>QEOT01124313.1:386207-409362 GCA_003123785.1 Pterocarya stenoptera | reverse complement strand
TGGCGAAGTCGAAGTGGCTGGGCACGGCGGAGGAGCAGTTGCCGAACGCATGCAGAGTCGTGATGCAGAGCCGTGCATGGTGGTTGCGGTTGATGGAGGAAGGGAGCTTCGGTTGTGGCGTTGGGCTTGACTGGGTGGCGGAGACTTGGTCTCCGGCGTTTTCTGTTGACTGCTTGTGGCTGGCGGAGGTGCGTTGGCAGCAGCTGCTTGGAGGTGGAAACGCACGGTTGGAGGTTGAAGACGACGCGAACGAGAGGTTGAAGATGAATCAAAACGACGTGTCGTTTTCGTCTATTGACAAAACGGCACGTCGTTTAGTGTAAACGGTGAAACCATTCACAGTGAAAAACGACATGTTGTTTTGGTCTGCCGACCAAAAGACATGTCGTTTAGTCAGCACAGAAAAACAAAAAAAATAAAATAAAATAAAATAAAATAAAATAAAAATTAGACAAGCAAAATTAAATAATAATCACATAAAATAAAAATAAAACTAGACAAATAAAATAAAATAAAATAAAATAAGATAAAGAAACTAAAATAAATAAAACTAAATAAGAGATGAAAAATAAAATATTAAAAGTGTGTTGTGCATGTGAAAAATTATTGCTCAATAAATCACAAGTTATAAAATCAAGCATAAATTATGCTTTTAATCAATTTAATTCACAACTTGGATTTATGCCTTTTAATTATTTTTTCATCTAAAACCAATGATAAACTAATAAAACAATTAAGAATATATTGGTTTTAAATGTGTAAAATATGCAATAATGCAGCTCAATTATTTGCGTCTCGCTCAAGCGGAGTGTCGAGCGGGACTCGAGCGTACCTCTCTGTCTGACTTCGCTCTAGCGGCTAGAGACCTTGCTCGAGCCAACAGTCGAGCCAACTTTCAGCAAACACTTTTTCAGCTCCAAAACTGGTCTCCACATATACCCCAACATCTCTCTCTCTCTCTCTCTCTATATATATATATACACACACATTGATGAAGGTGCTATGTGCAAGGCACATATACCCCTTGCATATAGCACCTGGTTCAAAGAATAAAAAAGGCTTATGTGAAATCAGTTTTGGTTAGTGAAGGTGGTATGCAGATTTGAAGAATGCTTATTTTTTACATCATGTAGACATTTATTGCATATTGTGTTTAGATTTAGTTTAGTTTACTGTATATAGGAATGATTTTGTTAGTGAAGATGTAGAAATTGGAACAGATTTTGTTTGGGTTTGATTTTGTTTGATGCGAATGATCCTATATTTTGTTGAGAAAAGCATGGGCAAGGTAGTCGGAGTTTGTTAGGATTTGTGTGTTGTGGTTTAAATAAGGGTAAAGAGGTAAATTTTTCAATTAAAGAAAGGGATAAAAACGTAAATTTGTGAATAAAACAAAACAAATGACAAGGACAAAACGAGAAAAGCAGAAATGAAGATGGATAAAATTGAAAAATAAAATTTGGATAAAATCAGGGATAAAATTGGAAAATGAAATTTGGAGAAAATTTATTGTTCATCTGTATAGATTCTATTTCATTCAAAGAATAGATATGCAAGAGAATATTCTCACTATAAGAAATATAGGATTTGCCCACGATTTGTTCCTCCATGACTACCGCTAGTGGGAGAAGGTGGGCTTTTGGCACAAAACTCTGCCGTCGCAATAAGTTTTGTCATATACGACTAGATTTGGTGCGTCGAGTGAAAAACCGTGGGTAATAAAGACCTTTGACGATGAGATTTCGGTCGTGTTAAAAGGTCATCGGAATTACTAATTTTGTGCCCCAAACAAGAGCTTATTCCATGGAATTGGGTCATCGAGCCTCAACGTCTAGCGATTTTGCCTTCACCTTGCAACCTCACTGCTGATGGTGGTTTCCTTGCGTCGACGCCCTTCGACGTCCACTCACTACCGATAGTTGCTGCCCTGTTCAACCTCACTGCCGCCAGTTGCCGCCACTCACAACTTGGGCGTTGATTACTGTCAACTCCAATAAAGGTGCATCTCTGTCTCAAATCTTTGCCTATTGATGATTTCTCTTCTCAAATCTCTGACTCTCCCTCTCCCCCTTGGTAAATCTCTCGCCTATTGCTGCCTCTTCTATGTGTGTGTATCGCTGTTCATGAGCCCGGTATACTGTTTGCGTCCATGTGTGAGAATGTAATGGACCTGCTTGTAATTGGTATCTTACAGAATTTTTCGTAATGTAGTGAGAGTTGGGAATTGTTTGTAATCATCGGGAGGGTTGTTGTAAATAAAACAGAGTGATTTGCGGGACAGGCTTAATAGACGCAGGGAAAGTGTTTGATAAAGAGTCTCATAGACTCTTATGCTTTGATAAGGGAAACTTGGAGGGTTCCCAACCTCCATACACAGATTAATTCTTCACAAGGTTCTAAAAATAATCTCCCTCCCCTCAGTCCCTTCCCTTATGCTCATGTAGAATAACAACCCATACCAATAAAAGACTGACACGTAAACATCTAGCAACTAACTATTAAAAAGAGACAAAATACAATAATAAGCTAAAATTCTCTAGGATGCCAAACGGTGCGTATAACACTAATTATTGAAGCTGTGTAATCTCATTTCTCCAAAACGGTGCACTGCATCAGGTTCCTAACAGAGAATCTCAAGCAGCTAACAGTAGTAATAACTTAAAAATAACAATAGTAATTATTTCATAACACATGATATCAAGTTAAAATCAATAAAATTCTGGTTTCAACTTTCCTTGGTTTTGGAAACCGAACCTATCTTATCATCGATTAATTACCATTTATTAACTAGACATTTCATTTTGCCCTTTTTTGGCTTTACTCGGTGTTGTTGTTGCACTTCCTGTTTATTTTGCAACACAGAGGTGAGACTCTTTAAAGGCACCTTTGCTTCAAATTTTTGAAACTATTTATAATTAGTTATGTATGCCATATATTTTCTTAATTCTTTTCGAATATTTATTTTTTTGCCTATGTTGCAATGCATAAACTAAACCCTGGGATATCATCCCATATGCAAATATTGATACTTTATCATATTGAAGAATAATTTATGAAGCTATAGTAAAGTAATAGAAATCACCTATGTGGTTAAATCATTAAATGGTTGTTTCTTCTACAAATCGCACCAAATGGCAAGCATTCAAATTGGTTACACTTTCCAGTTTTGCTGAGGACTTGGTGTTATAGTTTTAGGTATGTCAAATATTTTATTCTATTGTATAAAAGTCAAAGAAGGTCTTTCTTTCTGCTTTTGAAAAAATTTAAAACATAAATCTGAGTGAAAGCCTTATTGTTACTAATAGATGTGATGTTTGTGAGGTTTAATCCTTGGTGTTGAAGTAAGGTTTTGAGCCATATACAGTGTGCGCTGCTCATTTGTAAAATTGAGTAATATTTTTTTTTATTTCTCTATTTGGCCTTGAAAACTAAGCTTGTGGATGTTTTGTTTGGTGCCTATCTCTTCCCAAGTAGCTTGAGTCCTGAAATTTTGATGACCCTCTTTTCCAAACCCACATTCACGCGAGATATCATGGACATTATGTATTGAATAATTAAATACTTTTGTTTTCAACCAAAATGATTTGGGGAAAATATTGCTTGCTGTGTAAATTAATAGAGTTTTCTGTTGAGGTTTTAATTTTCATTAATGCAATCAAAACCTCTGCCTAACTAGTTCCCAACCCTTGGGAATCCACTTGGGCATTGTCTCTCTTGTTGTATTATTAATATTTATAATTTATATAAATGTTAATTTCGTATTTACTATTTATAATTTATATAAATGTACATTTCATATTTACTACTTGCTGCATGCAGTTTCTTTGAACTCTTACTACTTTGCATATATATATATATATATAGCCCTTGACCAATAATATCATGTATAAAGCAGAGGCTATACAACTTCTACTTAAGAGAATTAAGAACATGTTCTTAATTCTCTTAAGAACTATGTGTTGCTCATATATATAATATATATGGTGTATGGAAATACTAGGAAAGTAGATAGGAACGTTGAATTCATTGAGAAAGGGTCTTTTTTTTTCCATGTAAGAATTAATTGACCCAAGTTCCAGTGGAAAATAAAATATAAATAGCTGGAACTAGAGAGTTGGGCATATCATCAAGAGACCACCCTACAATCATAACACTACTTACCCAGCTGGCCTAGAAGCCACCCTTCAACTAGTTTTTTTACCTTCGATACTCTGGTGATTTCCTTCAACTAGTTTCGTGATGGCCCATTAGAAACTTTCATACACTTAATAGTCTACTAAGAATTTCCTTATATCCTTTTTAACGTGTACAATTCCCTGTGACTCAAACAGATGGATAAGGCTTGGATGCATATTGAAGATAGACTGCGTTCCAATGAATATGCAATTGGGGTTAAACAATTGCTAGATATGGCGAAGACCCATGCATCGGGTAAAGAATGCATTAGGTGTCCATGTAGGAGATGCCGAAATCGAACTTTCCATCCTATTGCTATGGTTGAGGATCACTTGTTCATCGTAGGTATTGATACATCTTATATGGAATGGATATTCCATGGCGAGGAGGAAACCTTGCTAGGCGCCACATTTTTGGACAAAGAAGGTGATGATGCCTATAACTACAATGACTACATTGATGATGCAGACGATAAGTTAGATGACATCTGTGTGGGATCCTTTATGGATATTTCTGGTAGAACAGAATTTAATTCAGACACAGGGCCTTCACGACACACCTCTGATACTCCAATACACGTTAACTTCGACGAGTTGCTAGACGATGCAAGAAAGCCACTTTATCCAAACTGCACAGAGTTCTCAAAGCTATCATTCATAGTCAAGTTGCTTCACATAAAGACAGTTGGTGGTTGGATTGTGAAGTCGTCTGACATGGTTATAAAGCTTTTGCAAGCAGCATTTCCTGATGCTTTATTTCCTGCCTCATATAACGAGGCTCGCCGCTTACAACGTGGTTTGGGCTTTAGTTACACAAAGATACATGTATGCCCAAATGATTGTGCCTTATTTTGGAAGGATCATGCTAATAAAGATGAGTGCCCTAAATGTAATGCATCTAGGTGGGCCTCAAGCACAACTAACCAACAAAGGATACCCCAAAAAGTCCTCCGATATTTTCCTTTGAAGTCGCGGCTGCAAAGGCTGTTTATGTCAAAGAAGACTGCCCAAGCCATGAGATGGCATGTAGAAAAGCGTGTTGATGATCCCAACTTCATGAGACATCCGACTGATTCTAGGGTATGGAAAGACTTCGATAACAAGCATGAAAGGTTTGCCCAAGATCCTCGTAATGTCAGACTTGGTCTAGCGAGTGATGGGTTTAACCCATTCAATAACATGAGCAAACCATATAGCATTTGGCTAGTGCTACTTGTGCCTTACAACTTGCCCCCTTGGTCATGCATGAAAGATCCATACTTGATGATGTCGTTGTTAATCCCTGGACCAAAGGCATCGGGAAATGATATTGACGTGTTCCTACGTCCCCTAATAGATGAGTTGACAGAATTATGGGAAGAGGGAATTCGTACATATGATGCATACAAACGAGAATCGTTTCGATTGTGGGCTGTGTTGCTTTGGACCATCAATGACTTTCCTGCATACGCAAATCTTTCAAGCTGGAGCACAAAGGGTAAGATGGCATGCCCTGCATGTAACTTAGAAACAGATTCACTGTGGCTTGTTCGTGGCCGAAAATATTGTTATATGGGTCATCGTTGGTGGTTGGCGCCAGATCATAGTTGGAGAAGGAAAAAAAATGCTTTTAATGGTAAGGAGGAACATCGTCTCCAACCTAAAATGATAGCGGGATAGGCTTTAATGGAGCAATTATATGAGGTCTCAAACGTGCAGTTTGGTAAATCAGCAAAGAAGAGGAAACGTACACCTAATGAACTTAATTGAAAAAAAAAAAGTATTTTCTTTGAGCTTTCTTACTGGTTACACTCGAGATTGCGACATAACTTGGACATCATGCATATTGAGAAAAACATTTGCGATTCGTCCCTGGGAACCTTGATGAATATTGAAGGCAAAAGTAAGGACACCGCCAATGCGCGTAAGGATTTGGACGATCTTGGACTAAGGAAAGAATTACATTTACAGCATGATGGTAATCATACTTCTATGAGTCTTGCCTGTTACATGTTAAATGCAACTGACAGAAGGAGTTTTTGTGCACGTCTGTCAGAAGTCAAATTTTCGGATGGTTTTGCCTCAAATATTGCCCGGTGTGTCAACGTTACTGAAGGAAAAATCATGGGAGTGAAGAGCCATTTTTGTCATATCTTTATGCAATATTTGTTGCTGGTTGTTATTGGTGGGTACCTACGACCCGATATTATGGGAGCTTTAATAGAGTTATGCTCTTTTTTCAAAGAATTATGTTCATGAACACTAGACATAACAGGAACGGCTTCAAGCTAATATCTCCATCATTCTTTGCAAACTGGAAATGATATTTCCATCTATATTTTTCGATATCATGGTACACCTTGCTATTCATCTACCAGATGAGGCATTGCTAGCGGGACCTGTTCAATACAGGTGGATGTACCCTTTCGAGAGGTATCTGGGTAAGTTCAAGCAGTATGTCCACAACAGAGCCCGTCCAGAAGGCTCAATTGCTGAGGCATATGTTCATGTCGAGTGCCTGACATTTTGCTCTATGTACCTTAATGATATCGAGAGTAGACATAACTGAGAGGAACAGAATAGTGACTTGGTTGGTCAAACCTTCGAAGAGCCAAGTTTATCTGTTTTCTCCCAAAAGGTGCGCCCATTAGGGACAGCAAAAATGGATAAATTACTCGACGCATTGTTGGCCAAGGTTGAGTGGTACGTCCTTAATAATTGCCCAGAGATTTGAGGACTATATAGAGTAAGTGCACCCTCTATATCCAAAGTGTATTTTATTTTGTTATATTGTAAGTGGATAACTTATTAACGCATTTAGTTTTTGTGGTGACCACTATAACAAGATGAAAGAAGAGGACCCTAGCAACATTGAGCATAGGCACCAAAGTCAATTCCCAACGTGGTTCAAAACACGCGTAAGATTTTCCTTTTTCACTTACAAACATATCCCTAAACGTGCAGTTTGAATTTCTTCCTTAATGTTCTCCTTTGTCAAATATCCATGTTAGATTGCCGAGTTGCATGCAAAGACTCCCCCTGAGGTGACCGATGACATATATGCATTAGCATGTGGTCCAAATCCACTGGTCGCATCATATGCTGAATGTATAATGAATGGAATTCGATTTCATACGAAGGATCTCGAAGGGCGTCGCTGCACCCAAAAAAATGGGGTTGTTGTTCATGCCGACCATCAAGGATTGCCAATTGACTTCTATGGTGTGTTGCAAGACATCATAGAATTACGCTATATGGGTTGGCGGGACGTTGGCGACACGAGAAGGGGGATACACATTGGGGATCACTTCACAAGTGTCAATACTTCTAGGCAATGGTATAAAGATGAGCCTTTCGCTCTAGCATGCCAAGCGTTGCAAGTGTTTTACATAAAGGACCCGACTTTGGGGGGAACTTGGCATGCAGTACACAAGATAACAAATAGGAATTTTTACAATATTTGCCACAACACCTTGGACTTGATGATGAATCCGACGTTGAAACAGAAGACGAGAGTCACACTGATGTTAGGAACTATGCTACTGTTAATGAAACTAACCCAACTATGCTCAATCCACTGACCTGAGCAAATGAAGACCACTTGCCCGTTGATCCGTCAACATTGTCGCTAGAGGAATTGGCTGAAGAAAGTGACAATGACACCTTCATTGATGATGAAGACATTAATGATGCTTTTCGGATGGAGAACATAGACTGGGGGGGGGGGGTAGCGATGGTACTGAATGAAAACCTCATTTTCATTATTATACAGATTGTTAAAACTGGTTTATCTGATCAAATTTTAATGATAATGGTTTTTCTAATTATATATAATGTTAATCACTTCTACATTGCTATTTAGGTCATTAAATGTTGTTCCACTTAGATTCCACCATCCATGCAAATAGATTCATGAGGATTTCATACACATGCTTTTTATCATTCTGATATAGTACTATTAATTCACGATGATGAGGGTATATATTTACTTTCAGATTTATATTGCTGACTGACTTGGTTTAAATTTCATTTGTTTGTAGACAGCGTGTGACTTTACTCATTGGATATCATCTCCACACTTCAAGAATGCGTGTGTGAAGGTATTGCGAGATAACTTGGATCTAAAATATACATGGTTGAATCATGGTGTTGGTGTGAATCAGACACATTAATTTTATTTTTGATGATATTGGTGTGGATTTCTAGGTGTCCATGATGTCCATCAAATTCTTACATGAATCCAATTTAGATAATTCTCAATATCTACGTTCTTAACTCTAAAGAATTAGTTGTCACATCTTGCTCAAAGAAATAGAAGATTTCCTAAAAATATTCACCATTCTGCTACATAGAAACAATTGTTTGGGCTGGAGGACACTTGCTTAACGTTAATCACAATGCCATTGCTCAGACCCAATATCATTTACAGTTATGAAACCAGAGTATAAATGATTGGTTGCCACATTTATGGCACATGGTTTGAGGAAGCATTTGTGTATGCACATGAAGTGTCTAAACTTACCACTTAACTACACTGGGTGTCTCGATGATGGTATATTTAATTGTGAGTACATGTCTGTTTGCTTTCCAGGTGCAAACAGAGGTGTCCAATGTGTATCTGGGTTGAATAGGGGGAAATACCATACCGATAGCCATATATAAACAGAGTCAGCAAACCTTACGATTTCGAGCATATGGTCTCTAAAATTTAATCTTTAACTTGAGAAATAAAGAAAAAATAAAGAGTGACACTGAAGTATAAACATTCCATACACAATATGTACTTTGTGGGGAATTTATGCCAGTAATGAAGAGCCATTTTTAATGATGCATTGGCCAAATTTCTGTAAATGATTACCTAAGTATTTCTGTAATAGGAATGTTTGAAAATGGTACACAATGCCATTTTAAAAATGATGACCTAAACATTTTTGGAAGTAAGAGAGCTGCAGCCACTTCAATGGGAAAATAGAATTTCTAACTTTGTTTCTGTAGTATTAAAGCAAAGTAGAAGCCAAGTATAAGGCGGATTTGGAATATATAATTATGTGACACTCCACACATGAAGTGTTTGTAACTTGGCAATAAAAAATGAGAAAATATTGCCAAGACTCTTCCCTATGCATCACGTTGAATTCCTCCACCATCTACATTCAATTGTATGCATCCCACATCCGACACCTTCCTTTTAATCAATATCAGCAATGTTACACGAATTGGAACAATGGGGCAATTTAATTCTTAATCACACACAAATCGTCAGACTCCATAGTTTTCGAAACTGCCGCAACCTGCATGAAGTTTCTATCAAAGTGACTTTCACCAATCGGATAATACTTGTTGGATCATGTTGAGATTTTTCGTGCGAGATGAACATTGAAAATGCCATAGAGCCTGGGTAATCAAAATTGGAATAATCCCTCGAATCCATATATGTTTGGGGTTCAAATCTCATTCTCCGGTAATCTTTTTGCCAGATGAAATAACTATTTATATACTCTATATAAAAAGTTATAAATATTTTTATAAGACTAATGCATGTTTCCTATGTTTATAAATTTAATACAAATTCAGTAAATTTTATTCAGTCTAAAATGCTAGATTTTTATACTTTACACACAAAGAGAGTATCTTCTTTGACTCATGTAACTATAAACGATGACAGGAATATATAAATGGAATGAGTAAAAAGCTTCTCCATTAAAGATTTTCACATGTTGCATAGTTTTAACGATGATATATAATGGGATACTTTAACATGTTAGCATTAAAATCCAGTGTCCAAAATAGGCTGGGTAAATCTGTATGAAATTGGGTCCCACTTTATTTTGTTCTATTTTCCAATACTTCCCCATTAAAGTTTGGACACAAAGATACATGTTGGGCAGAGGCCACCAATTCTGATGTTGGTGCATGTTATACTTAGTTTAATGTTTTATTTTTTTCATTGCATGTTGCCATCATATACTTAACATGTGTACCAAACAATGCTAGCTGTCTCAGACTAATGTATTTATTTATTTTTATTGCATGTTGCCTTTTATCATATACTTAACATGTGTACCAAACAACGCCAACTGTCAACACTACTAATGTGTTTATTTATTTTTAATGCATGTTGCCTTCTATCATATACTTAACATGTGTACCAAACAACGCCAGCTGTTTCAGACTAATGTATTTATCAAATTAAAGATTTTGTTCAGTCTAATATGTTAATATGCATATCACAGTTGGCCCAACCCTTAACAAGACCTCTGATGCCCCGTATGCATAAATCAAAATGTGAAGATATGACGTTATGGTGAAGCCTTCGCAGGAAAGTAAAATTTTGGAAGAGGTGGGATTTTACAGCCTGGAGAGTGGGTGATTTGGCGCCAGTCTAGCCAATAGATTTACTGACCTCGAAAATGACAGAAGCTGTACATTAGTTGATCTTCGTGGGTTCCAACGCACAGTATATAGTGGTTCTCTGGGTTCTAGTAGGCTGAGTGATAAAGCAAGGAGATCTAGAAGTGGGTTCTGAATCTGCAGACCATATTATAATCACGCACGCCACAATTGGTTTATAATATTGAAGTTTCACCACCATTTTTCATCCATTTGGCTGAAGAACTAACCAACAAAGACAAGAAAAGGTACATCTTTTGTAACCTACAATCATATTCTTGCCTTCACGAAGGAAAGACACAATTTCCATCTGATTTTTCTGTGTGATATAACAATGGCAAAAATCAAGGAACTTTTTAGAGGCATATAGTTTGCTAAATTTCTGAATGTTGACTCTAAAGACTAATTTTTCATCTATGGTAGGAACTTTGACAGATATTGAGGTATGAAAATTGATACATATCATTTGTATACAAGGATTAATAAGAAGAAAATAGTGGAAAATATTTGGTTAAAGTTGTCGTTGTTAACACAAAAGCACCTTCTATGTTGTTTAGGAATGTTGCTAAGTGTATGTGAACCCATGGAGTAGCATCATCCCCGCTAGATGGTGTGTTGCAAACATGTCATTTTTACTTATAGTTTTGTTGTCAAAGTAGAGGGCTTCAAATCAGATATATATGTTTTCACTTCCTTTAAATGTGATAAGTCCTCTGATTTTAACAAGAGACCAGAATGTACGTACTCCAGAGTTTTTTAAATTCACTTCCTTTGATGAAGAGACCAGAATGTTAATGATATTGTGATTATTCAATGTCGTATCTGGGTTGAAATTTTTAGACTGAATAAGAGTGTTCCCTGGATTTGCATGTGCTAAGTGGGTATTAATTGGTGACTACTGAAAAGTAGGGATATTTATGCAACTTGCAGGCTAAGATGGCATGTCATAACCAATAATTCAGAATATATGACAAGAGGTGTGTTAGGGCCCTATAAAATTTGTATGAAAAATGTTGCTGTTTTTGTGAAAAGGTGACTTGATATAAGTCTAGCAAAGTGTTTCATGATATTTGTATTTTGTAACCTGAGGAAGCCATGTATATTTTCAGGCACATTCAGACAGTGATGTTTACTTAATGAATGATGTTGGTGGGGAATTAGGAGTAGATAGTAATAATGAAAAAGCCAACACAACTTGGTATAGTGTTGATAACTAGTCATATGTGGTTATGTTATGGGTTCCATGTTGATTGTTGTATTGTAATTACAGGAAAATACAGCAATGGTGAGATTTGTAAAAAGAGGACGGAGGGGACAACACAGAAGTCCGCTAATCATATCAAACCCTATTGACGAAGTTCCAGAGTTGGTGCCTCCAACAAGGAGCCTAAGAGATGAGGAGGATCCCATAGTTGATGCCTCAACTGAAGCAGTACCAGAGGTGGATGTAGAAGAGTCCAATCACGATGTACAACATGATGGCAATGAGGGGGATAACATCATAGGCTTGACAGGTTGTTGTATTATGATGTTTGCCACATTTTACTAGTTTTGCTGTTTATAATCCTTAGTCATGCTTCTAGGTATTTAACAAGTTTCTTAATGTTGTTAATACAGTTCCACCCATTAAAAATCGAGGCCGCGGACCTGCGAAGGGTACAACATTTGAAAGGTTGAGAAAGATTGGTAAGATCCTTTTAAATATAAAGGATGGGCATAGGGGTCCACCATGCGAAAATGCCACAATATTCAGTAGTCGAGTGAGCTGGATTATAAGAGTACATGCTGAAATGCGGCATGCTAGTTGGAGTGTGGTAGATGACAAGCAGAAGCACGAGCTCATCAATCGTGTTAAAGTAGGGGTTTAATATAAATGCGTAGTCAATGTTATTTATGATTATGCATGTGATTTTTTGAGTGACAAAGTGTATGTGATATGATACAATGCTTTGTAGAGTGATTTTATCTTGGATTGGTTAAAAGACAATCATCGGGAGGCTATAGTAAACACACTGGCTGATAAGTACAATGCGTACCATTATGAACTGCACAAGCACTACCTTAAATTTGCATCTCATGAAGAGGCCCTAGATGGTCGGAGATCGTTGGTGGAGCCTCATGTTTGGGAGTGGCTATGTGATAGGTGGGCCAGTGGGACATTCAAGGTAAGTATGAATATCCAAACATCCATGTTTCCCTCAACTGAGTATTGTTTTATTTTTCCTCTTATAGCTGTCATCTATATATATTTAGTTATGTTGAGGCATTGAGCAATGGCGTGTAAGTCCATGACAATAAATATCTAGAATCCTTTCAGGAGCAGTCTCGTAGAAACACTAACAATAGGAAAAAACAGAAGGTGAAACATACTGGTGGTCAGAAATCCTTTGTTCGGCATATGGAAGAGAGGGTAAGATATGTAGTGTTGAAGTGAATGTTCTATGTTTTCTGTCCACAATGATTTTGAGCCTTAATTAACATAAATTGTAACTGAAGGGTGAGGAGGCACCAAATATGATTGAATTTTACAAAGAGACACATTGGTCAAAGGAGAAGGGAAAATTCATCAATGCAGCAAGTGAACATAATTATGTGAGTTTGCTTATACAATGATGATTTCTAATTATGCGCATAGCTGACCTGCATGCAATGATATTTTTCTTTATGAAATTTCAGAATTTGATGGTAGAGAGGTTGAATGAGAAAGAAACTGAAGAGGCTCAGGATGCTGATGATGCTGCTGATGTTTTCAAAGAGGTCTTAGGTTATAAATCTGGCTATGCACAAGGGCTGGGCCACTCAGTCATTCCTGAGCCCTCCCCTTTTATGCAAAAGAATAAGGCATTTAAACGATTGGCTGAGGAGAATGAAAGAAACAAGTCTTGTGCATATGTGTACAGGACTAAACTAGAGTCACTTTTGGGTGATATGGCTGATCTGCGTAAATAGTTTTCTGAGCATGACAAACAACTTATGGCCATAAACTCATAGTTGGAGTCAAATAGGGAGTCTCAACAAGAGACTCCAGGAGATGCTTAGGCATCTCTCTTATGGTTCAAATTTTTTGAGTGTTGGAGATTTTTGTATTTTTGTTCCCCTTATGGAAATGGCAGTGTGTTAAATGCCAATGGTTAAGATGTGTATGTGGGCAGGTTGGGGGTGTTTTGATAGAGAGGGTGGGAGGTGGTTATATAAGTGGGCTTTTGTGTTGGGCATCGATTCACTGGTTTCTTCATGGAAGTAGGTTTTTGCAAATGTTTGGTGATGGTATGCAATTGTTATATGGTTTTCACCAGCAATATCAGTGAGTATCTTCTCATATACAATTTAAATTATGGTTTGTAGGACTGAATAGTTTTTACCTGAGTGGTTTCTAGTTAACAAAAATTGTCTTTGGTTTTTATTCAGGGATATTGCTGCAAGCATATAGGAACGGAATAGTCTAAATGGTTCCAGCAGTCTATAGTTCTGTTAGTATATGGCAAGAGTTCCATCACAGTTGAACATGAGATCCAGTTCACAAAGAGAAGTGAAAAATATAAGTGGAAAGGAGCTCCAGATCCAGCACTGATGGTATATGCTTACTTTCTCTGTTGTTTGTTAGTACTAATAATCATAGTGCATGATGTTAGCATATGGAACTTGGGATAGACCACTTAATATGTATAAAATATATTGGATTTTGGTATTGACTGGTGTATTGAAAGAATAAGTAGCTAGAATTAATAGTTGGTTCTGATGTTGGTGGAAGATAAGAGTAAGTTTTTGTGTCAAAAATTTCCAACGTATTTGCATTTTTAACTTATAATGTTAATATGTCAATTTTACATCCTTATACATTTTCGAGTTATATATAGGCGATTGAAACAAGAAAGGAAAAATTTTATAAAGTCATGAACTTAAAATCAGTTTGCTTTCAATTTTAAAATGAGGATTGTGCAAGAAGCAACTCTGGTCTTTCACGTGTATAACAAAACAGAGGTGACCTTCATGATGGCCTTGTTGCATGGAATATTGGTAGTATATAATAATATACTATTTTTGGAATGGGATGTGGTTGCAAGAAATTATATATTGGACCTATCATGCATATTCATTGTCCACATATGAAGTAGTTTTATGTCATATTTCATACTGGATTGATGTTGGTGACAATATATAGTTTATTGTTCATATATTGGTAAAACATGTGGTCAACAAATTCCCAACAAATGGTGTTCGTATAGCAATGTTTCTTGGTTTTTAGTAAGATGTCTACTAAGAAAATGTGCCTGATAATTACATGATAAGTCCTAGAAGCTAGCCAAGAACTAGAGAGTTTGACAGTCAATAGTGCACTTAGAGAACCGCACTTTGGTATACTAAAATAAATAATTTATCCTTCATAGGGTGCTAAGCATGTTCTGTCAAAATTAATCATTCCCGTCTCCCTGTATCTCTAGGCTTATAGCAGATTAAGGCCTCAAGCTACCATGCATCATGCAACTCATTGCTCTTACATTCACAAGCCAACTGGTAATATGGGATTTTGTACTCTCTGTCTCATGTGTTCCTTTGAATTGTTCCAAAAACTGAAAACGTTTTCAAAAAGGAAAGCATTTATTCATTTAGCTTCCCGTATTACCCTTAAACATGAATCTGCCTTTCTTGGCATATCTAAGGGCATTTATGAAGCTTCTTTGTTTCATTAAAATGCATATCATTTGTAAACAAGATCTATGATGGATGGAGGGTCACTCAAAACAAATACTTTTCACTTTGAGTTCCATGATATGCTTTGTTACATAGTTTTTATTTTGTGGGAATCATTGATTTGTTGTTCTAATTTGAGATTGAAAACCAAACCTAAAAAGTTGGAAATGGGCTATCCCTAGAACCAATGTATGATAAACATAGTTGAATATTTTTTGCAATAATATTTTGAGTATGATCATACTTGATGTTTTTGGCCTATAAACAGTCATTTCTTCATTTTTTGTTAACTATTGAGCATACTGAGATATATATATAGTTTGATATAACAGTAATGTATCTACTGTGGAAGACTGTTATTGTATATTTGTAATGGAGGATTATAGCTCATGTTGGACAATTTATATATTGCTGCAAGTATACATTTGGGAACTAATTTGTTGTAGTGTAATGCTTTTTTGCTTGAGGCAATTAGAGTTTAATGTGATGATAACATCATATATGCTATCTACTGGACAAGACTTTTTCATTCAGCCCTTAAAATTCTTAGTTTCTAGAGGCTGCATTGGTACAGTTGCTCATCACCTGGTCAGATCAACATGAGTTCTCTCATGCAGATGAGTGCAATGGAGATATGAGGAGATTTAATTTGGAGCAAAGTTCATATGTAAAAGTACTATAGTTGTTTTATGGCCTATACAATAGTTGTAACAATCAAGCTGATGACCCTCTCTTGTCATTCCCACACAGTAAACATTGATGTATTACTATTTCCTTAAATGAACAGTTGTTATAATTGTGAATTAACTATATATGCCCACTAATTTATTTACTCATTTATATGGTTGTGAGTGTATTTTGGAGTGATTTTGCCATATATTTCAATTAGATATCAACCAATTTATTCACTCTTTAATAGGAAAAATTTGAGGCAAAATGTAGACAAACTTGAATTATTGTCTACAGTCTTACAATTCGTGGGGAAAACTTGTTTTTTCCCACAAGCTAGAACTCGTGCCAAAAGTCTAACGTATACCATATTTGCCAAAATGCTATTGCGAGAGGATTTCTTCATGGGAAATAACTAATTATTTGCCACGATTGTGGTTGTGGGATTTATGGACTAAATTGGTTTGATGTGAAATGCATTTCTTACAACTTCTCTCATGGAAATTCTACATTTCCTACGGATGTGTTGTGGTGGAGAAAAGTATTTCATCATTAACGCAAAAGTATTTTCCACAACATTTCTTCATGGAAAGTAATTTTTTCCAACCTTCACACTCATGAGTAATTAGCTGTCAAGTAAATTTAACACTTGCTTATTCCCCACAAATTGTAATGGTGGATAATAGTTTTACCCACCAAATTCACTCGTGGCATTTGCTCCTTTCACCATGAGCTTCGTAGTGTTTCCATTCGCTTTTGTGACGAGAACGGAAGTTTTTTCATACGGAACGTATCGTAGTGAAACAAATGTATTATCCACGAGTTAGAGTTATCGTGGATAATAATACTTTTTGTGGCGAAGTATACGCCACGAGACTGCCACGGACAAATTTTGTGGGTAAAAGGTTTTTCCCACGAAAAACTGGCATTTTGCCAAGAAGTTCCTCCCTAGGAAAATCCCATATTTCTTGTATCGATCTTTTATTTTCTTTTGATGAGTTTGAATTAATTAAATTGAAACCAATTAAGTGATTTATCCTTTTTCTCTTTTGCCAAAAATTAAAGAGAGCTGGAAATTTACTACACGTACTTAATTTTAAACTTAAAATTAAAGAGAGCTGTAGGTTTAGTATAATTCTTTTTTTATATATATAAACTTAGTTATATTTCAAATGGTTAGAATTGTAATTTTTTGTTGATTTTATTTCTTGGGAGATGAAGTAGTAATTTATCACTAAGATTTAAAGTGAAGTTGTTATGTAAACAGATGTATATGCAGTGGGAGACACAGAAACAGTTGAAGACATACATGGATGAGAATGATATTGCAAAGATGAGAGGTAAAGAACAAAGTGTGCAGTTCTGGATAGAAAGAAACAAGCTCCCAAGCCCTATAAAATATCAGATCATGCACCACATAAAACCAAGACTACAGGAAAAAGAGAATGATATAGATGCGGAGAATCCATTCCCTCACCTTCCCATATTTCTTCGACAGGAGATTAAGCACCATCTCTGCTTGCCCGTGCTAAAGAATGTGAGTGTTAATCCTTTTTCTTCGATCTACTTATTTTTCTGTAGAGAGCATAAAAAGTATAATTAAGTTCAATCAATAATTATTTTTCTTCTATACAGCTTACTACTTATCTACTATATATGACGTAATTCATTTTTGGACGTACAACAATTAATTAATTATGTGGACATTCTTAGCATCATCTGGTACGTGACATTGTTCGCCGTCACATGAAGTTGTTTGAGATCTTGACATTGAATTCCCTGCTCCCGAATGTGTTCAATTTTATTATGGGTTTCTCATTATTGTTTTTGTTTGTGTGTAAGACAGGTGCCCATGTTTCGAGAAGCAAGTGACACGCAATTGCAACTCATCTGCGAATATATCAAGCAAGTGTACTACAGTCAAGATACCTACATTATTCGATACCTACATTATTCGGAAGGGAGAACCACTTGATCGAATGCTCTTCATCACAAAGGGCGTTCTTTGGAAATTTGCAACCACAAATAATAATGGTGTGGGAAGTACTGTCTCCTCAAGCCGCGGGGAGTGTATTGAAGAAGGTTGTTACTGTGGAGAAGAAATTCTAAACTGGGGGTTCCATGGCTTTTCCCAACAGGTCCTGCCAAACCTATCCGACCTCCCAATCTCTTACAAAACCCTCAAAACCCATACAAAAGTTGTAGCCTTTGCTCTAATGGCGAACGAGTTGAAGGCTTTAGTCTCCAGGTGTGCCGGACCAGCACCTACAGAAGCAGAACTTATGATACAAGAAGCTTGGCGCCGCCGCAATAGAGTACGCAATTGGCAATCGAGGGCTAGCAATACCTAGCTGGCATGGACTCCATCGTTGTGGTTTAGGAGTAGTACTCCTTTAATTCAGCAGCTGCTTGCCTGCTTGTTGAAATGCATTTGTTTGTTAATTTTCGAGGTCGTGTATTAAGTTGTATGCGTACGAAAATCTACCGTTCTCACCTTAACCAATGTCGGCTTTCTTTTATATTATTTTAACATTTTGTTTTGGATGAGTGGGGGTGAAGATGTGATGGGGATATATGGCAGAGCAGCTAACATTTGCTTACTATATTAATTGAAAGGAAAATTTAGAGAATGGGATGGTCAAGATGACCAAATCAGTACTGCAGGTTATGATTACTATATAGGCAATAGATTACAGAGTTACATTGAAGAGATTGTAACGGATTCCAAGTCTGCTTGTCGAGTGCACACTTATGTCTCTGTTACATATGTGAGGTACAAAATAAGGAGGAGTAGAAAACTAAGATGCATGAAAGGGCTGGAAAAACTGTACTGTGCATTACAGAGAATCGAAGAAATGGAAGGCACAAGGAGAGGCCTCGTAAATACGTCCTATTTGAATATTAGTGGCTTGTAGTGGCTGTGAGAGGTAGACGACTTGCAGCTTGACTTTGGGCTTGTGCAGTTTGATTGTGGGCTTTGGTAGCTTGACTTTGGGCTTCATGTGTGTCGTGTAATAACATATTGAAATATTGAATATACAAGATAAAGACTAGAAACTCCTACTCTATTATGTTATCTTGAATTGATCATGATCATGATATATTACTTGTCCTTTGAGGAAGACTGAGTACGTGACCTCATGGTATCACCCATGAAGGGCGTTAAGCGCTTCGAGAAGAAAGGGTAGCTCAGTTCAAGGAATGTTGGACAATTCCAAATTGTGGAGAAGATCGGCCTGGTGGTTTGTAGGATTGCATTATTGGAAGATTTTGGAGACATGCTTGACGTATTTCACGTTTTCTCCCTTAGGAAGAGCTTTGAGTAGCAAGAACCCTGAGTGGTCGATCTTAGTAGCATTCAACTTTAGCCCAAACTTACGTATGAGGAATCTCCGACACAGATTCTGGATTGGAATGAACAAAAATTGAGTTTCAAGACAATACATCTGGCAAACATTTTGTGTGGAGATCCAACAACTAAGGATATTACCGGGAAAATAGTAGAAGACATGCAAGAGCAGTATCCATACTTGTTTGGATATTGATAATGAGATAAGTTGTTTTTGGGTAAGGGTGTAGACATTTATCTATAATGGAATGGTTGTATTTTTTAAGTGAATGGAGATCAATATCCTTATATAGAAGGTATAACGATTTAAATCTTCGACTACTACTTTGATGGGAGTCTCCTTAAAATAAAATGAGATAATAGGTTTTTGCTATATGTGATGAAGATGCTTAAATGAAATCGTGAAATGCCAAACAATTATTGAAACCATTATGTACAGATTTACTATGAAAGATCCTATTAATCTTTTACGGATATACTAAAACAGGGGAGATAAGAGATTTGTTAAACGGAGGGGGGCACCCACATGGGCAGACCCCCCATTTCATGCACATGCAGTAACGCATGGCTTAAACATCGGTCTGTAAACGCATGGCTTTAAGCCATGCGTTACTGAATATTAAAGGTTGCCCTTTAAGGTCAGCCGTGTAGGGGAGGCTATATATAGCCCCCTCATTTTGGTTCTAAAAAATTAATCGACTTAGAAAAAAAACTCTCTAATTTGTTCTCTCTTGAAAAAGTTTTTAGGCTGTGGATTTGTTAAGTGTTACTCTAGTTTTTTAACTACGTAGTACACTTTACCACTAAGAGGAAAAGCTTGGTTTTTGTCGATCTGGAGAAACTTGTGGAGCAATTTTATAAGCTGAGCTTGAGGTATTTTTTCCGCTGTACTTTCTTACATTGGCATCAGAGACATCGTAATTGCTTCCAGTTTTTTTTATTTGCATATGCATGCAAATTGTAAATGTGCCATTTTATTTTTTTATTTAGCTTGAGCTGCGTTTTAAAAAAAAAAAAATTTGGCCTAAGCCGGTGCAGTGGTGCAGCACGCACCAACACACGGTGGTGCAGCGCGCACCACCTGAATGTGGTGATGCAGCGCGCATTGTAGCGTGCTGCGCAGCACCCCTGATATGGTGCTGCGCGCACCACGGTGCCGCATGCACCAACTGGAGCCCACGGTGCATGGTGCACTGTGGGGGCACCCAGCCGTGCTGCGCGCACCTCCTAGGTGCTGCGGCAGCACCCAGCCTCCTCCGGAGGTTGTTTTCGACGAAAAAAACACCGGCAAGCCCTCAAAACGGTGGCCAGAGTGATCTGATTTTTTCGGTTACTGTTCACGTGAACAGTAACCGGTGGAGGTAGAAGATGACTTCTAAGTCATCTTAAATGGGCTGGGCCGAACGGCCCATTGTTTTTTTTTCTGTTTAAAAAAAAAATTAATTGGGCCATTTTCGGCCCATTTTTCACTACAAGAAAATCAGCTTATTGCGGCGATTTTTTGTTTGCCGATAATAAAATAGCCGCAATAACCTATTTTCTGCGGCGATTTTCTTGGTCGACGCGGCTTTAAAAGCGCGGTCTGTATTGTTTTACTTATTGCGGCGATTTTAATGTTAGTTGCGGCGATTATGGTCGCTGCACAATAAACTTCATCAGTTACATCGATTTTTATGGTAATAGAGGCGAAATAAATCGCTGCAAAAGATAATAATCTTATACCGGCAGACAATTTCGCTGCAACTGTGATTTGAAGTCCGGCGCCAAGAGCATATGAGGATTTTATTTTTCCCCCCAAATCCCGAAAATCCCTTCGTCCCCAACTTTCTTTTTCATTTCTCTCTAGCTGCACATTAACCACAGCCGAAGCACAGAAGTAGAAATTATTTCCCTTCCACCGATTGAAACCACTAAATCACCTCCAGCTGCTCCAGCCCAGTGGTTCTCAAACCAGTGCAGCGAGTTACTCTGCTCCCCCCCACCGAAAACCCCACTAATCGGCGTCTTCAATCGCTATTGCCTCGGCCCTAAAATGTGAAGAAAGTTGCGATTTTTCTGGGATTTTCTGGCTTTGTTCTTCATCATCGTCGGCTCGTTTCGTGGAGTGAACGTCGGAGTCGATTTCAGTCCACGGTAAATTACTCTGTTCTATCTCTTTTCCAGTTCTTGATGAAACCGTTTAGGGCAATTAGAAACACTGGTGATTTGCTATATATTTATGCTGATGTTTTGAGAAAAACACATTGGACAATCCCGTAAGCGATAGGAAGTGTTTCCCTCGAATATTAATTTTCGACGTTGGCTTTCTTCGACTCTGGCTTTCTTTGTTTCCCTCTGTTATTTGACAGTACTGTGTGTGCAGTACTGTGTGTCATGAACGAGTGAAGAAATTCCTATGAAGAGATCGTACTTTGTCCTCGTTTAGATCTACGTAACTATCATATATGGCAAGAAAATTGTCAAAAATGCAAGAACGTCTATCACATTTCGCTCTCAGTTACCTTGATTATAATGACAGTACTTCTCTTGCATTATTTTGGCTAAACTGCTCGTCTGCTACACTAGCATTAATATTGTGTGGGGTCGAATTTAATGCACATGCACAAGCATACTCACAGACATTGACAATGCATTGACATGTGCATGCACAGACAGACTATATATATATATTGAGCAGAAAAAGAAGAAATTAAAATGGGTTGAATAATGTTTCTTTGAGTTCATGCAATAGAGAGAGTTGACAGACATTGACAATGCATTGACATGTGCATGCACAGACAGACTATATATATATATATAGAGCAGAAAAAGAAGAAATTAAAAGGAATTGAATAATGTTTCTTTGAGTTCATGCAATAGAGAGAGTTTATTAGTGATCGGAAGGTGGGTGTTAATTATTAGATGGCTAGTGGCACAATTAAATATTTACTCCTGTTTATACAACTTTTAAGGGATGCAGGAATTAGAGGGTTGTTTTTTTCTCTAAAGTGATGTTGTTGTCTGCAGTAACATGAGCAAGTCTACATCCACCACATATATTCCAAAAAGTTACCCAATGACCCTTTTGCCTCATTGGACGAAAACAAGAACATGCAACAATAATAGCTATTTTTATACAGAGACATCCTTTATGGCTATATTTTCTTTTTCTTTTCTTTTCCTTTTTAATTCTCTGTTAAAACTTTCAAATGGTTTTGAGTTTTCCTGGTTTCCATTTTACCTTATATATTTTGACTTAATTAGGTGATTTCCTCATGATCGATCAAAGCTGGATAAATACATAGGTGATCTAAAATATAGGAATATTTCTCCTTCTTTATTATATATATATACCTGCAAAAAATAAATTAATTCTTAATATGTACAGTACTTTATTAGATTTTGTTTAGTAAAAAAATCTATATTAAAATAAATCATACATACACAAGAGGAGATCAAGTGATATTGCTCCGCAAGCAACTTAGTGCATGAAAACATAAGTAGTGGACCAATTATCCAAATACTTGTTGGAGAGCGTCTTCAAGCTCTTTGGTACTGTTGAGATGGTCGGTTTACATGCATTACTTCTATGGAAGTAGTTATCAACAATAGTGGGAATTTAATGGAGAAGTATAGCAACAGTAAGAGATCGTTGTACAATAGGGGACTTTGTATTGTGAGATATCTTCAAGTTGTTATATACATATATATACACACACACACAAACACACACACACACACATAAATGAGAAGTATGCATGGGGGTTGGCTTGGGACTGATTTCCATAATAGTGCACCACGTATTCATGCCATTTCTCTGCATTAAGCAGTTTAGCCTCAACCACAACAATTATTATTGTACAACGATCATGCATGAAAATTTGTCCTAATTAAGCAAGCTGCTGGTTCTTATTTATAAGTT
>QEOT01124313.1:171826-382955 GCA_003123785.1 Pterocarya stenoptera | reverse complement strand
AAGGGACCTCGGAACAACATAATATAGATCAACAAGCCTATACTCAATGGGCTAAGAAAAATCGGTGTGCGCGCATAATAATGTTAAGCAGCATGCACAATGATCTAATGTGTGAGTTCGAGGTCTATGACACTGCCCAAAGCATGTGGGAGGCTTTAAAATTGAAGTTTGGTGGAACTTTAGCCACTAGGTTGCGTGGATTAACCATGAGGTTCGACTCCTATAAGATGCGCTCTGAACACACGATGAAGCAGCATCTTAGGGCTATGTCAACTATGATCCGCAAACTTAGGTCGGCAGGAAACAACCTGACAGATGAACAGCAAGTCCAGGCAGTGATTAGGTCACTGCCAAATTCTTGGGAGAATATGAGCCAGAATCTGATGCATAACGAGAATATCAAAGACTTTGATGATGTCTCGCGTCACTTAGAATTGGAGGCTGAGCGCCTAGAGGCTGCTAAGCCCAATCATACGGCTTATGTGGCTAATTCTGGTTCGTGTAAGGCATCAAGGCCTAAGCGTAAGAAGCCCAAGAATGGAGTAGCTGCTGGACAAATCAAGAAGGTGTCAGGAACTTCCCAGCGCAGCAAGAGGGGCAAGCGCGGGAAGAACAAGTCGAAATTAGAGTGCTTCAACTGTGGAAAGAATGGCCACTTCGCTCGTGACTGCACTGAGCCGAAGAAGGTACATTCTGACTTTTTTCGCATTGTTTTTGTAACTAGCCATGTGATGGTTGCTCATTCCTATCCTATGTGGATTGTTGATTCAAGAGCGACCGAACACATAGCGCGAGACAGAGTCAGATTTGTGGAGTATCGCCGGATTCCAGCTGGGAGTCGTGATATCAAGGTGGGGAATGGAGCTAGCGTGGAGGTACTGGGACTTGGTACCTACAAGCTGGACTTGCGGGGTGGCCGCACTCTTTTCCTCCACAATGTGCTATACGCTCCCGAAATCCGACGAAATTTACTTTCCGTAGTTACTCTATTAAAACTTGGTTTTCAGATTGTATTTGAAAACAATTATGTTTCCTTTCATTTGGGCCATGTGTTTTATGGCAATGCTTTTCTTCAAGACGGTTTTATGATATTAAATTTGAATTATTCAAATATGAATGAGTCAATTGCTTTACTTTTTGCATCTGATAATATGGATTCATATAAATGGCATGCTAGGCTTGGCCATATAGAGTAAGATAGAATGACTCGGTTAGCTAGAGAAGGCTTAATAGGCAATCTCGCTGAAGTCATCTTGCCCACATGTGAACATTGTCTAATGGGAAAAGCTAAGAGAAAACCGTTTGGAAAAGCCACTAGGGCATCTTTTCCACTACAATTAGTCCATTCAGACATCTGTGGTCCAATGAGTGTGAGGGCAAGACACGGAGGTGTCTACTTCATCACATTTATAGATGATTTTTCACGTTATGGTCATGTCTACTTAATCTCCCATAAGTCTAAAGCATTGGAATGCTTTAGGCGATATCTAAGGATGGTTGAGAATCAGTTAGACAAAAGTTTAAAAACTCTAAGAACTGACCGAGGATGAGAATATCTCTCTGAGCAATTTAAAAGGCTCTGTGATGAAAAAGGAATCAAGAGACAGTTGACGATGCCAAGTACGCCACAGCAAAATAGTGTGGCGGAAACGAGAAATCGAACACTGCTTGAGATGGTTAGGTCAATGATGGCGCAAGCAAACCTTTCAATTTCCTTTTGGGGGGATGCACTTTTGACTGCTGCCTACATTCTTAACCAAGTGCTCTCTAAATCAGTAACTTCCACCCCATATGAACTATGGACCAGCGAGAAACCCAATTTGAGTAACTTGCGGCCATGGGGTTCAACAGGCTTTGTTCATGATCTTTCTCATAAGTATGGGAAATTAGGCCCTAGAGGGAAGAAGTGTATTTTTATAAGGTACTCAGAATACTCTAAAGGGTATGTGTTAATAGGTGAACAAACTGATGGAAGTGTGACTAAAATTGAATTACGAGATGTGGACTTCATTGAAAATGAATTTCCAAGTAAAGGTGAGGTTGATAGGAGTTTAGAACTTTATGAGATTATGGAACAAGAGGAAAGTGCTCCAAGGAATTTAGTTGAGAATGAGGAAGAAATTCTTCAAGCTCCTACAAATAAAGACTTAAATCCGAGTGGGAGCATACCACTTGTCAATCAATCACAACAACCTCAGCCGCGTAGAAGCACACGTGAAAGTATTCCCCGTCGTCGTTTTGAGATTGAAGGGGAAGCTTTTATGGTAGCTCCGCATGATGATGATGAGCCTAGGACAATTCATGAGGCTCTCTCATCTTCTACTAAAGATGAGTGGATGAAAGCTCTTAATGATGAAATTGAGTCTATGAAAACTAACCAGGTCTGGGATCTGGTTGATCTACCGACAGGGCGTAAGACTATTGGGAACAAATGGGTTCTTAAAGTCAAACGCAAGTCTGATGGGTCGATAGATAAGTACAAAGCTCGCTTAGTGGCGAAAGGATATTCCCAACAGGAGGGTATAGACTATGAAGAAACTTTTTCACCAGTTGTGAGGTTTGCTTCAATTCGCCTGATTCTAGCTATAGTAGCAAACATGGATTTGGAACTCTACCAAATGGATGTTAAGACAGCATTTCTCAATGGATAACTAGATAAGGAGATCTATATGGATCAACCAATTTGTGGTCAAAGGTCAAGAGCGCAAAGTGTGCAAGCTCAAACGATCTATATATGGCCTAAAACAATCATCTAGGCAATGGTACCTCAGATTCCATCGAGCCATTCTTTCGAATGGGTTTACGATGATCACAGAGGACCGTTGTGTCTATGTCAAAAGATCCAAGAAGAGTTTCATTATGTTGTCATTATATGTTGACGACATACTACTAGCTGGAAATGATAAAGGGTTGATAGTCGCCACAAAAGAGTGGTTATCCTTCAATTTTGAGATGAAGGATATGGGTGAGGCAGAATACATTCTGGGAGTTAAGATCTATAGAGATCGCTCAAAGAGAATATTGTGTTTGTCCCAACAGACTTACATAAAGAAAGTTCTCGAACGCTTCCTAATGAGTGAATGTAAACCCATTGACACCCCTGTTACAAAAAGCGAGAACTTATCTAAAGAGTTGTGTCCTAAGACTCAAAGAAAAAAGGAAAAGATGGCCCGTGTCCCTTATGCTATGCAGTTGGCCTAGTAAGTAGATTCAAATCAAACCCTGGACTGGCTCACTGAAAAGCAGTGAAAAGGATTATGCGATATCTGAAGGGAACTGCAGACTATGTGCTGTGCTATCAAGGTTCAGATTTGCAGCTAAGAGGTTACAGCGATGCCGACTGGGGCAAGGACCTAGATGAGCGTAAATCAACCACTGGTATGTCTTTCTGCTCAACAATGGCGCCATTACATGGAGCAGCAAGAAACAACCCTGTATAGCTTTATCCACCATGGAGCCAGAATACATAGCTTGTTCTGCAGCAGTTCAAGAAGCTGTTTGGTTACGGAGGTTCCTCAAGCATTTAGATATTGGCACGGATACTTCAGATCCAGTGACAATATTCTGCGATAGCACGGCTGCTCTTGCATATGCTAAGGACTTNGATTCCAATCTAACCCTGGACTGGCTCACTGGAAAGCAGTCAAAAGGATTATGCGATATCTGAAGGGAACTGCAGACTATGTGCTGTGCTATCAAGGTTCAGATTTACAGCTAAGAGGTTACAGTGATGCCGACTGGGGCAGTGACCTAGATGAGCTTAAATCAACCACTGGGTATGTCTTTCTGCTCAACAATGGCGCCATTACATGGAGCAGCAAGAAACAACCTTGTATAGCTTTATCCACCATGGAGGCAGAATACATAGCTTGTTCTGCAGCAGTTCAAGAAGCTGTTTGGTTACGGAGGTTCTTCAAGCATTTAGATATTGGCACAGATACTTCAGATCCGGTGACAATATTCTACGATAGCATGGTTGCTCTTGCATATGCTAAGGACTCTAAGTATCACGGAAGGACCAAACACATAGATATTAGATATCACTACATCGGAGACATGGTAGTGCAAAAGGAAGTGGTTCTGAAACATCTTTCTACAAGTCGCATGGTTGCTGATCCCTTAACGAAACCTATAGCAAGAGATGTCTTTGAGGCTCATGTTAGGAATCTAGGACTGCATAGATTATAAATGTAATTTGTATTACAAATGACATTGAGATGTAATATTTCCTTTGGGATATTAATACAATATGATTTAGTTATTGTCTTTATTGTATTATTTTTTCTAATACACACACAAGATATGTCAACAGGCTTAGATCGGCTCACTCACACGAGCGATCGCCTCTAACGCTTGAGTAGCGAGTAGAGATGAGACATTGTGTCCCTAGGTACTTGTCCAAAGGGATAAGTTGGTTGATACAAAGTATGTCGCCTTAGTGGGAGCTAAGATGAGGTCCATTGAATGGACTATGCATGGGTTACCCCACCATCCATGTAGCCTGTAGTTAGCCAGATACGAGATTCTCTTTGACACCTTGGAGGCGAGCAAATGGAGGAACTTGGGTTAGACGCTTAAGGAGCGACTAGACTAAGATCTATACGGTGTTGATATAGACATATGCTCTTTGAGAATGAGAAATCCACCGTAGCATGTATTTCATACTACATGTGCTTATTCGACCAAATGAATAAGTGAGTAAAAGGTTTCCTTCTTTATCACTGTGTGAGTCTCATTCTTTTTAAAGTGTCCTTTACTTTTGACTATATCATGAGATGGAGGTTGTGATGTCTGCTACTTTGGCATGTTGTCTATGGCCATGATTAATACTGTTTAAAGAGGCATTGCTGGGAAAGCGGTTCGACCAAAGTTGAATGATATGAGAGTAAATGGAAGATTCTTCAATATCGCATCTTCAATAGTGTTTGCTGACGTCAAACTATGACGCTACATACTGGTAGCGACTAAGGTTGTTAACATATTGAAATGATTTGGAGGTAGTCAAGCATTGTTCTGAGTTTTCTGAACTCAAGAAGGTCTAAAAAATGCTAGACTTGATGCGATCTAATGAGTCTAGGACATGACCAGACACTTTAGGGATGTTACTATGCTAGTCTTCTCTGGGAGAGATTTAGTGTATGTACTCCCACCTTTCTACAGTTGTGCTTGGTGGTCTCACAGCCTATTTGCTATGTGTGAACAAGATTGAAAACATTAGAGAGATGCAGACCTAGGGTCATGCCCACTGTGTGCGAGTGGGAGATGTTAAACGGAGGGGGGCACCCACATGGGCAGACCCCCCATTTCATGCACATGCAGTAACGCATGGCTTTAAGCCATGCGTTACAACGGTCTGTAAACGCATGGCTTTAAGCCATGCGTTACTGAATATTGAAGGCTGGCCTTTAAGGCCAGCCGTGTAGGGGAGGTTATATATAGCCCCCTCATTTTGGTTCTAAAAAATTAATCGACTTAGAAAAAAAACTCTCTCTCATTTGTTCTCTCTTGAAAAAGTTTTTAGGCTGTGGATTTGTTAAGTGTTACTCTAGTTTTTTAACTACGTAGTACACTTTACCACTAAAAGGAAAAGCTTGGTTTTTGTCGATCTGGAGAAACTCGTGGAGCAATTTTATAAGCTGAGCTTGAAGTATTTTTTCCGCTGTACTTTCTTACAAGATTTGGCAGAGATATTTACACAAAGTTAGCGTTGGAAGTAATAATGAGTATTTTGATGTAGAACGTGGCGGATGCTGGTGGTGGGAGTGATTGAAGGTTGGAGGGCGGTGACTCTTTGCGCGGTTTGAAATTAGGAATACCAAGTCCTAATTTCCTCAAGCCAAAAACATTAGGGGATGATTTTAGCTATGACATTGAGGGACGAACGAAAAATCGAGAACGAGAAATCGTCTGACCAAGCCTTTTTACTGCGGAAATCATAGGAGCCAAACCAGTTTTAAGCTCCACATGTAATACGTGGGGAATATTTTTAGCCATGACTACCACTCGTCGCAACAAGTTTTTTTTCCAGCGAATTTCACTTGTGGGACGTGATGTCACAGCAACAGAGTGATTCGTTTTCCACGGATATTCTTTGTGTGATCAGCCAGGTATTTTTCATCATGGTATGCCTTGAAAAAAAAAATTCATGGGAAATGGTCAAATTTGTTGTAGTGTTGAGTTGTTGAATGCTGGTCATAAGGTAATAATCTTGTCCAAGGCAGCGTTGTTTTACTCACGAAACCCGACTGTTCACCACTCTGGGACTGGGAAAGTTTTTTTTTTTTTTTCAAAAAGGGGTACAGAGCCCTTGTATTCTATATATATCCTCTCTTAAGGTGGAGGGAAACCAGTAGTTACATTGCTAAGTGCAAAAACACTTAGTTCATAAAGAAACAACAATATCAAACCAGCAAGCACTACATAGCCCAAAAACCAGAGAACTCCTTTAACACTAAAAACAATACAATCATCTAATCTGAGGCAATCCAAGCCTATCAGTACGGAGAACGCCTCTCAAAAGATGGGGGATTGAGTCCATTGACTCCCAATTTTTTATAACTCCTTGGGATCCGAAATCAGCAGCTGAGTTACCTTGTCTATAAATATGCCGCAAGTTGTATGAGAGTTGTTGTAAAAGAGACTGAAGTTCCTCCCAAAAATCTTCAAGGTACCACACACCACAAGAGGAAGATTTGATCCAATTAATAACCACTTGAGAGTCCATTTCGATCTCCACTCTTGTAATAATTAAGAGCTACAAACCAAGTGTGGTAGCTGTGGCTGAACCTTTTGTTGGTGAACACGGGATGAGACGACTTCAACAACGTATTGACTTTGGGGGAGGTATTTCAAATGAGGGAGTTGGAGGGAAATTATGGGTAATGTGGAAAACCAATGGGAGTATAGTATTGTCTTGTACTACGGGTCAAAGTATAACAATATTAGCGAAAGAGAAGGAAAAGCAAGTGGCTATTACTTTTGTTTATGCTAAATGCTCATATTTGGACCGTAGAAAGCTTTGGGATGAAGTTAGTAGTGTGCGTACTGGTAACACTCCTTGGATCATCATGGGAGATTTCAATATCATTCGCGAGGATGGCGAGAGGATTGGAGGGAGGCCTAGACCGAATATTGCTATGTGGAATTTAACGATTTCATTGATGGGTTGGGATTGGTTGATGTGAACCACGAATGAAATATGATGTCTTGGTGTAATGGACAGCAAGGTAGAGCTAGAAGTTGGGCTAGGCTGGATCGGACCTTGGCAAATTCCTCCTTGCTTCTGGATTGGCCAGGGGTACTGCTTTCTTACTTGCTAAGACAAAGTTCGGATCATTCACCTATGGTAGTATCTTTTGAGCAAAGAAATAAGCTGTACGGATTTATCCCTTTTAAGTTCCAACAAATGTGGACCTCTCATGAGTTATTCCATAAGTGTGTGTGAGACGCTTGGGGTGAAACACAGTCTGGCCATGGCATGGTTAGGCTAGGAAAAAAACTAAAATATCTGAAAGGGGTGTTGAGGAGATGGAACAAAGAAGTGTTTGGTTGGACAAGTGAGCATATGCAATGGCTAGAGGAGAGGATAGTTTGTTTGGAAGAACAACTTTAGGTTGGTTTCTCTGAAGACGTGGAACTTGATTTATTGGCCTTGAAGGCTAAGTTACAAACTTGGGTAAGTAGGGAAGAGACCCGCCTTGCTCAGCAAGCTAAGCAAAAATGGCTTGAGAAGGGGGAAAGAAGCTCCGAATTCTTCCATGCCTTGGCCTAAAAAAATCACAGGGTGGTAAGGGAGATGAAAATAGGGGAGGATAGATGGTTGAGGACTCTGGAAGAAATCCATTTGGGGGTTGTAGATCATTTCCAGAATTTCCTAGCAACCACCTCTACTGGAGTCTCTTCTGACATATCTGGTATAGTTTCACCTGTGGTGAGCTCCTCGGAGAATCAATGGATTCTTGAGAGTCTCTCAGTCCAAGAGATAAGAGAAGCTGTGTTCTCCATTCCAGTTGATAGTAGCCTAAGTCTGGATGGGTTTGGCTCAGGTTTCTATAAATCTTGTTGGGAATTTGTAGCAGATGATGCTGTAGCAGCTGTCCATGACTTCTTCAGAGGTAACCCGCTGCCGAGAGTCTTCTCCTGTTCTTTCTTGGTCCCGATTCCAAAGGTGGAGAACCCAAAAGGTTTTGATAAATTTCGACCCATAATTCTTTGCTCAATATTTTATAAAATCTGTACAAAGATACTAGTGGGTCGACTATCTCCTTTGTTGCCCCGAATAGTTTCCCAAGAGCAAGGAGTCTTTATTAAAGGGAGAAGCATACTTGAAAACATTAGTTTGACACAGGAGATGGTTCAGCCTATTAATAAACCTGGCAGAGGTGGAAATGTAGTCTTGAAGATTGACATGGATAAAGCATATGATAGTGTGGATTGGGAGTTCCTAATTCATGTCTTATCAACGTTTGGCTTCTCTCACCAAGTTTGTAGTTTGTTTCGGCTATGTATCCTTCCCCATGGTATTCTTTGGTTATGAATGGTACTCCTAAAGGCTATTTTCAAGGGGGCCGTGGTCTAAGACAATGGGATCCTATCTCCCCTTATCTTTTTATTGTTATGGTAGAGACCCTCTCAAGGTTGCTGAAGTCAAAATTCCAAGGAAAGACTAGGCCATTCTATCATCCAAGAGAGGCTCCCATCATCTCTCATCTATTGAATGCAGATGACATCGTGATTTTTGCAAATGGGAGCAAAAAGTCACTTAGCACTATTTCTGAGACGCTTGCTGTATATGAAGGTTGGTCGGGACAAATGGTGAGTAAAGAAAAATCTTCTGTGTTCTTTTCCAAATATATATCCCCAATTAGGCGAAGGGAGCTATTGGGGCTCACGGGCTTCTCAGAGGGAACTTTTCCTCTTTCAAGTATCTAGGAATTCCTATCATAGAGGGTAGACTAAGGGCATGTCATCTTCAAGAGTTGGTGGCGAAGATTCAGGAGAAAGTTGGGGGTTGGTCGGCCCGGTTATTGTCTAATGGACCTAGATTACTTCTTATCAGGCATGTGCTCAGTAGCATCCCTATTCATCTTCTTTCCCTCCTGCAAATTCCAAATTCTGTCATAGCCAAGATCAATAAGTGCCTTAGTGATTTTTTCTGGGGTTATAAGGATAGGAAACCAAAAAAACATTGGAGAGCTTGGGACAAATTATGCAAGCCAGTGGAGGAAGGGGGCATTGGGGTACGGGTCCTTCAGGATACCTAAAAAGCTTTACATATGAAATTCGCATGGATGCTTCTAACGGATAATACTTTACGGTCAAGGTTCTTAAAGGCAAAGTATGGAAAAAATGATCATGTTTCCTTAATAAATCCGAATAAAGGAAGTCAGTTTTGGAAAATGGTATTAAGAAGCGTCCCATTTATCCTAGAAAAATCAAAGTGGAGGCCGAGAGAAGGTTTGGTTTCCTTTTGGTTTGACAAGTGGTTGGGAGAGGAGACTTTAAGGGAGATTTTACCTATCATTGGTAGGCCGGGTCTGAAGCTGAAAGAGTGCAGGTTGAATGATGAATGGGATATAGAGCTCCTAACTAGTCTTGTCGGTAGCCAAAAAGCGGGAGAAATTGTTCAATCTTTGAGTCACCAAAAAGAAGGAGTGGATATGCTTATCTGGACGGCTAAGGATGATGGGATCTTTACTACTAAAAGTGCCTGGGAGGTCTTGAGGGTCAAAGCTTCCAAGTTTACTTGGGCCCCATGGATATGGCATCCGAGTCTCCCCAAAAATACTGCTATTACCATGTTGAAAAGCATCAACAATGTGCTAAGTGTGGATGACCGCATTAGACGTACAGGTATCCCTATTGTTTCAAAGTGCAACTGTTGTGAAAAAGGAGGATACGAGGACCTGAATCACGTATTGGCTACCGGTGAGGTGGCTAAGGCAGTATGGGAGAGATGTGCTAAACAGATAGGGTTGCCTTGGAGATAGTCCCAAAGCTGGTATGAGATGGTGCAAATTTGGTTTAACAAATCTTCCAAGTTCACTACAAAAGGTCAACTAATCGGTATAATCCCATCTATAGTCACCTGGCAACTGTGGCTAAGAAGATGTAGCGTGAGAATGAATTAACGTAGAGAAAACTTGGAGACAAATAAAATATTGGATTCGGAAATTAAGTGAAAAACTAAAGGCTGCTAAACCATTGAGTGCAAGGGATGAAAAAATCCTTGCGGATCTTAACATCCCATATAAAGCCCCAAAGGTGAACCCTGTTATGTTCATTGCTTGGGAGAGACCACGTTCGGGTTGGTATAAACTTAATGTAGATGGGAGTAGTAGAGGTAACCCTGGTATGGCAGGTGTTGGAGGGGTAGTTAGAGATGAATTTGTGATGTTGGGAAACACAAGTGCAGAATTCTTTTCAGTTCTACATGGGAAAGTTACACACGAGTTCGATGATGATATTAGGCTACAGATCATGCCCAACATACAACAGTTGTTGGCACAAAATATATAAGTCGATGCCCAGAATCTGCTACCTCATCTTCCCATAGAAATAAGAACGGACATTAAGTGCCATCTTTGCTTGCCCATGCTAAAGAAAGTGAGTGATTTTCTTAGTTAATTCTACTTTTCTTTTGGACACAATAAAAAAAAAAAAAATAGTTTGAAAGTTTTATTAATTTGCTTTGGAAGAAATGTGTAAAAAATATTATCAAAAGTTGAAAATACCATGTAGAATAATAAGTACTATGTCCAATGGGACAAGGAATCCGTTTTTGCAGTTCACCCTCCAAACATAATAGATGATGTAATATAATCCTCGAATACTAGACTGTTCTAACTTCGATTAAACGGTAAGTCAACAAAACCTGCCTCTAAGGCACAAAGACCAAAGCCTTAATCCTTGGCTTGCTATTGTTTTTTTAAATAAGAGGATGGTACCCCAATTTTATTGATAGCTCTCACTTGTGGTGGAAGAAAATCGTGGTTATAGCAAGATACCTAGAGGATACATTATAATCAAAAGAAAACTAAACCCAGGCATCAAAATTACTAGGACATCTGATTACATAACAAAATATCAATGCAAACTAGAATAGACCAAAACTAGACTTTGTAACACCAACCCTAGATAAAACAATTAAAACCTGCAAACAAAGACGCATGCAAGTAAGAATTAGAGGAGCAAATAAACCAGAAAAAGTACGTACCAGGAAACGCATTATGAGATCTGCAAATAAGGCAGACCAATTCTGTTCAAGCGAAGAAGACCTCTGAGACTACTAGGTAGCAAATGATCACCAGACCAATCCAAATTTGAGCCACTAGCTCTCCACTTGATAAGAAGATTAGCCGTGACATTACATTCCTGAAAAGCATGTCTCACTCTATACTCCATGCAATTCAAGTAAACATGTATTTCATCCTAAAATTCCTCTAAATACCAGATATTACATTTACCCTTGATGAGCCAATTAACTAGGATTTGAGAATTAGTCTCAATCTCAACCCAAGAAAATCCCAACTGGTAGCTTCTACAAACATCTTCCAACAAACTTCTCATTTCAACAAAATTATTAGATCTCGGGCCCAAAACCATAGAATAAGCCACTAGTAACCTACCACAATCATCACGAATGACACCCCCAACTCCTGATGGCCTCGAATTACCAAAACTACTACCATCCGTATTAAGTTTCACCCAATCCTGAGGAGGCCGAATCCACCTCACCACACGAACCTTCTTAGTTCTAGGTTCCAAGATCAAGATTTCCTATATTTGTAAAATAGCAACATCCTTGGAAGAAATGGTAGAAACGTTCATGATCAAATCCATAATACGGCAAAGCCATAATTTAATAACATGCCAAACCAACTCAACCGTGTCCACCTTATCTTTATGCCGAGCCTTACACTACCTATCCCAAAGCTTCCAAGAGACAATAGACGAGAGAAGGCCAAAAATGATCCGCGCCTAGGAAGACTTACCCGCCCGATGAAACCAAAAATTAGTTTGTTCCTGCCATGTTTGAAAAACACCCATATGCACTCCTAGCTAAGTCGCTGCCAACCTCCAAATATGTCTAGCAAAATCCTCAGTACAAAGCACATGATTCAAGTCCTCCATATCTCCCCTAGTACAAAAATTACATTTAGAAACCATAATGATGCCAATCCTTTTAATCCTCTCATCAACGCTCAAACAGTTATTAACAACCTTCCACATTGTAATGGAAATCTTCTTAGGAAGGTTAGTATGCCAAATCCACTTAGCCTAAGGTAATGAAGGAGCCTTGATCCTAATACAATCTCAAGCACTTTTGGTATTAAAATTTCAACCATTATCTTTCACCCAAATTAAAACATCTTGTCCCTCCTTCCTCTTAGCCAAAAATTGGTACAGATCATAAGCTTTATGATAACCCACAAGCCTTTCCAATAACAGAATATCCCATCCATTTTCAATACGGAAATCTTTTGTTTTTAGCAAATGATTCTCAAACACTAGCAACTGGCCACTGAGAGGGCCTCCCTCCTCCCGTTTATCATATCAGAAAGAAATATTACCCTCCTCCCATCTGGGATACAACGAACAATAGACTTCCAAAATCGGGTCCCTTTATTAGACACCAAAAGGGATAAGTGATTACCCTTAACATACTTATCTTTAAAGAAATCCGCCCATAAAGACTGAACTTGCATGAGGAGCCAAGCAAATTTCATATGTAAGGCTCTTTGGATGTCCCCAAAATCCTGAATACCCAAACCACATTCTTCAATAGGCCTACAAACATGCTTCCAAGAGATCCACTTCCTCTTACCTTTAATATCAGATTCACCCCAAAAGAAAGAGTTTAGAATCTTATTCAACGCCATGAGTACAACATTAGGAACATGTAACACAAAAGAATAATAGATAAAACAAGATGCAAAAGAATAATACACCCACCTGCTGAAAGCATTTTCATCTTCCAGCCCGAAATTTTTTTATTAACTCTCCCAAGCAAATCACCAAAATGACTGGCCTGAAGTTTACCTACTACTATAGGCACACCCAAATATTTAAAAGGAAAAGACCCTTCAGAAAAACCTGTAATACGAAGAAGAGAAAGCTTCCTGGAGACATGAAATTTATTAGAAAAATAAACAGTACTTTTATCCTTATTAAGAACTTGACCTGTCCAATCTTCATAAAGCTTCAAAACCTTCATCAAATTTCTCAAAGACCTTTTACCACCATTAGCAAAAATAACAATGTTATCAGCATACATCAGATGGAAGATGAGAGGGGGTACCTCTAGCTTGAGTAAACTGACCAATTTTACCATTCTCAAAGTATTGTTTGAGAAAGTGAGAGAGCACCTTTTGCATAATGATGAACAAATAAGGAGAAAGAGAGTACCCCTGTCTCAAACCACGCTCACCTTTAAAGAACCCTAAAGAGGTACCATTCATCATGATATAATACCAGGGTGAGGAAATACACAACTTAATAAGATCACAAACCTGAGAAGAAAATCCAAAATTAGCAAAGACATGTAATAAAAAATTTCAATCCATTCTATCGTAAGCCTTAGATATATCAAGCTTCACCAAAACATTTCCCCCATTAGAGCTTTTGTTAATAGAATGGATCATCTCCTGGGTTAGACTAATATTCTCAAATTTACTACGACCAGGAATAAACGCCCCTTGCTCTTAAGAAATCATCTTAGAAAGCAACTTCGTCATACAACCCACAATAATCTTAGCACAAATCTTATAAATCACCGAACAAATTTATCAAATCCACAAGGCTTATCCACCTTAGGGATTAAAATAATAGAGGAAGAAGTGTAAAATCTGGGAAGCCAGTGATTGTTAAAAAAATCAAAAGTGGCTTCAAAAATATCATCTTTAACAATATCCCAACAGACTCTAAAGAAACCAGAACCAAAACCATTTGGTCCAGGTTTACTATCAATAGGAATACTAAAAAGAGCGGCCTTAACTTCCTCCATAAAATGGGCGCTACAAATAGCCCCATTCTCCTAGTCGAAAATAATCGGATGAATCAAATCACTTAAACTAGGCACTTCACGGCAACTCCTATGACCCAAGAAATTTTGAAAATAATCAACTGTAACCTTATGAATTTCAAAACAGGTACTAAGAAGAGTATCATCAGCCAAGCACATATCCTTAACCCGCTTATGATACTTGGCGTTCAGATAAGCATGATAAAATTTAGAATTATAATCCCCATCTTTAAGCCAACTTTTCTTGGCCATACGAGAAAGACGAGTGTCCTCTCTACCCATCCAGGTTAATAACTCCAACTTAGAAGCCAAGAGGTCATTATCATCCTCTTCATTAAAACAGACTTGAAGACGATTTTCCAAATTATCAATACGTTTCTCTAACTCTTTAATAATGATATTAGTCATATTAAAAATACATTGATTCCACTCCTTATGAGCCACCTTAACCATTTTCAATTGAAAAGATAAATTACTAAGCCCAATATCAGTCCACATAAACTCGAATCGAAAAGGACTAGGCCCATACCTAAAAGGATCCTCACCCAGTTGGATCACCAGAGGGGAATGGTCGGAGGTAGCACGAGCCAGTACCTGGAAAAAGGCATTACGGAAATACTTAAAAATTAGAATCAATAAAACATTTATCCAACCTTGTCCAGCTGCGAGCCAAACCGCCTTAACCGTTGCACCAAGTCATCTTCAGTCCTTTGAAGCACATATCCATTAGACCATAGTTTTGAATACACAGTTTGAAATCTTCCATAGCTGCAAAAGGCCGGGGATGTCCACCTCTGAGTTTCGAATCATCTTTAATAATATTGAAATCTCCGCAAATCACCCATGGAAGGTTGCCATGACCAGTAGCCTTTAGATCCGCACAAAGAGCTTGCCTCTCAAGCTGGTTGCACTTAGCATATACAATAGCAAGAAGAAAGATTTGCTTAATCTCTTCAACTCTCACAGTCACATGTTGATTAGAATCTGCCAACCATTGAACTAACACAGCCGAATTCCATAACAACCAAAATTTTCCACCTTGCACTTCATTAGTGATAAAGAACTCACAACTGAACCGACCCAAAAAATTTAGAATTTTATCTTCCATAAAAAAAGGCTCAGCCAAAGCTAAATTATTAGGTCTATAATTTTTTATGATTTTTCTCAACCGCAGCTGAGAAGTGCCAACTCCCCTAATATTCCAAAAAATAATGGGACTAATCATAGATTAAGTTTGGATGGGCGAATCCCCACCCTGGTAGAACTCCTTTTTTGAAACTTACCAACTGTATTGCTTGGGCCCTTCCACTTAGTACAATAATCCTTTTGCATGTCTTCCTTCAAACTATCTCTTTCAACTTCAGGTTCAGATTGGGAATTATCTGGCAAGGCCATTTCATCCACCATCTCAGCAACCATGGTCTGCTCCTCTATATTTGTCAAACTGAACCCAATTACATCACCTTCGGCCTCAAGCCCAAACAGCTCCTCCCCCTGGTCTACATGCACCACGACATGGACTTCACTCTAGCCCACAGGTTGCTCCGCTCTTAGAGCCATGAGCTGCTGATCACTCTAGCCCACTAGCTTTTCCACACAATCTGCACTTCACCTTGGCCCACGGACTGAAACTCACATTGATCACGTTGCACTTCAACCCCATGCAACTGACACTGGCCCACTGATTTATCAGACTCAGAAAGGAAATTAGCTCTTCCTACACCCTGCAACGCTGGAACCGCCATAGACCCCTATAACCCTTCTTGTTGAATTCCAGAGATCTACGCCATCACCAGACCCGAGCCATTTTCATCTTGTTCTTGTTCAACTAGGACTTTATCAGCAACAGTTAACACTAATGAATTCTCAACAGTTAACACTAATGAATTCCAAACACCTAGCTTGGAACTGTCGAGGGCTTGGGAACCCTCGGACAGTTCGTGAAGTTCACCTTTTGGTGAAAGAGAAGAGCCCGGATATTGTTTTCCTCAGTGAAACAAAATGTAGTAGAAAGAAAATAGATCTTATTCGTGACAAATTAAACTTTGATCATAGCTTCTCTGTTGACAGTTTTGGTAGAAGTGGGGGTATAGCTATGTTTTGGAAGAAGGAAGTAGAGGCGACCTTAGATTCTTACTCACATCATCATATCTCTATATCAGGTTCATCTAACCTTTCGAGTAAGAATTGGATGGTGACTGGTTTCTATGGCCAGTCTATCACTGCCAAAAGAAGTGACAGTTGGGACCTTCTCAGACTAATTCACTCCAGAGTTCATAACCCTTGGCTGTGTATGGGAGATTTTAATGAGATTATGTTTCAGGATGAATATTTTGGTTCCAACACACGCCCCTTCAAACAGATGGAAGAATTCAGGATAGCCTTATCAGATTGTGGTCTTGTGGATCTGGGATATAGAGGCTCGAAGTTTACCTGGAGTAATGGGAGGGAGGGCTCTGATTTTACTAAATGTCGCCTAGATAGAGCCTTAGTTAATGAAGAATGGTTTAATCTATTTGATTATAATCAGGTATCAATTCTTCCAGGACAATGCTCTGATCATTTTCCCTTATACATTTCTTGTGCAAACTCTGCGCATGAAATAACTCCTAAGCAAAAGATTTTTAGATATGAAGTGGCCTGGGGCAAACGAGAAGGATGCACTGAACTCATTAAAGCAACTTGGCTAGAGCAAACTCCTCAGAATTCAAGCCTTACTTCTACTTGGAATGGATTGACATCATGCAGGGAGAAGCTCATGATATGGAGTAAGAAAGAGTTTAGACAGCAGCAAAGGTTATTAATCCAGAAGAGAGAACAGCTTAGACTTCTACAAAACTTGAACTCGGGCCAACATTGTAGACAAATTAGTGCACTCCAGAAAGAAATAGATGGCTATCTTGAAGAAGAAGAGCTGAGATGGAGGCAAAGAGCCAAACAAAGGTGGCTCAAGGATGGGGACCGAAACACTAAATACTTTCATAGATGTGCCTCTCAAAGGAAACATGTGAATAAAATTAAACAAATCAGAATGGAGGATGGCAGGGTGTGTACTGATCAGGGAGATATAGCAAGGACTTTTCAGGCTTACTATCAAGCTCTGTTCTCTTCCTCTAATCCAAGTGATATCGAGTATGCCCTCAATTCCTTCCCTCACTCAGTAAGTGCAGAAATGAACTACACTCTTACTAAGCCTTTTGCTGAACAGGAAGTTGAAGCTGCAATTAAGGACATGAACCCTCTTGGATCTCCAGGCCCAGACGGTTTCCCAGCAATCTTTTACCAACAACATTGGCCTATCATTGGAAAGGGAGTAACAACAGCTGTCCTTGAAGCATTGAACACTAGAAAGGGCTTTAAAGAGATTAATCAAACCTTCATCTGTCTGATTCCCAAAAAGAAGTGCCCCCTTTCTACACTAGACTACAGACCAATCAGCCTTTGCAATGTGTTCTACAAGATTATATCTAAAACCATTGCCAACAGACTCAAGCTTATCTTGCCTAACCTGATTTCCCCCACCCAAAGTGCATTTGTTCCAGGAAGGCTTATCTCAGACAATGTAATTGTTGCCTACGAGCTACTGCACTCCATGCAAACTAGACTAAAAAGTAAGCATAATGGCTATATGGCCCTCAAGCTGGATATGAGCAAAGCATATGACCGTGTGGAATGGGTTTTCTTGAGTAAAGTAATGAGTAAAATGGGCTTTGACAGTGGATGGATAGAGTTGGTAATGCAGTGTGTCTCCACAGTCAGCTATTCTATTCTAGTGAATGGCATACCTCAAGAAAAATTCACCCCATCTAGAGGTATTAGGCAAGGAGATCCTCTATCTCCCTACCTATTCATCATCTGTTCTGAATTCCTCAGCCATAGCTTAAATCAAGCTGAGATGCAGGGGGTAATTTCTGGGATCCCAGCTGCCCGAGGCTCTATTCAAGTAAACCACCTCCTTTTTGCAGATGATAGTCTAGTCTTCTGCAAGTCAAACCCAGATGAATGGTGCAGATTGCAGCAAGTGTTATCCAACTATGAACAAGTCTCGGGCCAAAGACTTAACTTTGAGAAAACATCTATATTCTTCAGCAGCAATACAAAACTCGAAGCCCAACAAGCCATTCTCCAACACTCAGGTATAAAAGCTTCTGGATCTTTTGATAAATACCTGGGACTACCAGCCTATGTGGGCAGAAACAGAACCAAGGCCTTCCACTCTATCCTTGATAGAATCAAAGCAAAAATGGTCAACTGGAAAAGTAACCTGTTATCTCAAGCTGGAAAGGAGACTTTACTAAAATCAGTGCTCCAATCTATCCCTACTTACAGCATGGGCATTTTTAAACTCCCAAAAACCATCCTAAGAAGACTCAATCAGCTGCTGCAATCCTTCTGGTGGGGGCAGAACAATAGCAGATCGAAAACCCATTGGTTGAGCTGGCAAACCTTAGGGAAACCAAAGCAGCAGGGGGGATTGGGACTTAGGGACTTTGAGCACTTCAATTTAGCTCTATTGGCTAAGCAAGGGTGGAGAATCATTCAAAACCCTGTGTCCCTAGCAGCCCAGGTCCTTAAAGCAAAGTATTTCCCCACAGATGACTTCTTCTCAGCTAAAGTAAGAGCCCAAGACTCTTTTGTTTGGAAAAGCTTCACCTTGGCCAGACCAGTTCTTAAAGCAGGACTTTTATGGAAAGTTGGAAATGGTAGGAAAATCAAGATATGGAAGGACCCGTGGATCCCTTGTCCATCTACTTTCAAAGTGCAATCCCCTATTCACATCCTAGATGCTGAAGCCCCAGTTTCTGAGCTCATTAATCCAGCCACCATGCAGTGGGATCTCCCTCTCATATATGCCATCTTCTCAGATTCAGAGGCACACTTAATTAAACAGATCCCACTAAGCATATGCAGGAGTCAAGACCTGTTGACATGGAGATGCTCAAACAATGGAAAGTTCTCTGTGAGAAGTGCTTATTACCTTCAAGGTTCAATTACAGAAGATAGAGTGGGACAGTCCTCAAACCAGAAGTCTAGCTCGAAATTTTGGAACACTATTTGGAGTATCCATGTACCCCAAGCTACTAAAACCTTCCTGTGGAGAGCTGCTAGTGAGTCCTTAGCTACCAACCTGAACTTGACTAAACGAAAAATGGGAGATTCTCCTCTCTGTCCCATTTGTTGTCTTCAACCTGAATCAGTAGATCATGCTATCTGGTCTTGTGGTGCTGCCCAAGATGTATGGGCCTTGAGCTCAAGAAGGATTCAGAAACTTAGTGTCCTTGAAGGCTCATTCAAAGATACCTTGATCCCTATAATGGCCCACTTATCCCCTGTGGAGCTCACTGAATTTGCAGCCACAGCAAAAGCTATATGGCATAGAAGGAACACTTGGATATTTGAACAGCAATTCCTTTCCCCTGCTCAAGTGTCAAAACAGGTCCAAACAGAGTTGGCATCCATCAATTTATGGCTTGAGAAGGGAATGAAGCAAACTAAAGTCAAAGAACCAAAAACCAGCAGATGGATTGCTCCTCCACTCGGTTACTACAAAGCCAATTGGGATGCTGCTATTGACAAAGGCAATCAGAGATTGGGGATAGGTGTTATGGTTAGGAACTCAGAAGGTTTTGTTATAGCATCCTTGTGTGCAGCTATGGATCTCTTTCCTGACCCGCTCCTTGGTGAGGCTATAGCAGCTCGAAGGGCAGCTTCATTCTGTGCTGACCTGGGACTTCAACAAATTATCCTTGAAGGTGACTCTCTCTCGATTGTGAAAGCAATTCAACACACTGAGGAAAGCTGGAGTAACACTGGTCTTGTTATCAAAGACACCAAAATTATGCTTTCAAAGTTCTTATCTTGGTCTAGTGTGCATGTCCATAGAGAAGCTAATGCTATTGCCCATCAGTTGGCAAAGTATGGTCTTAGTTGTCATGAAGACTGTATTCTTATTGAGGATTACCCTCCATGTATCCAGCAATTGCTTTAATGAATGAAACAACCATTCTCAAAAAAAAAAAACAACCTCTTGCACTACAATATTAGTAGTTGCTAAATTGGTGCCCGTAACTTCTATCAGTGCAGTTTCCAGCAACTATGATCCCTCTTGCTCTATTGTTTCTCCTTTTTTAACCCAGACTTTGCCCCCTTCAATTTCTTTCTTTGATCACTACCATTACGACAGGTTCTAACATTGTGTCCCTGACATTTACAAATGGCACAATATGCAAGCATCGTTTCAAATATTATTTCTAGCCTTCGACTTCCCTGCAACCTAGGTTTGCCTATCCAAAAGTATGGAAGAGGATCTTTAGATGAGTCTATCTCAAGACATACCCGAGCACCATCTGTTCTAGTCGCACAAGTGGTAGAATTATCCAGCCGGATATATTTCCCTATCGGCGCCGTAAGCAGCTTAAGCATAACGAATGGAAGAAATTGGGTGGTAGCCCAGGAAGAAATACCCAAACCAGGACACACGGAGGCTTGAAATCTTCATCAAATTTTGGTGTCAAAGCAAATGGTCTATACGGAACCTCATTCACATCGCAAGACTCCCTAGATAAAGCCTTGTTGAAATCACCTTCAGAGGACATCCGAATAAAAACATTTCTTGGACGCTGCATGGCAGAAACCACCGACATAGTGAACAGACCCCATCAGCTCCAAATGAAGGCTCTCATGGCATTTGGGGATGGCCTCTGCCTCAGGAACTTTAGCACCATGGAATACCAAAAGGGTTGAGCAATTCGCTCTAACTCCTCTGTTGAAAACGTGAAACAAACTTCACCATCTATGTCTTTCGGTGGACGAAAAGGCACCTCTATCTTTGGCATCAACTACGGCAGAGCAGGTATGATGTCGGCAAACGAGGTTGACTTGCCAAAAGCAGCAAGGCACCAACAGCCGCCATGCAGACCACATAACCCTAGAAAGCAAGAAAAAAAATTGTAACCCTAGCAGAGCGTATTTTCAAAAAAGGAAACTTTTCACTTGTTTCCTTGGCATGCTATGGATGAGTAGTTCTATACCCAATAACTTGAGTCTCCATGTTGTTTTTACATCTTAAATTTCCCCTCGTGATCATTCATCTCGATTGGTTTTAGATGTCAATGCTACACACAAGTGAAAAAGTCATGTTGCAACCCATTTGCGATAGTCTTAAGCTAGTGTACTACAACGAGCGCACCTATATTGTTAAAGAAGGAGAACCCCTTGATACAATGCTCTTCATCATGCAAGGCATTTTTTGGACCTTCACAACCAGTCGTAGGGTTGATGGAATTGTCTTAAGCACGTATTGAAAGAGGTCATTTCTATGGAGAAGAACTTCTAGATTGGGGGTTCAAAGGCCAACTTGATGCAGGGGAATCTGAGTTTGATGACGCTCGGTTGACAGATGCGACATTAAAACTATTGGACTACCTCGAGAAAGTAGACCAATGCAAAACCGGCGGGAAGAGATAAGCATTCCTTGAGTTGGGCGAGAAATGATATCCCTCAACTAGGTGAGAACAACATTCCTCGGTTGATTTGTGCACGCATGTGCTAGTATTCTGTCCATAACTTTGGTCACAAGTTTTAGAATCGTGCAAAGGACCCCAATCTAGAAAGTTGTATTTGGCGCACACGTTGTGGTCACCGTTTTGAGCAAAAACTCAATCGTTTTTCCACTGAATCATCACTTTAAGTTTTTTTTTGGTCATTTTTCTTTTATGGTAATGTTTATTTTTAAGAATGATATTATTCTTAGTCATACTTATTTTATTTCGTATTTTACTATTTGACCTTAACTACAATTTTACATTTCCATTAACAATTTAAGTCCGGCTTGTGGGCTTTAGTATACTATTATTCGAATTTTATAAACAAACACTAATCTAAGAGTTTTCTCTCTATTTGTGTTTTTCTCAATCTCAATTTATAGTTTTCATTTGTTTAATTAGTCGTCAGAATAATCATCCTTATTCTGTCCGAGCATCACAACCGTCTGGAACTTCCCGTCTCCACCAAAACTGTCAAAACCCATACAAAAGTACAAGGTTTTGTTCTAATGGCCAACAACTTCATGAACACTTTAATTTCTAGGAGGCCGAGTACTAAAGCAGCTTTAGCTTTACAAGCTGCTTGGCGACACTTTATTTTATTTTTATACATGGGAGAGGGGGGATTTGATTCTTGGTTCTCTTATGCTTGGTGGCGCTTTAATGGAAAGAAGAATAGTGAATTAATGTCCACCACTTTTGAGAGGAGGCCAAAAGCTGGCTATCATGCTCCTCATGCTTCAAGACTACTTAAAGTCCTAGAACTCGACGTTTTTTGTGGGCGAGAATTTGGGACCATATAATGACAGTTAACTAAAAGTTCCGACTAATGGCAATCAACGAGGTAGCTTTGATCTTGTGTTTTTATTTCAACTTATAAATAATTACAATTATATGGACAATTACATGATTCTTTGTTTGGTACATATTAAGGGCCAGATCAAAACCATATCTTTGTACAAGGTACGTGCGTCTGAAGTTTCCATTATAAATAGATCACATTCACGCTTAATCGATTTAAGGAACTCTGCCCCAACATTAGAAATTCAATTGGCCATTAAAAAGCAGCTTTTAATGGGCAAATTCAGCTTTCATCCAATTATTGCAATCACAAAACAATTGTTCGCTTCCTTTTATTTTTTGCTTGGGGAAAAGTAAACCTACAATTAGTAAAGTACATACCAACATAGTCATGAAAATGGTTAATCATAATGTCACATATATAGACATGATATGCTAAAGGTGATCGGCACAAAATTCTTTTTAGCCAGAAATTTTTTTTTTTTTTTTGTGATGCGATATTTGTGCCCATCTTGCAATGATAAATAAGATGGAGAAAACAGATTATTGCAACAATTATCACAAGACCTTTTGCAGCAACTCATATATCTTGTAGCCTAGATTATAGCTTAAACACCATCTCACATGGATTGTCACACCTCGGGCCTGGGGGTGAACCTTTTAACTTGAAATCCACAAAGAACTTAAATACAAAATGTCCTCCAAAAATGTCTAAAAACATCTTCCAGGTAAAATAAACTAAGGGAAATCCTTCATCTCTCGATAATGGGTCCCAATGATGAGTCTCGATTCCACTTTTTGTTTTTTGTTTTTTACTTAATGATTAAGTATTTTTAATTCATGTTGTGAATTTTTTTTAAATGCTTAACAAGATTAAAAAAATACATGAAGAAAAAAGCAAAAGAAAAGAAAAGTGAAATGGCCTTATCGATGGGTAGTGTCGGGACACACTCTCAGTGACCCTAGCACTGCCCATAAACTAAACACTAGCAAAATTTCCCTTCACTTAGACAAATCCACTGAAGCTACCTGACACTTATCTCGCCTTTATTTTATAATCATGTCATGTGCCATTTATTCCAACTGTCATCACCATCAAAGTCATCTGTTAAAAAATTGGTGGATAAAGGGATGAGTCCACCGACTCAGCAATTAGCAAACTTATACTAGTGTGTAAATATGAGTTAGTTAAGAATGTAGAAATATACAGCTTTAAAAATTATGACAATGGTATTTTCATAAGCATATAGTAATATATACAAAAGGCCTTAGGCACAAGCATAACTGAAACAACTCAAAAACAAAAACAGATGTCTGGTAGAGTTGTGCATTTTGCGAATAGCCAAGCAAAATATAAATCATTATTTCACCACATTGATTGCACTTAAAACAAAGGTCGTGTTTACTGCCTTGGCAAGGTTGCATTCTGCGGTAGCTAAGCAGAACTTAAATCACTTTGTCACCAAAGTGATTGCACTCAGAATAGAGGCCACCATTTTACATCCCTGACGAGGTCAAAATAGAGGTCACCATTTTACACCTATGGCAAGGTCAGAATAGAGGTCACGTTATATAACCGTGACAAGGCCAAAATAGAGACCCCCATTTTGCAAGGTCAGAACAAAGGCTACATTATATACACGTGGCAATCATAACAGAGGTCACTATTATAACCCGTGGTAGAGGCCTATAACCCAAGCAAAAACAGAATCTTATGTTTTAGAGTTTTCAGATACAATGCAATAATAGAATAGTGTACTCAATAAATAATATCATATAATTAGATCAAATATATTAGACTTCATGTTCACATTTTATGTAGTAAAGAAACAAAGTACAAAACTATGCTCATGTCTATATTAGTCATGATAAAATGTCAGCTTTAAAATTCAGATACATAGACTAGTGCCATAAATAATCGAGGATGTTTTTATCACAAAGTATGCAGGTTTTTCACAAAATCAATCTTAGTCAGTTTTAGACAAAGTTGACCATAAGAGCACCACTTAGTTGTACTTTTTCACTTTTCTGAATATGCTCACAATTGTGACAAGTGAATATCAACCTTCACCTATGAAATAGGCACGTAACTTGCGTCAATTTCCAATCGTACGTAAGGTTTTACTTAAGCACGTACTCACAATTAAAACCTGAGATACTAATGATCTATTTTTCATAAAGACTAAAACCATCATAACCCTCAAACCGCATTAACTATGAAATCTCGTGTTAAAACCGTAAACCTTGTGTTCATGAATCCAACTTTGGTTTTTGTTGTATCGGAGGGAATGGACGATGGCTTGTAGAAGTCCCATACGCGGCGTGACTCTCGATTTCTTGTGGCTTTGTTGTGCTTGGGGAGGTGATGCGAAGGGGCTTTTGTCTTGGGTTGTAGGGGAGGAGGTTGTATGTGATGTTGAGGTCGTTGTGCATGGTGATTTGCAATTTTATGGAAGGGAAGGCTGGATGATGGTTGGCAGTTAGGCTTAGGGTTGTGAAAAACCTGGAGTGAAGAGGCTGATCCTACGTGCAGGGGCTTGGAGTTTATGACAAGCCGGGTCTATATATATTGAAGGTAGTTGCGTCATGGGTCTTGGAAATGGGTTGGGTCAAGCTCTTGAGTCATAGGGTTTCCTTTTGGGTCATTTGGGCTCTAGCAAGAATGATTGAACTATTTAAAGGGTCCAAATGGATTCTAGGGCTTCCCCATAATTTAATGGGCTAAGTCGTTAGTAGATCTTAAATTTTAAAATGAGTCTAACAGGTCCAATAAATATTTTTAAACTTTTAAATAAATTATTGAGCTAGTACTTAATAAATATGGCCCCCAATCTCTATAAATCTTAAAAAGACTTTAAATCCAATTATTAGGCCCGATAAACTTTCATAATCCACCGTAATAAATTTTAGTCTCGTGGCTTATTCAAAATTATCAATTAGACTGAATTGGGTTTCTAAAAATATCAGCCCCTTAATACCATTCCATTATATCAATTAAACCTTATGGCTTTAACATAAACTTTTGGGTCAATGGATCTAACTAAAACCTCCTGACCAACCTCAGGAATAATAGTTTGTGGGTTTATCTAATATGGCTCCTGAAATTTAATTTAAGTCGAATAAAAATTATTCATGTATCATTCCTTATAATATTGGATCGAGATTTTCACATGCATGGTCTTTACTCTCTACTTCATCATAATTACCTCCTGAATTCTCTGATCATGATTAATACTAAATTAATTATATTTGCTTTAATTTGGGCCTCTGGCCGCTCATCTTAAAAATCCTTGAAATGTGCGAATAATAACAACCTCTTGAGTGTTTTTTCTTTCTATATATAGAAATAAACGTGGAGATCGAAGGGGATCGAAAAAAGGGAAGGTCAAGGTTTCTGGAATCATGATCCCATGCACAACTTCTCATAGTTTTCTTTTATTGATATTAATTACGATATTGCCGGGAAAGGAAAAAGTCGGAAAGACCTAGCTAGCTAGCTGGTATGCTAAAACCTTGGGCTTCTTTATTCTTCAATAAGGTCCCCCAAACCAAAACGGTGTCACTTGATTCTCTATCAGAAAAATGAAAATTAACCAGGCGCTGAAGCAAGCGATCGAGCTGCAGTTCCTGGGATTAATTCAAGTCTTTGTTACCCGCGGGCCGGTTGGAGCAGCAGTTATTTGCATTGTTATGTATTTTTTTTTAATGAAAACAGTTGTCGTTACATAAATTTTAACTTGTAGATTAAAACAAAATTTAAAAAAGAAATAACCATATTTTAAAGATCAAGATTGTATTCTACATTATTATTTTTAGGTGATGATTCTTATATTTAGACGTGAAACATACGGCCGCAAACAAAATAAAATAATAATAGGATAATGAAATTTAATTATATAATCCCGTTAACTCGTTAGTTATTCGCTAAAATGAAGAGAAATTGATACTTGTCCCGAAAATTAGGAGAGGCCCCAATGACACTGACTGTCCTTATAATCTTTATTTATTTTCTTCAGTTCCCACGCGGTCTCGAGGATATTCTACGCGGGTTTTGCTGTCAATTAGCAAATTTTTATTTTTCTTTAGTCGAACAATTTGTTTGATTTGTTCAATGTGCATCTTCTTCTTCTTCTTCTTCTTTTGTTTTTTTTAAGAAGATGACGATATCTAAATTTTATTGATTAAGTACTCAAATTTGTGATAGAGAAAAACCGTGATTACAACAAGACACTTGAAAATACAAATAAACAAAAAACCAAAACGGCAAATCTACACCATACTAAAAGTTAAATTTTTGTGCTAGTATAAAAGAAAATAAAGATATTTTATAATCAAAAGAAATGTCTTGTTTAAAAATAATCTTGTAAAAATAAATTCATAAAATAATATAATTTGTTTCGGGTACACTGTAATCAGATCATAAAATCTTTTTTACTATAAAAAAACTAACATATCATATATAATTATGAACATTATTTTTTGTAAGATGTATTAATTATATCTATAAGAGAATGTAAAGACAAAAAGGGAAGTTTTTTTTTTTTTTTTTAGTAATGATATACCCACAACATATTCTACAACACATTATACAACAATGTGTTAAAATGAGGGCATTGTGGTAAAGTGTTATTACTTTTATACAACACTTTACCAAAATACCCCTCACTTTAACATATTGTTATAGAATATGTTATAGAATATGTCGTGGGTTAGTCATTTTCCTTTTTTTTGGGGGGGGGGGGGACTCGGTCAAAGAAGCTACTTGTAATGGACGACTCAGTCAGTTCGACTCCCTGGACACGGATGTAAGTAGACTCTGCTTGCTTAAAATCCAGCTTTCCGCTGCTCTTTGCTCACTCCATATCCTGCTCTGCTCGAACACACAAGTTGATCCATCAGGTTCAATGAATTGTTATATGAATGAATTAATACACGTTCCTTTTAGAATAATAGATCGACCAAGAATCTTGCATGTTTCTCTAATCTGTTTTACAGTTTTTTCAGGTAGCGGAATTAATTCACGGTGTACGGGTACACTTCAGAATGAGATACCATATGCATCTACCAGAGAAGGGGGTGGGGTAAATATCTTCTTCTTCTTCCTACCGGCGATTAATTAGTGAATTTGTGTGGCTGAAAGCTGCTGACATCATTAATGGGATCTTACAAGTATTTTGTCCCTTGTGGACAATTACTTGAATTTCCTACCAAACAACATTTATCATGATCAACTCTTCTTTTTCTTTTTATCATGAATTCCCGTTTGCTCTATTTTGCCTAGGGATCCGGATATTGAGGGGCAAATTCACAGCGGAACAGTTCAAAAGTGGATTGTAAACATTCTTCATCCAGAGGGAGAGTTCCTTCGAATCTGGAAATTGATTTTCTTAGTGTCGTGCGTGTTTTCGGTATCAGTGGACCCTTTGTTCTTTTACCTTCCGGTGATTAATGATGAAAAAAAGTGCGTTGTTCTTGATAGAAGATTACACGTCATAAGTATTTGTTTGCGAACTGTGCTGGACTCGATTTCGCTAGGAAATATCATTTTGCAATGTTGTTGTCCTTATATAGACAAGAACGCTCGTCCACATGATGGAGTACTAGTTGCAGATGCTTGGCCAATAGCAAAGAGGTACTTGTGGTCACGCTCATTCGCGATTGATGTCCTGTCAATTCTTCCAATCCCACAGGTAATTACTTTAGAAGCTTATGCATATAGTATGCATACGTAAAATCATATTTATATAATATAAGTTTAAATATTTTTATATTAGATTNAATAATAATAATAAAAGAATTATTATTTTGTCTTAAATATGCATAAGCCAATGTGAAAGTTTTGCTTGAATTGTAAAATAGATATATAAAAGAGATGATTTTACATATACATATACATAAACCAATGTTAATACTCACGCAAGTTCTGTAATAATTTGCATGGTTTAAGCAGTACGTACGCATGCATGCCTTTAACTAACGTACGTACGTACGTAAATACAAAATTGTTAACGTACAGATATATAATATGATACAAATTAATTAAGTTGTACCAGCTTTGGTATATATTTATATATGCAGGTGCTAGTTCCAATTATTTTTTTAGAAATGAGAGGTTCCAATGGTTTGAACACAAGAAAAATGCTGAACGCTGTTGTCCTATCCCAATATGTGCCAAGAATAACTCGTATCTATCTGTCTTGGAGAAAAGTCAGGAAGAATACCACCCTCCCTATAATTACCATAGCGGTGAAAGCTGGATTCAATTTGTTTCTGTATATTGTTGCCAGTCATGTAAGTTAATTTAATTTGTTATTATCATGATGATCAGTCTCATACTTATACGTCTTATGATCATGCTAATTAACTTTCTGCGGATCATTTTCGTCAAGGTTCTGGGAGCTTTTTGGTACCTTTTCTCAATCCAACGAGAGACGGCTTGCTGGCACTTAGCGTGTGAAAAATATAGTGGATGTAATCGAAGTTCTTTGAACTGCGATCACAGTTTTGGAAGTTACAAATTTTTAGAGAATTATTGTCCCGTGGAGGAAAAAAATTCAACGGTGTTTGATTTTGGAATATTCCATGAAGCACTTCAATCTGGTACTGTGGCATCCATGGATTTTCCGCGGAAGTTCTTTTACTGTTTTTGGTGGGGCCTGCGAAGTTTGAGGTTTGGGCAGTATTTTTGTATTTTCACAACGAGTTATTTTACCGTTTTTGTTTATAAGTCTTGTCATCAAACTGTCAGCATGAATCTAGAAAGGGCAGGGTGGCCATGGGCGCCCCCTCCCCAAAACATTTGACATTTTTTATTAATTTAATTTAAAATTATATAAAAATAAAAGAGTATTAATTAAATGTAAATTTTTTTAATCTCGAATATATTTTATTTTTCATAAATCATATATATGCTCATTAATCCATCATATAAATCTAAATTTTTTAATTTGATTTATTATGTTGTACCAATGTTTAAATTAGTTAATATTGAGTTTTGATATAATATGACTTTTTATTTTAAAAATTTAAGTTGAGAAATATGGGCAAACCAAAAACATTAAATCATAAACGTTGTAAAGACTACATTTCGGAATAAAAATAAATTGAACAAACTTTTTCAACTTTTAATGTTGTTGGGATAAGGTTTCAAAATAAAATAAATGAAGACTTTCATGTTATAAATTATTTACTAATTTATATTGAGAAGGAATGTGATAATTAATGATCTTTATTTGTTAAAAAAAACATTGAGATCGATCAAGTGGCATATTAAATGCTTTTATTTTTTATTTAATCATAAAACTTCTTATTAAATATTTATGCTAGCTTTTAAATAATTTTTAATTCTTATATACATATTTTTATATTTTCACAATGAGTTATTTTATAGCATATATTTATCAGTCTTGTCATCACTGAACATATCGTGTAAACCATACGGAATTCATGCAATCTTCACTACCACACGTCTTGTACATTAATGTTTAGGGAAAGAATCTTTCCCAGTTTTCACCCAATTCAAATAATTTGTGGTCCTAATGATCACGTAGGAAAGAAATAATTTGTTGTACTGCTACACCCTCAAGGGAGTAGCATGGGTCCCAAGAAGGACAAATTCTCTTTGGTTTTTTCTTTATAGATTTTTTTATATCCTTAAAACATTTTTTTTAAATTAAGAATATTATTAAAAAACACATCCTTAATCACTAAAAAAACAAAAAAGTGTCGGGACCCAACTCTCAATAACTCTACCATTTTTCTTAAGTAAGTCTTACAATATTTATTACTCATTTAATGTCAAGGTATATCATACATATGAACTTATATTCTTATTTTATAGAACACACAACAAAAGTTATAATTAATTTATTCAATTGCTGCTCAAATAAGAATTATATATATATATATATGAAGATCAAATGCATCTTCGATTTTTTAGATTATGGTCTTTGTTTACTATCATGTTGTTTTAGGCATGTGATTATATATATATACATATATATATATATATATATATATGCGCTGATCTCTGTTTCCGATGTTAAGCCTACTACGCGTAAAGGTCTATTCTTAACTTATATACTCATAACATATAATGAACCATTCTTTGCTTTGATGTTACCATCTCTTACGTTAGAATTGATCCAATTTTGGCAGTTCTCTTGGTCAAAACCTTCAAACAAGTTCCTATTTCTGGGAAAACTGCTTCACAGTTTTAATTTCGATCATTGGCTTGCTTCTGCTTTTGTACTTCATCGGAAATTTGCAGGTGAGTGTTATGTGATCACTTTTTTTTTTTTTTTTTTTAAGTTTCAACGCGCACCGACCTTATTTCTATAATTTTACGTGAGTGAGAGATGGTTTCTATAAACATTAATGGAACACAACATGCACTAGCAATTATAAATAGCGACAAAATTCATGATGATCTGAAAGGGATCGAAGATCATTATTTGTTAAAATTATTAGTTTTTTTAAGCTGTATTAATCCAAGCTGGAAATTTACTACAAATACTTAATTTTAAACTTAAAATTAAAAAGAGCTGTAGGTTTAGTATAATTCTTTTTTTATATATAAACTTAGTTATATTTTAATTAATGGTTATAATTGTAATTTTTTTGTTGATTTTATTTCTTGGGAGATGAAGTAGTAATTTATCACTAAGATTTAAAGTTAACTTGTTATATATGTAACAGATGTATATGCAGTGGGAGACACAGAAACAGTTGAAGACATATATGGATGAGAATGATATTGCAAAGATGAGAAGTAAAGAACAAAGTTTGCAGTTCTGGATAGAAAGAAACAAGCTCCCTAGCCATATAAAAAACCAGATCATGCACCACATAAAACCAAGACTACAGGAAAAAAAAAATGATATAGATGCGGAGAATCCATTCCCTCACCTTCCCATATCTCTTAGAAAGGAGATCAAGCACCATCTCTGCTGGCCCATTCTAAAGAATGTGAGTATTCCGGAACATGATGGATAGGCAATATGATTTTGAATATTATATATAATATTTAAATTGATATGTTTAGAGTAACTACTATATATATCACCCATCTTATATTAACTAATATATATATATATATATATTGTTAAAACATGGCTCCATTATACTCTTATGAATTAGCCATGCATATTATAAATTATATCATTATATTATCATTAGCTAGCTCATGAGCATTAGTCTTACAAATCCACGTCATTCACTCCCAATTTTTATTATTTTTTTTTAAAATTAAATAATATATCCTATTAATTTAAATTCATTATAAGAAGAACGATATATCTAATTGATAAAGTACGTACTAACTCTCATTTATGAAGAAATAATTTATTTAACTAAATTACTATTTTTATTTAATTAAATTTGGTAGCTTTTTATTTTTCCTAAAACAGTTAAAAATTAATTTCCAGATTTTAAAAATTCAGATTCATCCATATATCTGATTGGATCATAACCCGTGATAATTCGGGCCGGAGTTTCGACCGAATTTTAAATCCAGATTCCTGACCGGATATATCCGGAAATCCGGTCTGAAACCCAGATAAACAGTATTACTTGTACGTGACATTGTTCGCCGTCACATGAAATTGTTTGAGATCTTGACATTGAATTCCCTGCTCCCGAATGTGTTCAATTTTATTATGGGTTTCTCATTATTGTTTTTGTTTGTATGTAAGACAGGTGCCCATGTTTCGAGACGCAAGTGACACGCAATTGCAACTCATCTGCCAATATATCAAGCAAGTGTACTACAGCCAAGATACCTACATTATTCGGGAGGGAGAACCACTTGATCGAATGCTCTTCATCACAAAGGGCGTTCTTTGGAAATTTGCAACCACAAATAATAATGGTGTGGGAAGTACTGTCTCCTCAAGCCACGGGGAGTGTATTGAAGAAGGTTGTTACTGTGGAGAAGAAATTCTAAACTGGGGGTTCCATGGCTTTTCCCAACAAATCCTGCCCAACCTATCCGACCTCCCAATCTCTCTCAAAACCCTCAAAACCCATACAAAAGTGGAGGCCTTTGCTCTAATGGCGAACGACTTGAAGGCTTTAGTCTCCAGGTGTGCCGGACCAGCACCTACAGAAGCAGAACTTATGATACATGAAGCTTGGCGCCAGCGCAATAGAGTACGCAATTGGCAATCGAGAGCTAGTCTTATGAAACCTGTTGTGAATTCCTATGATGTAACAATGAAATGATTGAAATTGTAACTTTAATGGTTACTGTAATGAAAATAAGAAATAAGAGATGCTGAAATGTGTTTGTGGAAATGCTGTAATGAATTCCTAGAGTTACATATATTGATAACAGGGATTCTTCGAGGGAACCCTAGTCACCTTACAGATCAAACACCTGACAATTTTTCAGAATGTTCCCCTTCAATCTCTCTGCACTCCCTTATACCCCATCGTATTATACAATACTGACAGCATATTTCATATCAGAAAAGGAAATAACGGTAAAATGACTAACAAAAACAACTGCCATGCGATCGTTGTACTTCAGGAATACTCCTTTAATATCCAGCAGCTGCCATGCGATCGTTGTACTTGAGGTGTTGTATTAAGTTGTACGTGCACGAAAATCGACCGTTCTCACCTTGGGCGAAGAGGTGATGGGGATCATGACAGAGCAGCTAACATTCGCTTGCTATATTAATACCCATTGTCCAAGCTCTGTGCTAAAACCTTGTGTTTCGTGTCTTGTTCTTGGCCTCTCTCTAGCATCACCATATAAGTTATGTTATAACGAATGGTCATGGCATATATAATCGTATATTTCGTAATTTACTCCTCTCTTGACTAATTGATCATTAATATTTCGAACAAAAAGATCATTACACCGATCGAATCTCACGGACGGTCATTATAGTAAGTACTCTTATATAAGATATTGACTCGGTCTCAAATGTGCTTCCAAGTGTAGAAGTGTCAAGTTGTATCAAGGATAAGTCCAGGATCGTATTCCACAGGGACAAAGGACTATCAAAGCATTTATGAGATTTTAATATAAAAATTATCTTGACTAAAAGAGATGAAAAGTAAAAAATGCAATGTGCAAAAGTTGAATTAAACTGGTAAGAAACAATAAACAAACACTTGAGATGCAATTTTCGCCCATTTCTGATTTGAAGTTGGATTTACTTCTAATTTCGACTTCTCTCAACCATTTTCCCATTCCAAGAGATTATGATCAGTTAATTAAACAATAAGCACACTTTTCAATATAATCAAGATGCTTGACAGATCGTATAACAAATGTAAAAGTGAAATAAAGTCATCAAAATCTTGTTACGAGTTCAAGCATCAATCGTGCCTTTATATCTACGACTGATCAAGTTTAAGTACATAGAATTTTAATCCTTTCTATAGGTAAAATGAAATACGATCTATCAAGTTAATCATTCAAAATTATATAATCTTGAAGAAAATCCAACTCCAAACAGTCATAGGTTACTCATTGAATCCCAAGCTAAAAATCTAGCCTATCATTTCTAAATTAGTAAAATGCCCAAAAATGATGAATCATAACATTTGGAATTACTGTGTAAATAAATTACATAGGAAAAGTAATAATGCTCAATGATAACAAGTACTGAAAAGAAAACTAAAAATAATGAAGTTGCACTGTTAAATAGGATGAACACTGCCAAACGAAAACCGAAAGAGTATGAAAGCCAAAAGAAAATTGTCTAACCCCAGTGAGCAAACTGCTTCCGTCCGTGCATACCCAACAGGATGAAATGAAAACAATAAAACGACAAAAGAAGAAAACGCCGAACGAACGAGACTGAAAATAAAAAAAAAACTAAGAAAATTCCAGCAGAAGAAAAATAAAAACTGCCGACAACAACAGAGGCCAAATGTCTCTACCGAAACAATAAAATAATCCAGAAGAAGAAATAAACTGCTGAAAGAGAGAGAGTATATAAGCTAAAAGAATAATCAAATGGAAAATATAACTGTCGGCTGGAAAAAAAGGAAAAAACCCAGCGCCACACGAAAATTTTTTTTTTTCTTTTATATCCCCCCACGCGTGAACTGCTATGGGGCCGAGCTCCTTACTTCTCATTTCAAAAATGCCCTACATTAATTCCTCTCCAAAAATGCCCCTGCAAAACTTAAGATTAAGTATTCACAATGAGGGGTAAAATTGAGATATTAATTCTGATGTGATTTTACAAGTTGCATTATAAATCATTTTTAAGTGCAAAATATCAGAATTTATCAATGAGTCAAGTACTAAAAATTACTGCATAATTAAGTGCTTAAGTCAGTTTTTGAATAAACAATTTAATCACTTTAGCAACTTAATTATGCAATTTTGAGACTTTATCACACCCCCCCAACTAGTTTATTGCTAGTCTCTAGCAAATAATGCGATAACAAAAGAATGATCCAAGGGTGAGCCACTGAACTCAAAAATCTCTATAAAAGATCAAATCATATTGAGGTTTTGGGCATTAGAATGTTATCAAGTCAGGTTATAGCTCAACACAAAGGCTTATAAAATTCTCAAGAGCTTAAACAAAAGAAATGTACTTAAGCTACAAATCTTTGAGTGCATCAAGTGTGTGAACAAATTGCCATTTGTTGGTTTCAAGATTTCTCACAATAGTTTCAGCCTAGCAACTTTTTCAAGAAAGACCAAAAGGTCTTTACTCCAATTCAAAACCATTACATTGGCGGCTTTCACGCTATCACACTTTGAAAGACTCATTTTTTTTTTTCAAACAGATCCCGGTGATAGGCAGCCTTTTCCAATGTACTTGCTCTATTTTTTTTTTTAATCTCTGGCCTGTCTCTTTTCTCATGTATTTTTTTTTTAACTCTATTTTTTTCTTTTTTTTTGGAGTTTCTCATTCACTTTTCCTAGGCCATTGAGATATGGTTCATTGCAGTTCTTGCTAGTTGCTTAGATGAAAACCACTGATTGACATCAAACAAACAACAAAAGTATCTGTCTTGTGTCCATTAGGGTCATCAATCAATAGCTTTGAAATACATTGCCTAAGTTTGAGTTACTAAGACTATCATGAGCTCCTGTGTTGATCTTAAACCCAAATCAATGGAAATTCGTGTAGCCCAAGACTGCAATTATCTGATCTTAAGTAGAGAATTGTGAAAACAGTAACTTGGCAGCAAGAAAATAATTCAGACCCCACAATTATAAATCCTGAGAGACTAAGTGGTAAAAGAATCTCCTTACCCTCCAACTAAAAATGGGCAGTGTCCTCACTACAAAGCATAAATAAACAAGGAATGAAAAAGAGTAGGGCCGAAGGAAAATACCTGAGATGGCTGAAAGGATCATGGAAGTAAAGAAGAAACCAGAAAAATAAATAAATAAACAATGCTGACCCTGAAAAGATATACTGAAGAAAAAGGAAGGGAAAAATAATTAAATAAATAAACAAAGGAAAGAACAAGACATAAAAGTGAAATAAACGAAACAGAAGAAGAAAAGAAATATGTACTAAGGGTCATGAGAATATGTAGGATCTTCCAAAGGAATGAAAGTATCCTTATGTGAAAGATTTGCCCAAAAATGTTTAAGTCGTTGGCCATTGACTTTGAACGTATTTCTATTTTGAAGATTAGTAATCTCAACAGTTCCATATGGAAACACAGTCTTAACTAAAAAAGGACCACTCTACCTCGATCTTAGTTTGCTTGGAAATAGATAGAGGCGGGAATTGTAAAGTAAGACTTGTTCATTGGGCTCAAAACTTTTTCTCTGGATGTGCTTGTCATGTAACACATTCATTCGCTCCTTTGACAATTTGAAATTGTCATATGCATCTCGCCTAAACTCATCCAATTCTGAAATCTGAAACTTTCCCATAGAACCAGCATGGTTAATAGAAAAATTAAATTGTTTAGCAGCTCAATATGCCTTATGTTCAAGCTCAACGGGAAGATGACATGTTTTTCCATATACCAAGCGATAAGGAGACATGTTAAGAGAGGTTTTAAAGGTTGTCCTATATGCCCAAAGTGCATCAGTTTGCCTTAAAGACCAATCTTTTCTGTTGGGGTTGATGGTTTTTTCTAAGATGTGCTTAAGCTTCCTATTAGCTAATTCAACTTGCCCACTTGTTTGAGGGTGATATGGAGTAGAAACCTTATGGTGTATACTATATTTTTTCATCAGTGCAGCAAAATGTTTGTTGCAAAAATGAGTTCCATTATTACTAATGATAGCTCTAGGCATGCCAAATCTAGCAAAAATGTTTTCTCTCAAGAACTTAAGCACAACTTTGTGGTCATTTGTTTTACATGGAATGGCTTCAACCCATTTAAAAACATAATCAACTGCCACTAGGATATACAAATAACCAAAAGAAGATAGAAATGGCCTCATAAAATCAATCCCCCAACAATCAAAAAAATCTCTGATCAAAATAGGCTGTAAAGGCATTATGTTCCTCTTGGTGACTATGCCTAATTTTTTTACATAACTCACAAGTCTTACAAAAATTATACGCATCTTTAAACATATGAGACCAATGAAAACCACTTTGCAAAATTTTTGCAACGGTTTTATGTGCAGAAAAATGTCCCCCACAGGCCTCAATATGACAAAAGGAAAGAACAGCTTGTATTTCATGATCGGGCACTAGGGGTGTAAATTTAAACCAGAAAACCGATCCGAATCGGACCGGACCGATTTTACCAGTTTTGAACCAGTCCGGTCCGGAACCAGTTTCTAAAATCCATAAACCGGTCGAAACCGGTCCAGTTCCGGTTTTAGGATTTTCCGGACTGGACCGGACCGGTTTATAAATATATATATATTAATATTTTATATATAAGTTTTATTAAAAATTAAAATTATAAAAAATATTTTTTATATATTAATATATATAAGTTTTATATATAATGTATAATTAATAAATTATATTATTATTAATATAATTATATATAAGATAATATTATTAAAAAGTAAAAGTTTAATCTTAAAAATGAAAATTTAATCAATTATAACATAAAATATTAATCTTAATTCTTAAATATCAATATTTGTAATATACTAAACTATATAAATTTATAATAGGCACTAGGCAACAAATTTCTATAAATTTATAAATTTATAGAAAGTAGTAACTATTATATCTAGTTGTTGCATGCACATTGACATGGGCCATGGCAATATATATATATATATTGATCAGGATCCCTATGTTATGCGTGGTGGCAAAGTTGTATATTTTTTCCTATTTATACACTCATCACGTGTCCTAACTTTTAAGAAAAAAAAAAATGTAATGTGTATCCTTGATAAGAAAAAAAATTCGAACGAAATTGTTCAAAATTTTTAATTTGAGAAATGCTTTAGTGATAAATAAATTCTATAAATTAATTAATTTAACAAACTGACGTAACTTACTATGTTATATTAGATTATAAAAATATTTTTATTGTAAAATAGATCTAACATAATATCATATAAAATATTCATGTCAATATATTATATAGCTATACTAATATATAGTTTATAATTAATACTAATATATAACTATACTAATATATATAGCTATAGTAAATCACTATAATTAATACTAATATATAGCTATTCTAATAGTCTAATATTAATACTATTATATAGTCTAATAATTTATATAGCTATACTAAAATATAAGTCTATAACTATTTAACTAATACTAATAGTTTAATATAGAGTCTAGACTATATTTATACTTATACTAACGTAGTTACACTTACACTAAATCACTATAATTAATACTAATATATAGCTATACTAATAGTCTAATATTAATACTATTATATAGTCTAATAATTTATATAGCTATATTAATATATAAGTCTATAACTATTTAACTAATACTAATAGTCTAATAGTTTAATATAGAGTCTAGACTATAGTTATACTTATATTAATATAGTTACACTAAATCAATGTAATTAATACTAATATATAACTATACTAATAGTCTAATATTAATACTATTATATAGTCTCATATATTATATTGCTATACTAATAGTTTAACTATTTAACTAATACTAATAGTTTAATATAGACTATAGTTATTAATATAGACTATAGTTATACTAAATCACTATAACAGTATATAACTATACTAATATTATATTAAATGTATTACAAATTTAAAAAAATTTAACTATCATTTATACTATTACTATTATTATACTAATGTATAATATAACTATACTAATATTATTATATTATATTAATTTCCTATAACTAAACCTAAACGGCGCCTTTTTCCTAAGTTACTAAAAGTCTACCCTAGGATTCATGATTACGTTACGCCGCTCACTCTCTCAATCTCTCGTCCTCAACTCTGTCTCTCCTAGTCCCTGCCTCGTCTCACCGAGTCACTCTGCTCTCACTCTCAGCTCTCCCGGTTCTCACTCAGTCACTCTCAACTCTCCCTTCTCTCACACTCTCGTCTCTCACTCTCGAGCCGTCTCTCACTCTCTCTTCTCTCAACTCTCTCTGCCGAGTCTCCGATTCTCCATCAACGTGTAACGGTAAGTTTGTTTATTTTTGTTGTTTTCTCTTTTTGAAATTACATACTATCATTTTTGTGATTGGGTTTTGTGATATTAGGGTTTTTGTGATTGGGCTTTGTGATTTGTGATATTAGGATTTTTGAATCCGAAATTTAGGATTTTTTGTGATTTTGTTTATTATTGTGTTTGTGATATTAGGGTTTTGTGATTGGGTTTGTGAAATTACTTTGAAATTATGAATCATGATAGATGATATTTGTGAATCTGATATTAGCCATTAGGGTTTGTTGAATCCGAAATTTACTTTGATTGGGTTTTGTGTTTGGGTTTTGTGAAATTGTGTTTGCAATATTAGGGTTTTGTAATTGGGTTTGTGAAATTACTTTAAAATTATGAATCTATAATAGATGATATTTGTGAATCTGTGATACACTGATATTAGCCATTAAGGTTTGTTGAATCCGAAATTTACTTTGATTGGATTTTGTGAAATTGTGTTTAGTGTTTAGTGATTGAGTTTTTTAAATTACATTGATAGGGGCCATAGGGCTTACATTAATTCTTAAAATAAATTTATTGCTACTTTTATACATTGAGAAATTGCGCAGTTGCTTACCCCACATATATATAGTTATAGATGCTTTTATTAATTTTATTTTTGTTACTATAGATGGATCCTTCAAATGAAACACCAGGCAATATTCGACCTTCCATGGGAGGGAGTCAAAGGACCATGGAATCAACAGCGACTAATGATCCGCTTTCTCCCAAAGCTACTGTAAGTAAGCCATCTATTGCTCCAAAGACTTGTAGGAAAAGATCTGTAGCTTAGGATTATTTTACTTTGATTGATATTGTGGATAAATCGAAACCTAAGGCTGCATGTAACCTTTGTAGGATGACTTACGCTTGTGATCCTAATATAAATGGCACAAAATCAATGTTGGGGCACTTAGAAAAAATATGTAAGAAGTCTCCACTTAGGAAAGTGGATGAAAACCAATATATATTGGGTTTCCAGTCTGGATCAAGCAGTGGGGGACTTGTACCTATTGCTTTTAGTGTTGAGGCTTGTAGAGAAGCCTTGGCTGAAATGTTGGTTGTTGATAAGCTTCCTTTTAAATTTGTGGAAGGGGAGGGGTTTAAGAAATTTATGCTTGTTGTGCAACCTAGATGGAATGGGATTCCATCACGTGTAAGGGTTGCAAAAGATATTTTTAAACTTTATTTGAGAGAGAAAGAGAAGTTGAAAAGTGCTCTTAAGGGGCAGCGCATTTTTCTAACCACGGATACATGGACATCCGTGCAAAATTTTAACTACATGTGTCTCACCGCACATTTTATTGATGATGATTAGAAAATACACAAAAGAATAATCAATTTTTGTAAGGTTGAAAACTACAAGGGTGAGACATTAGGGAAAAAAATTGAAGCGTGTTTGCTTGAATGAGGGAGGCCCAATATATTGACAATTACACTCGATAATGCAAGTTCAAACAATGGGGCAGTTTCGTATTTGAAAAAAAAAAGACAAAGCATAGAAAAGATACGATTTTGGAGCATGAGTTCTTGCATATGAGATGTTGCGCTCATATCTTGAACTTGATTGTTCGGGATGGGTTGAAAGAATATGATCAATACATTGCATGAATTAGAGGGGCTGTGAAGTATGTGAAATCATCTCCACAAAGGCGGAACACATTTAAGCAATGTTGTGATAGTGAGGACATTACTTGTAAAAGTGGTGTATGCTTAGATGTAGTAATTCGTTGGAACTCCACTTATATGATGTTGGATAGGGCTGAAAAGTTTCAAAAAGCATTTCAACAGTTAGAGGATGAAGATTCGGGGTATGTCAAGAGCCTTGGGGAGTATGATAGTGAGGATGATGATGGTGTTAGTGAGTTGGGGCAAGGAGGGGCACCCAAGTTAGGGCCTCCAACTATTGATGATTGGGATAAGAGTAGGTTGTTTGTAAAATTTCTAAAACTTTTTTACGATGCAACTTTGCGTTTCTCGGGGACCAATTATGTCACTTACAATGGTTTTGTATTTGAGTTAGCGACAATTCAAGTTGCAATTAATTTGGAGTGTTTGGAAGGGCCTCATAATTTGAGAACAATGGCATTTAGTATGAAATCTAAATGTGAGAAGTATTGGAGAAATCTTGAAAAAATGAATCTTTTGTTGTATATTGGGTTGGTTCTTGATCCTCGATATAAAATCCGTGTTCTAGCTATTATTTTTTAAGGAATATATGAGGATAATAGTTCAAAAGTTCATATGTTGGTGAATCGGGTTAAAGATGCCTTGAGTTGTTTATATGATATTTATTGTAGAAATGGCGGAAGTGATGTAAGGGCACAAGATCAAACTAAGAGCCAATCAAGTGAGGGAGGAGCTAGTAGTACAAGTTCAACTACTAGGGTAGGTCAAGGTAATTTCAGATTATTAATCCATGAACAAATTAAGAAGCGTTTGGAGTCGGAGAACTCTTTGTCAAGTAAATCTGAATTGGAGAGATATTTATCTGAAACATGTGAAGAAGATGATTCAAAATCCGACTTGTTGGCTTGGTGGAAGGTTAACTCCATTAGATATCGTGTGCTTTCAAGAGTTGCACGGGATGTTCTTGCAGTTTCGATATCTACAGTGGCCTTTGAGTCGGCTTTTAGCACAGCAGGTCGAGTACTTGATCATTTCCATAGTAGCCTATCTCCACTTATGGAAGAAGCCCTAATTTGTACACAAAATTGGCTCCGTTCTTTTGCCCCAATTAACCTTCGCACTTTAATGGATGATGTTGAGGAGTTTGAGAAATTTAATACAGGTATGTAGCATCATTTATCTTTTCTTTAACTATCTCTAAAGTTTAAATCATATTAGTAATTTGTTTTAATTATTACGTTTTTTTTTCCTTTTTGTGTAGAGCTCATGGAAGACCCAGAGAATTCTTCAATACCTACTTCTTTAGTTGGAGATTATTAAATTTAAGGTAGGTAAACTTGTATAACATTTCCGTAAGTTTTTTTTGTCCTATTTAATGTACTTACTAACTTTTTATTGGAATTAATTGCTTGATTTATTTTCATATAATTGCAAGGTTTGTTGAATGGACTATTAGAGTTGGTGGCTTGGTGAATATCTATTGGTTCGAGTTGTAAAATTTTTTGTTGGATGTTCTAATTTGGATTTGTAATTTGGACTTGTAATTTGATGAACTTTGGACTTATAATTTAGACTTTTAGTGTTTGGACTTGTAATGTTTTGAATGTGTAAATTTGTAATGTTTTGGACTTTTGGAATTTGGATTTATAATTTGTTAGACTTTTGGACTTCTAGTTTGGACTTGTGAACTTATTTTATTCCATAGCAGATTTTTTTTTTCTAGTTTTTGTAATAGTTATATTTATAGTAAAGCAGATTTAGTAAAGCAGAGCTGCAGATTTAGTAAAGAATATTTTTTAAAGCAGTTTATAGTAAATTAGATTTTAGTAAATCAGTTTTTTTTTTTAAGTAAAACAGAATTTTTAGTAAAGATGAAACAGATTTTTTTTAATAAAGCAGATTTTGTAATAAAAGTATAACAGATTTTTGTAAAGCAGTTTTTTTTTTTAATAAACAGATTTTTAATGACAACATATCAAATTTACATTTAAAAAAAATTGAAAAACCGGCCGGACCGAAAACCGGTTAACCGGAAGTACCAGTTTATAAGGTTAACCGGGGCGTAATTGGTTTTGAAAAATACAAAACCGGTCATACCGGTTCGGTCTAAGATTTTGCCAAAAATGGGACCGGACCAGACTGGTTACACCCCTATCAGGCACACATTTCCTTATGATTTGGTCAGAATAATATTTGAAAAAGTAAGGATCATCATAGAAAAATGACAACCTTATGCTTGAATTTTCGTATATCTTGAGCACTCTAATTGGGTGGAGTTTGTCCTGTCACCAAAAAATTAACTATGTCAGCAAACCAAGGCAAACTTTCAATTAACATTAACTGCTCATCAGGAAAAGAGTCAAGGATAGAGAGAGTGCTCATTTTCAGCAAATGTAAGTCGAGACAAGTGGTAAGCAACTACGTTTTCAGCACCCTTTTTATCCTTGATGATAAGGTCAAATTCTTGGAGAAAAAGAATCTATCGGATCAATCGTGGTTTAGCATCCTTCTTTGACAATAGATACTTTAATGCTGCATGATCAGTGAAAATAACCACAGGAGAGCCAAGAATATAAGTTTGAAACTTGTCTAATACAAAAACTACAGCAAACAACTCTTTTTCCATGGTAGAATAATTTCTTTGGGCTCCATTTAGAGTTCTACTTGCATAAGAAATGACATGTGGGAACTTATTTTTACGCTGTCCAAGTACAGCTCCTATGGCTACATCGCTAACATCACACATTATCTCAAATGGAATAGACCAAACAGGGGCTGCATGATAGGGGTTATAGTGAGCAAAGTTTTCAGCTTATCAAAAGCATTTTGACAATAGGAAGTCCATTCAAAAGCAGCATCATTCGTAAGTAATTCACATAAGGGCTTAGAGATAGAACTAAAATTTTGAATGAACCTCCTATAGAACCCAGCATGTCCGAGGAAAGATCTGATTTCCTTTATTGTTTTGGGTATAGGAAGCTTGAAGATAAGCTCAATCTTAGCTTTATCAACCTCAATACCTCGGGATGAGACTATGTAACCAAGAACTATGCCTTGTTGAACCATGAAGTGACACTTTTCCCAAGTGAGAAGCAAATGCTTCTCTTCACACCTGGCTAACACAGCTTGTAAGTTAGTCAAACATGCATCAAAAGAATTACCAAATACTGAAAAATCATCCATAAATACTTCCAAACTGTTTTCAATCATGGCGCTGAAAATACTAAGCATACATCTTTGGAAAGTAGCTGGAGCATTACATAGTCCAAAAGGCATTCTTTTAAATGCAAAAGTGCCAAAAGGCAAGTAAAAGTTATTTTCTCTTGATCCTCAGGTGCTATCTCTATTGGTAATAACCAGAAAAACTATCAAGAAAGTAATAAAAATCATGGCTAGCAACTTTTTCTAACACTTGGTCAAGGAAGGACGAAGGAAAATGATCTTTCCTAGTGGCGGCATTCAACTTTCTATAATCTATGCACATTCACCTACCAGTAGAAATCCTAGTAGGAATTCGTTCATTTTTCTCATTTTTCACAATAGTAAGCCCATATTTTTTTAGAACTACATGAATGGGACTTACCTACTTGCTGTCCGCAATAGGGTAGACTATCCCCACATCAAGTAGTTTTAAAACCTCTGTTTTTAGTACATCTTTCATGGTAGGATTTAATCTCCTTGGCATCTCCCTAGAAACTTTGGCATTTTCTTCTAAATAAATCCTATGAGTGCACACAAGAGGATTTATACCTTTTATATATGCAATTGTCCATCCAATAGCACCCTTGTGCTGCCTCAAGACTCCCATTAGTTTCCCTTCTTGATCATGAGTGAGCTGGGCTGAAATCACCACTGGGAATGTGCTGTCGGGACTCAAAAATGCATACTTCAGGTTAGTGGGCAATGGTTTCAGCTCTAGTGTTTGGATTTCATCTGCTGAATGCTTCAAACTTGCTGTCAATGGCAGGAGCTCCTCAAATTTAGGCCTCCATTTAGCTTCAAATTTATTTTCTGCATTAAAAACATGAGAAACATCAATGGAGGTATCATTAACAATGAGATCACAAATATTTTTTAACTCAAACAACAAGTCAGTGGGTTGGTATGCAAAATAAGCCTCTTCCTCCAGGATGCTTTCCACCAAATTGATCTCTTGTGCATCTTCCAAATCTTGAGGTTGCCTGCAAAGGTTAAAAATATTCAGTTCAATGGTCATGTTCCCAAAACTCAGCTTTAAAACACCACTCCTATAGTTTATCAATGCATTTGAAGTAGCAAGAAAATGTCTACCAAGAATCACAGATGCTTGAAAAGAAGATTTTAGTGTCAAGTGAACATCCAACACAACAAAATCTATGGGGTAAAAAAATTTATCCACTTGAACTAAAACATCCTCAACAACCCCCCTTGGCATTTTAATTGACCTGTCAGCTAGTTGCAAAATGATTGAAGTTGGTTTTAATTCCCCCAAACCAAGCTGTTCATATACATTATAAGGCAACAACTTCACACTTGAATCAAGATCTAATAAAGCTTGACCAATTTTTGAACTTGCTATAACACAAGCAATTGTAGGTGAACCAGGGTCTTTATATTTTGGTGGAGTATTATTCTGAATTATGACACTGACCTGCTCAGTAAGAAAAGCTTTCTTTTGCACATTTAAATTTCTTTTGACAGTACACAAATCTTTTAGAAACTTAGCATAGGTAGGAATTTGTTGAATAGCATCCAACAAAGGGATGTTAATCCTAACTTGCTTGAATATTTCTAAAATCTCAGATTGGTGTTTATCTTTATGCAAAGGAGCCAATCTTTGAGGAAAATGAGCAGGTACAAGACATGTAATCTTTTCAATTTCAGTTTCAGCTTGTTCAACCTCACCCTTTTCAGCCTCATTTTGTACAGGTTTAGAGACCTTACCAGCATTGTCTGTACCTTGAGTTGGAATGTTCACCACCTTACAATTTCTTAAAGTGGTCACTGCTTTCACTTGCCTTACATTTGAACCCTCACCTCCTTCTTGAAGTGGCTGACTTTGTGGATTAGGTTGGGTTGTGTAGGAAATTTTCTTTTTTCTTGGAAGCTCCAAGCAATAGTCATCTTTGTAAGTGTGCTCCGGATGTCATTTATTGCTTAAGAATTTTGATTGTTGATTGTTGCCTGATCGTGCATAAACTGTTGCAAAGTGCTGGACAGCTGCTGTACCGTCTCCTCAAATCCCTTCTTTTGCATTGGAGGAGCTTGAATTTTGAGTTGAGAAGGGCCTGGAGCCAAGGTTGCTAGAGCTACATGCTGGTCACCCCTCTAACTAAAATTTGGGTGGCTCCTCCATCCTGGATTGTAAGAGTTAGAGTAAGGACCAAAGTATGGTTTATGTATCATGTTTACAGCATTAGATTGGTCCAACAATACTTCTTTGAAAGTCGGGATTGTGGGACATTCATTAGTTGTATGCCCATGATCCTCACATATACCACACTTCTCAGAAATTCTAGGGGCAGCATGCACTTCATTTACTTTTTTCAATTCCATGGCTTCCATTTTTCTTGACAACAAAGTTAACTTAGCACGCAAATCATCATCTTCCTTTAAAACATATTTTCCATGACTAGACTCAACTTGGTTAGACCTATCATACACATCAGTTGTGTCCCAAGATTGGACATTTTCAGCCAAGTAGTCAAAATATTCAAAAGCTTCTTCGGGCCCTTTGTTGAAAAATTCACCATTGCACATGGTTTCAACAAATTGCCTCATCTTTAGTTGCAAACCCTCATAGAAAAAACTTATGACCCTCCAGTTCTCATATCCATGATGAGGACATGCATTTAATAAGTCTTTAAAACGTTCCCAGCAATGATAAAATGTTTCTACATCTTTTTGACCAAAATTCATAATTTGTCTTTTTAAAGCATTGGTCCTATGCATTGGAAAATTTTTTTGAAAAAAATCAGTTTGCATTTCTTGCCAAGTCCCAATAGACCTTGGCCTTGAGAAGTTCAGCCAAGTTTTAGCCTTGTCCTTTAGAGAAAATAGGAACAATTTTAACCGAATTACTTCTTCAGTGCATGTTCTATCCATGAAAGTTGAGCAAACGTCTTCAAACTCTTTGATGTGCAAATAAGGATTTTCTGATTCCATACCATGAAAATGTGGAAGTAGTGGAATCATTCCAGGTTTGAAATTAAAATTATTTGCATTCAAAGGTTGAATGATGCAAGAGGGTGGGCTTGTTCTAACAGGCTGCAAATATTCTCTAAGTGTCCTGTTAGGATTCACCACTTCCCTATCATTGTTTTCTTCATGATCGGCCATGATGCTATGAATATCAAATGAAGATTCAAATGTTGGATTAAGATAAACAGATGCACCAGGGGATGAAATTGATAATTCAGTCCTAACAAGTCTATGTGTGCTATCTCTAGTCCAAACAGACATGCAAATTCAATAACCAAAATAAAATAAAATCAAACAAGTAAAATGACAGGAAAAGATATTACCCAAGCTATGAAGAGGTTCACAGCACTACAAACGTCCTCTCGACAATAAGAGAATGCTATGATAAACACCAGTTGTCCCCGGCAACGGCGCCAAAAACTTGACTCGGTCTCAAATGTGCTTCCAAGTGTAGAAGTGTCAAGTTGTATCAAGGATAAGTCTAGGATCGTATTCCACTGGGACAAAGGACTATCAAAGCATTTGTGAGATTTTAATATAAAAATTATCTTGACTAAAAGAGATGAAAGTAAAAAATGCAATATGCAAAAGTTGAATTAAACTTGTAAGAAACAATAAAACAAACACTTGAGATGCAATTTTCGCCCATTTTTTATTTGAAGTTGGATTTACCTCTAATTTCGACTTCTCTCAACCATTTTCCCATTCCAAGAGATTATGATCGGTTAATTAAACAATAAACACACTTTTCAATATAATCAAGATACTTGACAGATCGTATAACAAATGTAAAAGTGAAAGAAAGCCATCAAAATCTTGTTACGAGTTCAAGCATCAATCGTGCCTTTACGTGTACGACTGATCAAGTTCAAGTACATAGAATTTTAATCCTTTCTATAGGTAAAACGAAATACGATCTATCAAGTTAATCATTCAAAATTCCATAACCTTGAAGAAAATCCAACTCCAAATAGTCATAGGCTACTCATTGAATCCCAAACTAAAAATCTAGCCTATCATTTCTAAATTAGTAAAATGTCGAAAAATGATGAATCCTAACATTTGGAATTACTGTGTAAATAAATTACAGAGGAAAAGTAATAATGCTCAATGATAACAAGTACTGAAAAGAGAACTAAAAATAATGAAGTTGCACTGTAAATAAAATGGCAGACGGAATGTAAAACTGAAATTAAATTAAATAGGATGAACACTGCCAAACGAAAACTAAAAGAGTACGAAAACCAAAAGAAAATTGTCTAACCCCAGTGAGCAAACTGCTTCCGTCCGTGCATACCCAACATGATGAAACGAAAACAATAAAACGCCAAAAGAAGAAAACGCCGAACGAACGAGACTGAAAATAAAAAAAACTAAGAAAATTCCAGCAGAAGAAAAATAAAAACTGCCGACAACAACAGAGGCCAAATGTCTCCACCGAAATAATAAAATAATCTAGAAGAAGAAATAAACTGCTGAAAGAGAGAGAGTATATAAGCCAAAAGAATAATCAAATGGAAAATATAACTGTCGGCTGAAAAAAAAGGAAAAAAACCCAGCGCCGCACGAAAAAAAAATATTTTCTTTTGTATCCCCCTAGGCATGAACTGCTATACGTGAACTGCAATGGGGCCGACCTCCTTACTTCTCATTTAAAAAATGCCCTACATTAATTCCTTTCCAAAAATATCCCTGCAAAAATTAAGATTAAGTATTCACAATGAGGGGTAAAATTGAGATATTAATTCTAATGTGATTTTACAAGTTGCATTATAAATCATTTTAAATGCAAAATATCAGAATTTATCAATGAGTCAAGTACTAAAAATTACTGCATAATTAAGTGCTTAAATCAGTTTTTGAATAAACAATTTAATCACTTTAGCAACTTAATTATGCAATTTTGACACTTTATCAGATATTCATAAAAGAAGAGTGGTTCGATTGTCACATTATAATCTGAATGGGAAGGACTTCAATCGTCCTTTTTTATATATTACACATTAGGGTTTTTTTGTTTTTTTTTCATTTTTTGTTTATGGAAAAAATTATCATTAATCAATAAAACATTACAGATATTTATCAAGCTATATAACTTGAGAAATAAAGTCTGAAATATAATCTCATCTCATGTCTAATGTTTCAACATTCCAAGCATATCTAGCTAGTTTATGAGCAATCTCATTTCCTAGCCTATTTGCATGCTGGATTTTGTACTCACAGAACAAAGATAAGATTTTCTTTGTTTCTGTCATCAAAGATTCAGATGCATTTTGAACCTCTTGTATCAACAAAAGACAGTCACTTTCAATAATTAGCTTATGAATACCCATATTAGCGCATAGTTGAAGGCCTCTGAAAATGGCTAGGAGTTCTATATCCTTTGGATCCACAACTTCATTCTCTACCTTACTAACAACCACAAACTTGTCGAGGGAGGCTTCCAGCAACAATATTTCTTTCTCTGACTAGTTGGCAAAGATTTAATATTTGTGTACACAATACAAAGTTTGTCTTTCACCATCTTATTTCTCCTAAACAGGAAGCCCATGCTATTAGGAAAAGTACAACTAGTTCTTTTTTTCCAATCTCTTTCACCTTCATAGGAACATCCATAACTGACATTAACTCCCTTCCCATCTCACCCATAATAGGCACAAAACTACTCCAGTAGTTCTTTATTTTAGGGCAGTAGAATAATGCATGAGGCAAATCTTCAACTCTTTCATTGCAGAGACAACAATTTTCTTCTGTTGGGACATTCTTCTGTTGAAGATTGTATCGAATGGGTAACCCTTCTTGGCAAGCTCTCCATGCAAACACCTTAACTTTGTGAGGCACTTTCATCTTCCATATAGCCTTCCATAGTGTCCGATGTCTACTAGCAGAGTAACACTTACCTAAGTTGTTTTTTAATTTTTATCTAATTAACCTGTAAGCATTCCTAACATTGAACTTCCCACTTCTTTCTTGTGCCCATACCCACTTATCTGGTTGTTCTCCAGGACAGATAATGATTTTCAGAATGTTTATGGCAACTTTGGATTGAATAGAGCTTTTATCTTCTCCATATTCCACCATCTCGAATTATTATCAATAATGCCATCCACTGTTTTAGATTCATGATCTGCCCCTTGAGTCTATGCTATCCTTCTGTAGAAATGGATGTCCTGGGACCCAATTATCAGTCCACAATTTTAACAGTTTTTCCATCACCATTTCTCCACCGACCTCCTTGAAATAGCCATTTCTTTGTTGTCCATATTCCTCTCCAAGTGTATGAAGGATTATGGCCCAAGCAAGAGTAAAAAAGATTGCATCTTGGGAAATATCTTGCCTTATAGATTCTGTGTAGCATAGAGTTTTCTTCCTACAGGATCCTCCACCCCTACTTAGCTAATAAGACCAGAGTGAAAATATGTAAATCCTTAAAGCCTAAATGACATTTGGAATTTGGTTCACACAATTTTTCCCAACTGATCCATATATCTTACTCTCATCCTTTCTCTGACCCCACGAAAATCTTGCCATCATATATTCCAATTCTGTGCATAAAGTATCAAGTAATAAAAAGCAGATCATTGAGTATGTAGGGATAGAGAGGGCTATTACTTTGATAAGTATTTCCTTACTCCCTTGAGATGGCATTTGGTCCTTCCAACTCTGCAACTTCTGCCACACTTCATGTTTTATCTCTAAGAAAGCCTTTGTTTTGGATCGACCTACCACTAGAGGTAGGCCTAAATACTTCTCATACTGTTGAGCACTGGTAACCCCCCACAAATGCAAGATCCCATCCAAAAACCAATTCTGTCCACACGAAGAAGGCTTCTTAACTAACTAGACAAGGTACCCCTATCATCAATCTAGTCTGTATTTAGACCCTTAATGCCCTATTTAGCAAGAAAATCAGCCACAACATTACATTCACAATATATGTGAGTAATTTTATAGTCCATGCAAAGAAGGCAAGCTTGGATCTCATCCAAAAAATACTTAAGATACAAAATATTACAAATACCCCTAATAACCCAGTTCACTAGAAGTTGAGAGTCTGTCTCAATATGAACCTGATAAAGGCCAAGCCGACACCACCTCCTAACTCCTTCCAGTAAACTTCTCATTTCGGCAAAATTATTAGAACCATAGCCTAAGAACACAGAGTAAGCCACAAGCAACTTACCACTAGCATCCCGAATAACGCCCCCGGCACTAGCCAGACCTGGATTACCCAAACTATTGCCATCAGTATTAAACTTCACCCAATCATGCTGAGGCCGAATCCACTTCACCAGAGTAACCTTCTTAGCTTTAGGAGTTAAAATCGGAATATCCAACCTCTTTAAAATAGTAACATCCTGCTTGGGGAGCCTAAAATCGGAATCCTTACCAGCTTACAAATCTTTGTTATGTAATTAACAATCTTGTACTTCTTGAAGACTCATCTAATTAATACAAAAATATCTAACTGCCTTTTGCAATTAAATTAAAAATAAAAATAAACTTGAAAAACAAAGAAAATGTTGAAAATGCACTCTCTTATTTCATTCAAGAATCTTAAATGTAAGTCAGGACCAGATATCTTTATTTGGAAACCATCCAAGGATGGTGTTTTTTCTTCAGCTAGTGCTTGGGAAGTTATCAGAATGAGAGGGGAGATACTTCCGTGGAGAGAGTGGATATGGCATAATATGCTCCCAAAAAAGGTGTCCGTCTGTGTGTGGAAAGCTCGGTATAGAGCTTTAGTGGTGGATGAAAGAGTGCAAAGTAAGGGAATAATGTTACGTTGTGATTGTTGTGAAGTTGGAAGTATGGAAACGATTGATCATGTATTGAGTGAAGGTGAGTTTGCAGAATCGGTCTGGAAGAAAGTTAGTATTGAGATTGGAACTCCTTATATGTAGGTCACGTCATGGTGGGCTAGAATATCAGTTTGGTTTAGGTGTGCAAAGAGGTCTTCAGTCAAGGGAATTTTACTTGGCATTATTCCTTGTTTGGTCACGTGGAGATTATGGACACGGAGATGCAGAGCTCGTATGGAAGGAGTGCATGAAACTATTGAGGCAGTTTGGTGGTCGATAAAAAGCTGGATGTGTACAATTGTGAGGGATGTGGTGAAGTCTGGTTCTTTGTCTCGGAATGATGACTGGATCTTACAAGGTCTGGGGGTGCCTAAATTAGAAAACTTGATCCGTAGACATCGTTCGGTGAGATGGGAAAAACCTCCTACTGGTTGGGTTAAGTTAAATTGTGATGGAAGTTGTCGTGGAAATCCGGGGAATAGCGGAGGTGGGGGATTAATAAGGGATAACTTTGGAAGGGTACAGGGGGTGTTTTCTGCTCATTTTGGGTATGGTTCAAATAATGAAGCTGAGTTAAGAGCTATTCGGGAAGGGGTGGTTTTGTGTAAACAACTAAATTTTTTCAATGTAATAATTAAGAGTGATTCAAGCTTAGTGGTGGATTGGCTTATCAAGGGGCGCTGTTCGATTTGGTATTTGTGGGATTTTTGGGAGGATGTAATGAGAGAGCTTGATGGGGTTAATTTTACAGTGTGTCATCAGTATCGTGAAGGGAATCAAGCGGCGAATTTTCTAGCTAGACAAGGAGAGGAAGGAATGTCTTTTTCTTATGAAGGGGATCAGTGTTTGCCAAGATTTTTGAGGGGAATCATTTGGATGGATAAGTTGGGTTTGCAAAATTTTAGATTATAAGGTTATTGCTTCGTTGTGTTTATTTTTGTTCAGGTTTTTGATGTACTTATTGGTTTGTAAATTTTTATTTATGGAAATTGAGTTGGGTGGGGTGTTCTTTTGGGCTAGTCACAAGGGATGGCGAAATGGTGTTTTTTATGTAAATCTTTTGTGATGATTTGTAAACCACAGTATTCCTCCGCCACAAGTGAGGGCTATTAATAAAATTGGGACGGGATCACTATTGGACATGTGGCCTTCGGCTCTTATATATATATAAAAAAAAAAAAAAAGTGATATAAACATTCTTTCTGCTTGGATATGCTAATAGTGATCAATGTGCTTTTAAATGATCAGTTAGGCTACATTTGGATGTTAAGATGCGTTTAGTTGAGTTGTAAATAATAGTATTTTATGAGTTTCATTAAGATGAGTTTAACTTTTTAAAGTAGAAATATGTTTGACTTTTTCGCTTAAAATTGATGAAGTAGATTAAGATAAGTTTAGCTTTTTTATAAAAAAATAAAAAATACTAAATCCCATTAATAATTAGTTTAAGATAAATTGAAATAAATTTAATTTAATTCAATAACCAAACACAGCCTTAAATTTCTAATCTACCCGCAATATGAATAGAAAATTGACTTTTGTGGCACACAAGTAGTTGGTGTCTTATCATTGTCGTTTATAGACATTCTTTTTAAAATTTGAAATGCATCTCTTAATATTCCGAAAAATGATACTTTTTCTCAAACTTACTTATTAATTTATTTGAGATTAAAAAATATTTTAATATGTAATACCCAAACAATCTAATGTTTTCATTAAAGAGTTTTTAAGACTCTTAATGCAACCCCAAACAAGCCCTTAATCAATTATGGTAGTTAAAATTGGCTTGAAAGTGGTAATTATAGTTTGGGTAGTAATGAATCAGATTTTTAAATTGTCGTAAGAGATTAGAGTACTTCTACAGTTATCTAGCTTTTGTCCCGATTAATGTGGCATGCCACATAATTTATTTAATTAAAAAGAAAAAAGAAAATCGTTCTGAAATCATAAATACCCTCTCACAATACAGATGACCTAACCTAAAACCCATACCTCCCTCTCCCTCTCCCTCTCCCTACAGCAGCCCTCAATTGCTGGCATCATCTTCCGACTCCCCTCCATCCGACCTCGCTTCCCCAAGAATCCGAACGGTATATTTTAACCTCCCCCACTGTCCTTAAATTTCACCTACTCTGTTTTGTTTTTGATGATATCAGTGTCTCAATGCTTACAACTCCAACGTATTTCAATGCAACTTGTTTTTGTAAAGAGGATATTTTAATTCTTGATGGTTTTTGTTCTTTCTCTTTTTTTCGTTCCACACCTTTTACCTTTATGGGATTTGCAACGCTGTTATGGGATATTTCAATACAAATCTGAAGATGGTTGCACGAGAAAAGTGTTTGTCCTAAGCCCTAAGCTATATAAGTCCAGAGTAAAAAAACACATAGCCAGCGTTAGGGTCAATATGGGTGACTAACCTACATCTTTCTTTCTTGTGGTTTCCATTCTCTCTCTCTCTCTCTCTCTCTCTCTCTCTCTCTCTCTCTCTCTCTCTCTCTCTCTCTCCCTCCCTTCCTCTTGTGGTCGCTCTAAGAAGTTATTACCAAACTTAGTGCATAGTAGAATATTGAAGATAAAGATTTACCAAACAATCAATTGATGCAGTAGCCATTGCTAGAGGGGATCTCCCAGTATGTATGAACTACATAACAAACATGGATTTCTTTCTTTGGAAATTGTTGTTAGAAGTACTCTTTGATATTTATTTGATATCTCTCGGGTAACATGGTATAAAGGTAACTCCATGAGAGATTTGGGCTCTTCATAGTTCAACTCATGTGGTGTAATAAAACCATTTGGTGGAACTTTGCATCCATCTGAGTTGGGATGTTCTCAAAGGTTTCTGATCTTTATTGCCAATACGCCCTCATTTACAATCATGAAAGTTCGTAAGCATTTGATATGAAATCTTTGAAATTGCATGTACGAGAGTATAAGCATTTGACATTTATTTGATAAGGCAGCATCACACCTGCTTTGATCATCCAGTTGATCATTTATGGGTGTAATGTTGTTGGTGGTCTTAATCATCTTAATCATAGCAAATAAATAATGCATTCTTTGCAATGAATTTTTATTTAATATTACCGAAAACATGTAAAAATTTAAATGAGTTGTCATGATTGCTTGGTTTTGTCTATGCACACTATTGTCAGGCCTTGAAAAAGATGGTCCAATATGGCTACATTTGCAATTTCAAATCTAGAATTTTTTTAATCTTTAATTGAATCTGGTTACAATATCAAACCCATAATTTTTTTAAATCCTTATTTGAATCTAGTTGCATCTTCTTAGATAATTTAAAGGTTGGACTTGCAATGGATTTTGACATGAGACATGCAAATTACGAGGGTGATGAGGTAGGACATGCAGATGATAAGTATGATACATGCAGATAATGAGTGTGATGAAACCATTGAAAAGCCAAATGTTGGAATGAAATTTTCATCGATAGAAGAAGTTTAGTCTTACTATATGAAGTATGGTAAGCAGAAGGGATTTGAGGTGTGTAAAAGGAATTCTAAACCAGAAGAAAAACCTGAAGGGTTTGAGGTTTTCTTTAGGAAACTAGAAAGAAAACCTGAAGAAATTCTAAATTTAGAGAATATTCATGTGCTTAAACTTGCATTCCTGTAACTTAATTCATGTAATTCTAGATATGTATTACTTTTTTTTTTTTTGTAAAAAGAGCCGATGATCATCTGTCCAGGAGTGACCACGTCCCAATTTTATTAATATAGTCTCACTTGTGGCAGAGGAAAGTCGTGGTTATAGACCGACACCTGGGATTGCAAGATAAACAAGAAAGTTCTGAAACTAGGTGTAAAAAGGGCCTAGAAGCCTCTGACCAAAAGCAAACCAAGGTGAACAAAAATACGAGCACAAAACCACACCTACAAAAATAACGTTAACACAACAAAATCGAAAATAAAATCTTACCAAACCAGCACGACGAACAAATGCCACATGAGGGATGATGCTAACAATAACGCAAAGATGGGAAACCCAGTATATCCAAGCGAATTAATCCTCTAAGAATTCTAGGTGCCTCCCCGATAATATTCCATTCTGTGTTAAGACTAGCCGCACCACTCCGAGCCAACCAGTTAGCAACTTTATTTCCCTCCTTATAAACATGCCGAACTACGCAAACCATAGAATCTATAAGGGCAAGAATATCCTCGCAAAAATCCTCCAAGTACCACACGCCACATCTCTGCCTATTCCACCACGAGATCACCGCTTGGGAATCTGATTCAATTTCCACAAAATTAATCCCCAGATATTTACAGGCTTTGAGACCCTGCATAAAAGCTAACAACTCAACTCTATTATTTGAACTGAAACCAATATGAGAACTAAAAGTGTGAACCAAATGTCCTCGATCATTTCTAATAATACCACCCACCCCTGAAGAGCCTGGGTTGCCAAAACTGCTTCCATCTGTATTCAACTTAAACCACCCTTGAGCGGGCTTTTGCCAAGCCACCAACTTTAAATGCTGCCTAGCAGGAACCAAAGCCGGAATTTGCAAAGCCTCTAAAATCTGCGAATCATGCATAGAACATTTAGCAACCTTATTCATGTCTTGACGTACTGAACCCATCCAAAGCTTAATATTATGCCAAACGAAACTGATAGACTGAATACGACCCTCCATACAGGCAGTGCATCTTCTGCACCAAAGATGCCAAGTAATAATAGAAGGGAGAAGCCCCACAATAATCCCCACTTGAGAATAGGATGACGCACGTTGAAACCAAGGCGTCACCGTCTCCACTCAAGTACGACCAAAAGGAAGACCAAAGATAGCACCACAATAAAGCCATATCGTAGCTGCAAAATCTCCTCCAAACAGTACATGATTTTGGTCTTCATACTTACCTACATCACAACAATCGCAATGAGAAACTATCGAGATCCCAATACGTCGAAGACGATCATCAATGCTCAAAGCCATACTCCATGCTTTCCACATAGAAACCAAAATTTTAAGAGGAAGCAACTTATGCCACGTCCAAGGATGCCATTCCATACTTGAACCTCGTATGCGAATGCAATCCCAAGCTAATTTAGTAAAAACACTTCCACTCTCGTGCTTAGTCTAGATCAACACATCACATCCCACTCACAACGGGCCAAAAGCCTCAATAATGTCATCCACATTATCCTGTCCCACTAACATAGTCAACAGCTCCACATCCCAAATATTAGACAGCTTGCAGTCTTTAACTTTAAGCAATGGGTTACCCACAATTTGGAAATCATCAATTAACGAACCCCTATCCCTCCATTTATCATACCAAAATAAAATGTTCTCATCTGTAACTCGCCACTTTGAATTATTAAGGACACTAGGAATACTTTTAACGATCATTTTCCAAAACCTCATTCCTTTTTTCATGTCAATGAGAGACCAAGGGGAAGAATCCACATATTTTCCCTTAAAGAACGTAGCCCATAAGGACTTACCTTAAATTAAGTTCCATGCAAACTGCATGTGCAAGGCTTTTTACATATCATCCAAATTGCGCAAACCCATACCACCTTCCTCTTTTGGCTTGCAGATACTGTCCCATGCCACCAACTTTTTTTTTCCTTTACCATTCACTTCACCCCAAAAAAAATGTGATCATCATACGGTTTAAAGCTTTGATAATAGATTGGGGAACCTGCAAAACATAAAATAGATGTAAGGCCATGCTAGAGAGCACATCCCAAAGAAGTATCAGATGACCACCCGAAGAAAGAATCTTCATTTTCCAACCGCTGATTTTGTTCCAAACTTTATTAGCCATCTCCTCCAAATGCACATGCTTGAGCCTCCCCAAGACAATCAGAACCCCTAGATATTTAAGGGGAAAAGAACCTTCTGACGTTAGCCTTTTGAGAGCTCTCTTACGGACAAAAGAAATTTTTGGAGAAAAAAATATGGCAGTTTTTTCTTTATTAATCATTTGGTCTGACCATGTTTCATACTTTTCAAACACCAATATAAGTTCCCTAACAGACTTCTTACTACTGTTTAGAAAAATCACAATGTCATCGTCATACATAAGATGAGAAATCTGAGGAGTACCTTGAGCTTGGGAAAATTGCCCAATCTTGTTCACCACCAAAAGTCTATAATAAAAAAATAAGGCGAGAGGGGATCCCCCTGGCGTAACCCGCAAACACCTTGAAAAAAACCTTTCGTCGTTCCATTTAGCATCACAGAATACCAAATAGTAGAGATGCAAGCATGAATTAATTCACAAAAAGGAGGAGGAAAGCCAAAACAATGGAGGACCTCCAACAAAAAATTCCAATCCACCTGATCATATGCTTTGGCCATGTCAACTTTAATCATGATATTGCCACCATGGGACATCTTATTTAGGGAATGAACCATTTTTTGAGTAAAACTAATATTCTCAAATATGCTCCGCCCAGAAATAAAAGCTCATTGCTCAAGAGATATCAATTTTGGGAGAAGACCTGTCATATGATTGACAATAATTTTGGAACAAATTTTATAGAAAACTGAACAAAGACTTATCGGCCTAAATTTATCAAATCTCGAAGGCACATCTATCTTCAGAATAAGCAAAATGAAAGAAACCGAATAAAACCTTGGAAGATTTTTTGAGAGAAAAAATTCCAAGATAGTTGTCAAGACATCCATCTTAACCACCTCCTAGCAGCTCGTGAAAAAACCCACACCAAAACCATCTGGCCCCAGAGAACTGTTTATAGGAATAGAAGAGAGCATCTTTAACTTCATCCAAAGAAGGGGTGCAACAAAAACAGACACAATCACCTTCTTCAATAACCGGCGAGATTAAATAAGATAAATCTGGAAGTTCTCTTGATTGATTTCTATTTTGGAGAAAACCAGAAAAATAATCGACAGCACCATGATGAATTGCTTCCGGTGAATTAAACACAATCTTGTCCGGAATTGTCATCTCTTGAATTCTTTTACGCCTTTTATTAGCTAAACATACATGGAAGAATTTATAGTTACGATAGCCTATCTTCCACTTTATTTTTGCCATTTGAGCCAATCTGATATCTTCCCTACGCCTCCAAGAAGACAACTAAGCAAAGGACAACACAAGCTCAGACAACCTTCAAGTCCCTCTACCTTCTCTTCAAGAATAGCAATCTGGTCATTGGTCCGCCCAAACACCCGCTTATTCCATTCACAAAGAGCCACCTTAACCTTTTTAAGCTTACTAGCAAGTTTAACAAGCCCCGTACCTACTATTGGTTCGGACCACACATACTGGAGAAAATCCATAAAATCTGAGTGCTCAATCCACATTTGCTGAAATCGAAATGGAGAAGGGCCATAGGAAAAAGGATCCTTAAGGAACTCTATGAACATGGGACAATGATCCGAAGTCTTCCTCGGCAAATACGAACAAGTTGCATTAGGAAAACATTAGATTAGCATCAAGGAACGCTCTATCCAGTTTAGCCCAAGCTTTATATAATCCATGCTGCCCATTACACCAAGAGAACTTTCTTCCCTGTGAATTCATGTCAATCAACCCCCTAGCGAATCCATCGGTTGAAATCATCCATAACAGCTCTTGGCCTTGGTCTACCACCCCTCCTTTCCAAATCCGAGCGAATAATATTGAAATCTCCAGCAAACAAACAAAAATCCGCACCCATGCTACTCGAGCTCAACTCTTCCCATAAAATCTACCTCTCAATCATATTACATTTGGTGTAGATAAAGTTACCCAAAAAAGGAAAGTTCCCTCCGCTATACGTAACGACAAAAACTGCGATCCCATTCGGACAACCTACACATTCATTTCATTCTTCCAAAAGACCCAGATTTTTCCACCAACTTCCTCATTGGTTATTACATTATCAAAATGAAGAATCTGCATATACCTTTGAGCTTTATCAAGATTCTGGAATGGTTCCATTAACACTGCCATCTTCGGTTTTAACTTTTTGGGCAAATTCTTTAAACGTCCCTTAGAAGTTCTGATCCCCCTGATATTCCAAACAAATATGGGACCTGTCATAGAGAGAGTTTTGTGGCTCGAGTGAGCACCCGCTTGGAACTCCTGACTTTCTCAAAATGCCTTTTATGGTATTTCCGCTTCCCGCTTCACCTTTTGTTTCCGTATGATATTCTTTGTCCTGCAGAAAAACTTCAACATGTAAATCAGGTTCTGGGTCCGACATTGGCCCCTCTTCCAAAAAGAAAGCATCCTCCTAAAAATGGTCATCATCCCTCTGCTCTGTGTGCTTATTGTGTACAAGAACATCCGTAACCTCCAGCCTATCTATGTCCACCTCAGCTTCTCTCAACAAACGAAAAGTATCTTGTATCACTTCATTTTTCTCAGGTGGAACCTTAGTCTTCCTCTCCTTGGCAGAACGCTCAATAACAGGAGCCTCACCGTGTTCTTTATCTGCTTCCAACTCTTCAATCAACAAAGGTCACGAAAATTCCCTTATTTCCAGATTTGCCGCAGGGTCTATATTCTCTGCATTCTCTTTTCCTGCAGTAATAGAAGGAAATGTTGTATGTTTCAGTTCTTCAACCACAGGCTCTTGTTGCCGAACCCATACTTTATTTTCAAGCTTCTTTTTTCCAGCCCAGCAAGTATGCACATTATGTCCCTAAATTTTGCATTTAGAGCAGAATGCGAGAAGAGTTTCATATACAATTTCTTGCTTACGGCTAGACCCTATCCCAGGAATCCCAATCCAAAAATGAGATAGAGGCTCCTTGGCAGCATCCATCTCCAAACAGATACGGGCACCATTAGTGCGAGTCGCACAACGTGTGGGGTTATCACGCCTGATAAATCTACCTATCGAAGTTATATGAATTTTTAGAAAAGATTCATGGTAATAGTTTGATGGCTTTTCTTCTTCCTTAAATTCTGGTGTCCAATGGAATGGATGATATGGAACCCCATCAATGTTCCAAGCTTCATGTGACAGCGCCTTCATGCAATCTTCCTCCGATGACATACGTATAAAAACATTCCCAGGACGCCTCATTGTAGAAACAACCGGAGTGCCATCAAGACTCCAGCGATTACGAATGAAAGCCTGAATGGCATGCAAAGAGGGACGATTTCAAAGAAATTTCATAACGATAGAGAACCTAAAGGGTTCTACCGAACAATATATTTTCTCCTTTGAGAACTGAAAGAAAAGTTCCCCATCCTTAGTTTTCGGCACTCTACGTGACATAGACAACTCGGGAAGAGGCTGGGGCACCACTGATACGAGATCCACGAACAATCTTCTACCTTCATTTTCAACAGCTACCATGCAGCCTTATGTGAATCTGGAACAAACCTAGTAGAGAACAAAGGCTCAAGAAGAGCTTTCAAGAAGACCCATTGTTCTTGGAGCGTCAAGAAGTTCTTCACGTCTTTATTTATAGATATGTATTACTTGTATAAAAAATTAAATATGTAAAGTTTTTACTGTGTAAAATTGAGGTTTATAGGTAATAATTGTGAAGTAAAATGAGAAGTAAAGGAAAACACTTGATTATTCCAACCAAGGCACAACATTCTAAGCAGATATGCCTTTCTTAATATTTTGTATGAACCATATTCATGTAACACAACATTCAAAAACATAAAGTTGTTTGAACAAAAACCTGTTTATGTGACATCTGGAATAGAGGGCACAATAGTTGTTTCATACAAAGGGTGACATGTGAGTAAAATTAAAAGGCTGAAAATTAAGCCAAAAGAAAAAACTTCTTACAAAATCATAAACAAATTACATCTTGGTCACATTGTTTTCACAGAATTTCTCAAAATAAAATCGTAAACAAAGTACCCACAACATTGAAATTACTATAACTAAACTAACACTCTCAAGTTGTCTCTTGCACCTCTCATTTTCTATTTCTAGTCAATGTCGAGTTGTTTTAACATCCATTGCTAGTTGTATCTTTTAAACTTTGGTTTTTAGTCGATTGATTCTCTTTTAACCTTACCATGGTATTTTCGTGTCATACCAACAAAAAAACCTGTAAGAATGCCCAGCCTACAAAATCGAAAGGCACATATTAGCAAACCAAGATTATCAATAACTGCTTAGCAAACAAGAGTACCAATAAATAACATACCACAAAGTTTTGGCAACCGAAAAATCGGCGCCCCTCATTATCGTCCGTATGAGCAGTTCATCGACATGCTTTAATACCACAATAACATATTGTGTATTCATTTTGATCAGAGTTTCTTGAGCGTTAGATATTGCTAGTGCTACTACGTGCCTCAGACATTGTATCAATATGAACTACAAAAATCTTTCACCCACAGTGATATTTTTAGAACTATCAACCCATCAATTACACCCGAGCAATATTTTGTCAAAGGAAAAAAAGGCATGAATACAATATATAAACTTTATGTTAGCTTTTTAATAATCTGCTTTATGTTTATTAATACAATTCAGTTCTTGCCGACTGGCATCTTGTGTTTGAAAGTAGAAACTTGGCAAGTTGACATTGATTACAATTGTAGAAGATTAACCCTTCATTTGATTCTGAAGACATTTATAGCAAGAGTTGTGGCATTTTGTGCATTATAAAACTCATAGCACATACAACATGTCTAATCTCACCAAATGGCATTAAATCTATGGTTGCAAATTGGCAGACTTTGAATAAATTGAAATCAAGTTAGCCCCAAACCAAATTCCAGAGACCAAAAGCTAGCCCAAGTTGGCCCCAAATTTGCACTATAAAAAGTTAAAAAGTCTATACACTTGCTTTTTTCTTAGTAAAAATACACTCGTTTTGCTTCTTCTTCTAATGAAAAGTGAATACGCAGTAATGTAATACACATATTCTATGATTCATGCTTTCCTAAATTAAACTATTTTTCTCCACTTGAAGTACATCCTATAACTTCCTAAATGCCAAATTGCCAATGTATTTCAAGTTAAATATTTTCCTAAATTTTAATCCAATTTTATAAAACTAAACTGTTTTTCTCCACTGCAAATACATTCTATAATTTCCTAAATGCCAAATTGCCAATGGCACAAGTTGAATACTTTACTAAATTTTAATCAAATTTTAGAAAACTAAACTATTTTTTCCTCTTTATATACATTCTATAATTTTATAAACTACTATAATCCTAAGGCCATTTTAGCAAACAATTTCATAAACTAGTTTGCATTTCAGTTGGATTTTGGAGGCTCGATTTAGCTATCGCGTTGAGCAGGATTCATATCTAGGCAAACATAAATCCATAGAGTGATTCAAGGGAAAATTCATGCAAAAAAATTTAAAACAAAGAAGAAATTACATGAGAGATAGATATAGAGTAACAACCTCGGTTTTTACATGAGGGAACCCATACCACGACGTAAATGGAGATATGCACCACAGTAACAACCAGCGGCAACGGTAGGCTCAGTGGTGAGGGGGTTGGCCTCAACCTTCGAGGAGTCCAGCGGAGGGGAGGCGGCAAAGCTCTTAGGATTTCAAATTTGGGAGAGGACGCCGAAGGGGTTTCAGGCTTTGGAATGGAGCGATGGTGGCTCAATGGTGAGATTACAGTCATGAATCCGAGGGATGGAGGCGACGATGGCAACGGTTCAACTCAATGGTGACACTCCAAGCCTTATGGAGTCGACATGTTTTTGATTTGTCATGGCCAGGAGTGAGGGAGGGACAGATGGAATGGGATGTACAGAGGAGATCTGATAGGAGTATTAGGGTTTTTGGTTTGGGAGGGATGGTGGATTCATGGACAGGAGGGATTGATGGAACGAGATCTACAGAGGAGATCTAAGAGGAGTATTAGGGTTTTTTATTTGGAAGGGACGGTGGATTCATGGACGAGAGGGAAGGAGATTTATGAAAGAGGATTTCATTTTTTGTTTTTAAATTCAACTCAGGTATTTTGTAATTAAGGGAGCCACGTCAGTCGGGATGTAAGGCTCAGGAGATTTCTTTGAGAGGTCTAGCATTTATCAAGAGATTAGGATAGGTTTAGACAGTGAGATGAGAATTTTTAGTTTTAGATGAAAGTTTAAAATATTATTTTTAAATATTATTATTGTTTTGAAATTTGAAAAAATTTAATTGAAATTTGAAAATTTTGAATTGTTTATTATATTTTGTGTGAAAATTTAAAAAAGTTGTAATGATGAGGTGAGAATTTTATGTTTCATCTCACCTTCCAAACCTATCCTAAGTACCACGTGGACTCATGAAATTTTACGTGGAATCTGGAAGTAGTTACTGGCCCGGATTTTTATTGGGCTGATAACCGAATTATCCACCGACCCATATGAAGGAGCGGATATAGATACACGAGATGAGTATTGAATTTAAAAACCGATATCATTTAAAACCTAGTATCTGTAAATTGAGTTTACATTTTAAAAAATATGTTATACCCAAGTACAAATCGAGTACAATCCAAAAAATTAAAAAGAAAAAAAAAAAGAGAATTGATTTTTTCAAAACACACGTATCTGGATTTTCAAGTTTCAAAAATTCAAATTCTTCTAAATATCGGTCTGGGTTAATCTGGACAAATACCAGCCGGACAAATACAGCCGGACAGTCTTACGAGAAACACAAAAGGTTTTACCTTTAGAGAAATTCTATTTGCAGTCCTCACTTGGAGACTGTATGTCCAGGCCCTTTATTAAATGAGAAAAAGCATCATTTTAGGAGGGATGTTTTTGTAATTTTAAAATATTGTAAAGATGAAATTGCTCAAGCCTACATTGTAGTCCCCAAATAGGGACTGTACGTAGCATTACTCTTACCTTTAATTCTTACACCATTGAGGTTTCACTTGGCTGATGCGATATGCATTAGCCAAGCATGCTTGCCATACGTGTTAGGCGCCAACACCATTTGTGCCTAACTATTTGTTGCTGATGCCCCACTGTACCTATTAAAGAATAGTTTTTTTTTTTTTTTTTGGTTTTTATCATTATACACATGTATATTTACTATGTATATCAAAGGCCATATATTGTAATTGATTTTACTTTGGTTTCAATAATATTTTCACTTTCCCTTTTCACATGGTATCTGACGTTTCTCAAACTTAGCTTTTCTCTCAAACATGGCTTCTTCTATTTCCATCTCTTCTACTGGGGCTGATTATTCAAACCCTTACTTCCTCATCAATTCAGATGGCTCTGGTTCTATCCTTGTTACGCAATGTCTCACAGGTGACAATTATCCTACATGGTCCCGTTTGATGCTTATGGTTTTACATGCCAAGAATAAACTAGGGTTTGTCACTGGTTCGATTTCACAACCTCTACCTACTGATCTGATGTTTGGACCTTGGGAGTGATGCGACAATACTTTGCTGTCATGGATTTTGAATTCCGTTTTGAAGGAGATGCAACTAGCGTTATTTACGCCTCTTCTGCCTCTGAAGTTTGGTCAGATCTTCAAGAGCATTTTGATCAAGGTAATGGCCCTCACATCTATCAATTGGAGAAAGAATTTTTGCCTCTCACTCAAGGTCAGATCTCTATAAGTTCCTATATACTCGTATGAAGGGGATTTGGGCTGAATTGGCCAATTATTCCTCTGTTTCGTGTTGTTCATATGGTGCTTTAAAAACATTATTAGATTATCAACAACGCTAGTATGTTTTTCATTTTCTTATGGGAGTTAATGAGAGTTGTTCAAACCTTCATAGTCAAATTCTGATAATGGAACCCTTGCCATCCATTAACAAGGTAATTTCTCTTATTTTACAAGAAGAAAAACAGCAACAGTTATCTATTTCGACTCTTATGTTTGTTGCTATGCTTACCAAAGCTAATGTCTCTATGATTACTTTTGGTAAAGGGTGTTGGCGAAGGAGCATGCAGTGGGGGGTGGTTGTGTTAGATGGAGGCTGGCGGTTTGAGGAGAGTAGAAGAGGATGTGGAAATAAAAATTGAGAGAGAGAGAGAGAGAGAGAGAGAGAGACCAAGAGGACGAAAACAGGGGAGAGGGAGTTGAGATTTGGGATGGAAATTAGCATGGTAGGCGTTACTCGGTGTTGTGGCTACGTAAAACATGGGGAAGTTTGAAGGAGATTGGGAGTTATCGGGGGTTGGCAAGAAAAATAACATTAAAGGGGCCTGGGTGTGGCACATTACCTAAAGGTTCCAGTGTCAATGTGACTCATGTTGGTACTGTAAAACTCTCAGAATCTTTGATTCTTACAAATATTTTATGTGTACCCTCTTTTAGCTTCAATTTACAGTCTGCTAGTAAACTCACAGCTTCATCCTCTTATTTCTTCCTTTTTCTTTCCAATTGTTAGTTTATTCAGGACCTCATCCATTGGAGGACGATTGGCTTGGGTAGCAAAAGAGGTAATCTGTATGTTCTACAACAGTCATCTCATTCTTCTATACCTGTTGTTTCTACTGTTTCCAATCACTTGTTGCCATTAATAAAGACTCTTGTTGATCTTTGGCATGTTAGATTAGGTCATCCTTCTTTTTCTAAGATGGATGTTTTACACAAATTTGTATCTGAAATTCCTTCATCTAATAATAAAACATTTCATTGTCTTGTGTGTCCTATTGCCAAACAGAAACATTTACCTTTTCCTCACAGTACACATACTACTACATCTATTTTTGCCTTAATTCATTGTGACATTTGGGGTCCATTTTCTACTTTAAATTTGATGGTTTCAATTATTTCTTGTCCATTGTTGATGATTACTCCCGAGCTACTTGGGTATACTTGATGAAACAAAAATCAGATACTCGATCCCTAGTACAATCTTTTTTTACTCTTGTTCAAACTCAATTCAATACAAAAAAAATCAGATCATTCAAACAAACAATGGTAAAGAGTTTGATATGTCCAATTTTTTCACTCTCAAAGGTGTAATCCATCATTGTAGTTGTGTTGCCAACCCCAACAAAATTCTATGGTTGATAGAAGACATCAACATCTTCTTAATGTTGCTCGATCATTGAGATTCCTGGCTAATCTTTCTCTTTCCTTTTGAGGTGACTGTGTTTTACATGCTGCTCATCTCATCAATAGACTTCCAACACCTGTTTTGTCTAACAAATCTCCTTATGGAATGTTAGACAATAAAATTCCTTGTCATTCTCATCTTAAAGTGTTTGGATATTTATGCTATGCATTTACTCTTTCTCATCTTCGATCTAAATTTGCTGCTCGAGCTACACCTTGTCCCTTTATTGGATATCCTTATGGTGTCAAAGGTTATAAGTTGTATGATCTAATCCATAAATCTGTTTTTGTTTCCTAAGATGTTACATTCCATGAAGACATTTTCCCTTATCATGATTTTCACAGTCAGATTTCTTCCCCTTCTTCTGATCATCATGTTTTACCTTGCCCTCTTGTTGACATCCCCACTCCTAATCCTTCCAGCCCTAATCCTTCTTCATTTGTTCCTACCCTCCCTAGAAGCACTTCTAGAACACATCAACCACCTAGCTACATGCAAAATTATTATTGCCATAATATCTCGAATTCTACCTCAACTTGTGGTTCTCCTTTGTCTGCAAGTCCAAGTAAACCTTATCCTATTTCTCATTCCCTTTCATATTTAAAATTTTCTTCTGCACACAAACATTATATTCTTACCCTTTCAAACAACTCAGAACCCACCTCTTTTACTCAAGCAATGAAACTCTCTCATTGGAGAGAGGCCATGGCAACTGAAATATCTGCTCTAGAGGAGAATAATACTTGGTCTATTACTCCTTTGCCTCCTGGTAAGCATCATATAGGCTATAAATGGGTCTATAAGATTAAATATAAGTCTAATGGTTCTCTTGAGCAATATAAGGTGAGGCTAGTTGCAAAAGGTTATACACAAAGGGAAGGTTTTGATTATCTTGAAACCTTTTCCCCTGTAGCCAAAATGGTCATTGTTCGTTGTCTTCTTGCCCTTGTTGCCATTCATGGTTGGTCTCTTATTCAATTAGATGTTAATAATGCTTTTTTGCATGATTCCTTAGATGAGGAGGTTTATATGAAATTACCTCCTGGATTCACTTGTAAGGGGGAGAATCTTGTATGCAAAGTGAACAAATCTCTTTATGGCTTGAAACAAGCCTCTCAGCAGTGGTTTTTGAAATTTTCTGCCACCTTACTTGCTCATAGGTTTTCTCAATCCAAAAATGATGGCTCCTTGTTTAAAAGAACTCAAGGTTCTTCATTCATTGCCCTTCTAGTTTATGTGGATGATATAGTCATTGCCAGTAATGATGATGTTGTTGTTTCGGCTTTAAAGGAGTTTCTGCATTCTCAGTTCAAGCTTAAGGACTTAGGTCCTCTCAAGTATTTCTTAGGACTTGAGATTGAACGTTCCACCAAAGGTACTACTGTTTGTTAACGCAAATATGCAGTGGATATTCTTAATGACACTAGTTTTCTTGGGGCCAAACCAGCCTCTTTTCCAATGGAACAAAATCTGCATCTTAGTAAAACTGATGGTGAATTACTTCTTGATCCGAGTGTGTTTCGTCAACTCATTGGGAGACTCTTGTATCTGACTCTTACTAGACCTGATCTCACATATTCAGTCAACACTTTGAGACAGTTTCTTGATTAGCCACGTGACTCTCATTTATCTGCAGCTCATCGCATTTTAGGATGCATCAAGGCTTCTCTTGGTTTAGGCCTATTTTTTTCATCAAAGTCAGCCATTTGTCTTAAGAGTTTTACAGACTCAAATTGGGCAGCTTGTCCTGATTCTAGCCATTCTATTACGGGCTTTTGGGTGTTTCTTGGTGACTCACTTTTGGGTCAGAAATTAAAAAAAGAAAAAGAAAAAGAATACAGTATCTCGTTCTTTTGCTGAAGCCAAGTATTGAGCAATGGCATTTGCAGTTTGTGAGTTATCTTGGCTTCATTCTCTTTTACTTAGACTTCTCTATTTCACATCCGCAGCCTGCACTCTTATTTTGTGACAATAAAGTTGCTCCCCACATAGCTACAAATCCTGTGTTTCATGAGGGAACGAAACACATCGAAATTGATTGTCATCTTGTTCGTGATAAGCGTCAAGCTGGTCTCAAAGGTACATTGCATGTCTCTTCCACTAATCAGCTGACATATATTCTTACTAAGTCTCTTGGGTTTACAACATTTTTTGCTTTGATATGCAAGATGGGTCTTCTCAACATTTATTCATCATCTTGAGGGGAGTATTAAAGAATAGCTATTTATTTTTATTTTTGGTTTGTATCATTATACACGTATATTTACTGTGCATATAAAAGGTCATATATTGTAATTGACTTTAATTTCAATAATATTTTCACTTTCCCTTTTCACAGCACCAGGCGGATTCCACCCATTTGGCATTATATCTAGATAAAGAAAGCTAAATTGGTCTGGCAATGAGGAAATATAAGATTATTCTAACAAGCCTAGTGAGTTAATTTGACTGTCCGAACTCCGAAGAACAACGTGAGGTGACACCTCAATATTGCTACAGTCCAAAGTATATTTTCACACGACAGCTAACGGATTACATCATCAGTGGGCATGTCACCCATTTTCTCAGCATGACGATATGAAACAGAAATTATATCACTTAAACATTTTGTTTTGGATGAGTGGTCCATCCACATGGGACCTGGTCGATCGAACAGTGAATGGGGATAAATTAGAAGCAATGCCTCGATCACCAGTTCTTGACCAAACTCATATATAAATTATTATCGATTGGAGTTCCTGTTATTTTATTTACATTCACATATGATTTTGGACATCAGGATGCAACTATGTATTACAAAAATCTTTGTACATTAGTATTTAATCTATTTGAACGTGAAACTTTCAGTATAAAATATGGTCATAGACTCATATATAGGATAATGTCATAGACAATTGCTTTCATCCTATCTTCATTACCACCATCTTCGCGCATCTGCATTTTCATCCACTCATTCCAAAAATTCAACAATGATAGTATATAATTTTTGTCACTCACACTACAAGAGAATTGACTTTTAGGGATGAAATTTGTTAGGGATGAATTAAATTTCGTTCCTAAAAGTCATTTTTGGAGGCGAAATTCCAAAAATGCCTAAGCTCCTAAATTAGTTCAAATGGATAAATTTCCATTCGAACAATATATTTTGAGACGAATAAAATTGTCTCAAAAAAGAAAAACGGTTCGAATGGAACAAAATAGATTCGAATAGGAAATTAATGTCTGTTCGAACAATATATAATCTGTTCCAATAATAATCTTGGCGGGAAATTAATTTATGTTATATCAATGTTAGATAGCAAAAAATCTATTTTAGTGGTATGAAATTCGTAGATAGTAAGACATTTTTATGTTAATACCGTTTGTTCAAGCCACAAGGCGAACTCATCTTCGTGCTTCTTTTCTACGTCAGTTATACCATCCAGGTGAAGTAGTTTTATATGGAATCAGTTTTTGCTGGAAGAGTAGCCGTAGTGTTTGGAGTTGAGTTAGCTTCTGTGGATACGTTGTGCTCTTGAGTAGGAGTCATTGTGGTCTGAGTAGTGATGATAGGAGAAGTGGTGGGCATGCTTTGTGATGTTGTAGCTGAAGAATGTGTGTCAAAATATGAAATTGGAGGTGCAACAGGTAGTATTGCAGCAGGAGAAGGTATGCCAAAAGAGGAAATTGGAGGTGCAGCAGGTGGTAGATCTGTTGAGGGCTCCTAATCCGAGAAGGTGCAAAGATCCCCTTCAATAGGAATATGATCATGCAACTGAGTGGGCTGTTTATATGGGAGAATGGCTTCATCGAAAACCACATGTCTTGATATATATACTCTACCAGTCGGTGGATATAAACACTTGTAACCTTTGTGTCCTGCACCATACCCAAGGAAAACACATGGTAGAGACTTGGGTTCAAGTTTGTGACTTCTATAATCTCCAAGATATGGAAAACACTTAGAGCCAAGGACTCTGAAGGTGGAATAATCTGGATGTTTTCCATAGGCAAAAGAAATGTGATTTCATCCCAAGTGTAGCAGATGGAAGTCCATTTAATAGAAAGACAGCTGTAGCAAAGCTATCAACCCAGAACCGAGAAGGCAATTTAGCATGAAACATCATAGTGAAACCAACCTGTGTGATTCTATCATGTGATTTAATATAAGGAAAAATGAATAGTTGTCATATTGCTTAAATAGATCTCTTATACCAAATCTATGTCAACTCATGTCCAGGTCCTATTTCTAACAAAAATGAGAGGTTCCAAATCTTTGAACACGAGGAAAGTCTTGAGCACTGTTGTTTTAGTCCAATATCTGCCAAGAGCTCTTCGTGTCTACCGGTCATGGACAGAAGTAATCATCCACAAGAATATTATGATTAAGCCATCTAAAGGCGTCATAGCAGTGAAAGCTGTATTCAACTTGTGTCTATTCATTATTGCCAGTCATGTAAGTTTGACTCTCAATTTGCATCGATAAGTGTCTGAATATATATCTTTATGGAGGTTTATTGATTTGTTTAGGTTTCAGACGAATAAACTTTGACAAATCGTAAGATCAATCACAGCAATCCATATGTCACCTGAACTGATTCAGAAACTATTCCTTTCGGGACAATTTTCTGGATCAATGGGAAAAAGAAAAGGATAGCATGAGTACCAAACCAACTTGTTGGCTCCCTTTTTTGTTTTATTATTTTTACAATTCTTTTATGCACTACGATTATTACTATCACGTGATGTTTGTAGAGATTTTCATCCGTATGTAGTAATGCATGTGAACTTTCTTACGAAAACTTTTGCTACTAATCATTAAGTGGTTAATGGTCTTTTAGAGGATCGAAACCATGTACTTGCCACATGGATGGTTGCAGCGGAAATGTGGCGTCGAGCTTCCCCTCAGCTTGGTATTCCGTATGACTCTCAACGATCTTGGAAGGACAAGGTGGAGTTATGGTTTCGATGTGCAAACAGCTCCACTCAAAGAGGTAATTTAATTGGTCTTATACCTGCAATTCTAACATGGTCTCTTTGGGTTTGGAGGTGCAGAGCCCGTATGGAAGGTAGAGTTGGGTGAAGCGCACGGTTGAAGGGGGAAAGAGGAGAGAGAGGGAAAGTGGGGGAATGAGGGACTAGGCAAAATGAACACGTGGCACACTAATAGTGTGTCACATTAGTATATGGAATCCCTTTGTGTCTCTAACAGCTTTCAAGAAATAATTCCTTTCTTCTTTCTGCGAAAGAGAGTGAGTCCTCCCTTTTTTGTACTTCCTTTTGGATATAGAAAGAAAAAATAGTACAATTGGAAATTAAAATAATTTTTCTCTATAAGAAATGCGATAAATATGAAATGAGATGAGATGTTGAAAATAGTATTAGCAAGTATACAAATCTATAGGTAATTAACACGATCCGAGTTCTAAATTAATCGAATTAATATTAAGGTGCAATGGTCTAGTTAGAACATAATTTAATTTTATGAATAATTACAAGTTGTTTTAATCCTAGACTCTGAATATATGTTTCCGTACATACTCATATAGTAATAAATTTTTTATATATTGGCATGGATTTCTCCTCATCAGTCATCCTTCTCGATTATTCATTTGTTTATGATAGACACTTAGGTGACACTTCTTCAAAATGAGAGTGAAGATGTGTTGAAATTGATTAGCAGAAACTTTCTCAAGCAAGTGCACTACAATGAGAATAGTTACATTGCTCGGGAGGGAGAACCACTTGATGCGTTGCTCTTCATCACCCAAGGCATCGTATGGACCTATACAACTAGTCCTAATAATTGTCAAACTGGGTTTATTACAACCAATGACTTCTATGGATTTGAACTGCTAGAATGGATATTCAAGTCCCTACGAGGATCATGAAGTTGTAAGAGTGCAGTAGATAAAAGAAACAGAAAAGTGGCTAAGTGTAGAATTGAGAAGCATGGTCGTGGGAACTAAAAATCGAAATGATGCGCTGAGGTTTTAATGAAACGGTGTGCAACAGTAAAAGGAAAGGCATTAAGTGAAACAGTGCTCATCAACAACGAATTCATGTGAAGAGGGAGCATGTAACAGAATAACAGATTACGTGTAATAGAAATAACAGATTGAAGGCCACGGTTCTATTTCAATACAGTGTCGTTTTATTCATCTTCTCAGTCTATAAATACAGTGAAACTCATCAGTAGAATTCATCCAGAAATTAGTTTGAAGTTGATTCATTTATTGTAAGGAGGTTCAAGGTTCCTCGAAAACCTTGCTCAAGAATCAATAAAGTCGGTTCTTGGTTTCTATCCTTGTTTGGTGTGTTGCGTAATTCTGGAACCTATGTATCGATATCTTACAGGTACCTTACAATTGGTATCAGATTGGACGATCCTCTCTTGAAGTATTCTTGGATGGCTAAAGGCACGCTAGGGGCTATCAAGGCCCAGGGCGAAGGGAAATAGCAAGAAGTAGTTCAAAGGCAGCTAGATGACAACAACAATGCAATCCATGGCGTTGCTGACAGGTTAGAAAAATTGTTTGATATGATTAAAACTTTGGTTGAAACTCGACCAGTAGTTCAAAATTTCAATGTGCATGGTAGTGGGGAAGATAGATTGGTTTTACCTCGAGGAGTGAGGCTAGAATTTTCTCATTTTGATGGCACTGATCCCTAAGGGTGGATTTTTAAAGCAACTCAGTTTTTTTATTACCATCAAACACCTTTGAATCAAAGATTAGTGATAGCAGGGTATCACATGGTGGGAAAGGCTTTGGTTTGGCACCAAGATGCCTTAGATGGGGGAATCTTTAATAGTTGGGATACTTTCATTAAGGCATTACAAATCAAATTCGGACCCAGTGCCTATGATGATCCTATGGAGGCCTTAACTCTCCTCAAACAAACCAGTACAGTTATCATTTATAAGGCTCAATTTGAGGTTTTGTCTAATAGACTTAAGAGTCTTTCTGAAAGACATAAGCTGAGTTGTTTTTTGAGTGGGTTGAGGGATGAAGTTTGATTGCCAGTTAGAATGCTTAATCGTGTTAAGCTTAATGCTGCATTTGGATTAGCTAAGATCCAAGAAGAATATGTGATGGCTTCAAGAAAATCAACCAGATTTATGGGCAGTAATTTTGATAAAATGCATTCAGAAATGCCTAGTGATCAAGGTCAGAAGTTTGTAGGACCTGTTAAGAGAGTTTTTTATTCACAAATGGATGAGAAAAGGAAGAAAGGGTTGTGCTACCATTGTGATGAAAAATAGAGCCCAGCTCATGTCTGGAAAAAGCCTAGAGTGTATTTGTTACATGGGGAGGGGCGTGAAGATCCTATGTTACAAGAATCTAATGATCAAGAAGAAGAAACAGAAGCAAATGTTGATAGTAATGAAGGAGGGATGGAAATTTCTATACATGCATTGTCAGGGTGCATAAATAGTAATTCATTAAAGTTGTTGGGAAGAATAGGAGGTGTAGGTGTTGAAATATTAGTGAATTCTGGATCCACTCATAATTTTTTGGATCCTCTTGTTGTTGAAACAGCCAACCTAAAAGTTAAGAAGGACACTAGCTTGCAAGTTCGAGTTGCAGATGGAGGTACTCTTTTTAGTCATGGCAGATGTGAGGAAGTTCTTAAGTTTCAAAACTCTAAATTTCTAATTCCCTTCCATGTGCTCAGTTTGGGAGGATGTGATGTGGTCCTAGGAGTTTAGTGGTTGAAGACTTTGGGGCCCATTATTTGGGATTTTTCTACTATGTCAATGAGCTTCAAGATTGGTCAGTCTGAGGTGAAATTGAGTGGCATTTTGAATGCAGAATTGAAGTTGTGTGAGGGGACAGGATACTTGAAATTTCTTTTGTTAACCAACTAGGTTGGTTTCTCCAATTGGTGGCATGAGATTCTGCTTAGTTAGTGAGTAATTGTGTGGAAGAAGTGACTGCAGTTGTTGATGAATTTGCAAACATCTTTGCTGAACTAGTAGGGTTACCTCCTAAGAGGAGTTTTGATCATCAAATTCTCTTGAAGGATAATACTATGCTTGTCTTAGTTCGATCCTATAGATACCCCCATTATCAAAAGTCAGAAATAGAGAACATTGTTAAAGATTTACTGAAATCTTCAGTTGTGAGGCCTAGTCAAAGCCATTTTTCTTCACCTATTCTTTTGGTGAAAAAGGTTGATGGATCATGAAAAATGTGCATTAATTATTGTGCACTTAATCAAGTTACTATCAAGGATAAGTTTCCTATCCCTATTATTGATGAGTTACTTGATGAACTATTTGGTACACATTTTTTTCAAAGCTGGACCTTAGATCTGGATACCACCAGATTAGGGTTAAGGAATGGGACATTGAAAAGACAGCCTTTCGAACTCATGACGGTCACTATAAGTTCTTAGTAATGTCTTTTGGGCTTACTAATGCACCTGCAACTTTCCAAGGCATGATGAATGACATATTCAAGCCTTTTCTCGAAAAATTTGTCTTGGTGTTTTTTGAAGACATCCTTGTTTACAGTTCTTCTTTAACTGATCATTTGCAGCATTTGAGGATGGTTTTGGTGGTCTTGAGATAGCACACTTTGTTTGCAAATAGGTCTAAATACAGGTTTGGCTTACAAGATAATGATTATTTAGGCCATTTAATTTCAGTTAAAGGGGTAAGAGAAAACCCCTCTAAGCTGACTAGAATGGTTGATTGGCCCATACCTGGTTCCTTAAAAGCTTTAAGGGCTTCCTAGGGTTGACTGGATACTATAGGAAGTTCATAAGGAATTATGGTACAATAGCAGCCCTTTTGACAAATTTGCTTAAGAAGAATGCATTTCACTTGTCTGAATCTGCAACTCAAGCTTTCCAAAAATTGAAAGAAGCAGTGACTCAACCTCCTGTGTTAAGGTTACCTGATTTTTTGAAGGTTTTTACTATAGAATGTGATGCTTTCAGGTATTGGACTTGGAGCTGTGCTTATGCAGGAAGGGCAACCTATTGCTTTTTATAGCAAATCATTAAAGGGAAAAGCATTCTTGTTATGAACCTATGAAAAGGAGCTTCTAGCTCTTATGTCAGCAGTGCGTAAATGGAGGCCTTATCTGTTAGGGCAATCTTTCAAGATTAAAATAGATCAACAAGCCTTGAAGTATCTTTTTGAGCAAAGAATTGGTACTGACTTCTAGCAGAAGTGGCTGTCTAAATTGTTGGGGTATGATTTCATAATCGAGTACAAAAAGGGCAAGGAGAATGTAGTTGTTGATGGGTTGTCAAGGAAGAATGAAGAAGATTTTGCTGTGTTGGCCTTAATTACATTTCCTCCTCTTTTATGGATTGAGGAATTAAAAGCTAGTTATAAACTAATCTCTTGAGTTAGATGAGATTGTGCAAAAACTCAAGGGTGGATTGTTAGGACCTAAAAATTATAGATTGCAGCAAGGGTTATTGTTAAAAAGGGAGAAACTGGTCTTGGTTCCTAATTCTCCTTTCAAAACAAAAATGCTTGATTATATCCATTATAGCCCTCAGGCTAGGCATGTTGGTTATAAGAAGACACTTCAGAAAGCAATAAGGGAATCTTACTGGCAAGGGATGAAAGATGACATTCGAGCCTTGGTCAAAGAATGTGTAGTCTGCCAAACTAGCAAGCATGAGACAGTGAAGCCAACAGGACTTTTGCAACCTCTTCCAATTCCTCAATTTCCATGGTTGGACATATCCATGGATTTTGTCGAAGGCCTTCCCAATTCCAATGGTTTTTCTGTCATTTTTTCTGTGTTTGACAGATTAACTAAATTTAATTTGCCCATTTTTTTTCCTTGTCTCATCCATTCACAGCAGCTAAAGTGGCTCAGATTTTCTTCTTAAGAATGTTCTAGCTTCATGGAATGCCTAAGTCCATTGTCTCTGACAGAGATCCTTTGTTCACAAGTTTATTTTGGAAAGAAATGTTTAAATTGAAAGGGGTCTCACTTCACGACAGTTCAACCTATCATCCACAATTGGATGGGCAGACTGAGAGTCTAAACAAGAATGTGGAGTGTTATTTGAGGTGTTATGCAAGTGAGAAACCAAAAGAATTGAGTGGTTGGTTGACTATGGCAGAATGGTGTTACAACACTTCCTGCCATTCTTCAATTAGAATTTCTCCTTTTGAAGCTTTTATGGATATACTCCTCCTAAGCTGATGAATTATGTACCTGGAATCACTACTAATGCAGTTGTAGACCAGCAACAAAGATCCAGAGATGAGTTGTTGTCATTGTTAAAAGAAAATATTCAAAAAGCTCAACACAGAATGAAGTTCTTTGTTGATTTGAAGAGAGTGAAAGGGAATTCCAGGTAGGGGATTGGGTCTTCCTAAGGCTCCAATCCTATAGGCAAAAAGCAGTGGCTTTAAGACATAATTTGAAGTTGTCTCCAAGATTCTATGATCCATTTTAGATAATTAAGAGAATTGGATCAATGGCTTACAAGTTGGATCTACCTAATTCATCAAGGATCCATTCGGTTTATCATGTTTCTTGTCTTAAAAAGAAATTAGGCCAAGGTGTTCTTCCATTACCAGTTCTTCCTCCAGTGGACATACAAGGTCAAGTGCAACCAGAACCTGAAGTAGTCTTGGAAAGAAGAATGAAGAGAGTTGGCAATCAAGCAGCAACTGAGGTACTAATCAAATGGGTGGGTGCTCCACTTGAAGATAGTTCGTGGGAGATTTTATGGAAGTTGAGGAACTTGTATCCACACCTTATTGGAAAGCATCTCTAAGAAGAGGGGACGTGTTAGGACCTTGTGGACAATGTCCTTAAAGGGATGGAGAATGTAAGGATCATGAAGTTGTGAGAGTGTAGCAGATAAAAGAAACAAAAAAGTGGCTAAGTGTAGAATTGAGAAGCATGGTCGTGGGAACTAAACATTGAAGCGGTGCGCTGAGGTTTTAATGAAGCGGTGCACTGAGGTTTTAATGAAACGATGCGCATCAACAACGAATTCATGTGAGGTGGGAACATGTAATAGAATAACAAATTATGTGTAATAGAAATAACAAATTGAAGGCAACGGTTCTATTTCAATACAGTGTCATTTTATTCATCTTTTTAGTCTATAAATATGATGTAACTCATCAGCAGAATTCATCCAAAAATTAGTTTGAATGTTGATTCATTTCTTGTAAGGAGGTTCAAGGTTCCTTGAAAACCTTGCTCAATAATCAATAAAGTCGATTCTTGATTTCTATCATTGTTTGGTATGTCGCGTAATTCTGGAACCTGCGTATCGGTATTGTACAGGTACCTTACAATTGGTATCAGATTGGACGATCCTCTCTTGAAGTATTCTTGGATGGCTGAAGGCACGTGAAGGGCTATCAAGGCCTAGGGAGAAGGGCTAAATGATAATATCTTTGTGTATATACTTTTTCAAGGATGACTTTGAACTAAATTTTGGTCGGAGAGAGGAGTGTAAGACTGTCGTTGAGCTGATGTGTAATGCATTCCGTAAGTATAAAGTGAGGTGTCACAAGCATTACAAAAAGTACAAAATCAAGGAAGATGCACGCCAGCATCCTTTTCAAGATGTTCGATCTGAAGATTGGAAAAAACTTTGCTACATGTTTGAAAATCCATCATATAAGGTAAATTAAATGAATTCTTTATGTGTCCTATTTATAATTTTCACTTATTAATTTTTACAACTTCTGTGCATGAGGGAAGTTCTCTAAACAAAACAAATAGATCGAAATTGAAGATTCATCATCATGCAGGCTCAAGATCTTTCCATCTAGATGAGATGAATTTTTCTATTATTCATTGTTGTAGGGAAGGTAATAAAGTTGCTGATTTTTGGTAAAAAAATGTGCTTTGGGGGAGAATAAGATGTATAGAGAGGTCGGTCAATTTCGAAGAGAGTTAAAAGGATTGTATAGGTTGGATAAGTTGGGTTTGGCTTCGATTCGTAGTAGGTAAAGTGCTGAAGGTCATAGACAAGGGAGGTTTTTTGTTGAGGGTTATTATTTGTGAAGGTTTTCCTCTGTCATAAGTGATGGCTAATAATGAAGAAGAGGATTCGTCCTCTTTTTTTTTTTTTTAAATATATATATATTTGCTTTGGAATTAAAAAAAATGTCTCTTGTACCAAGAGTCAGACACCCAATTATGATCTGACAAAATTATGTGCTACATCACATACTAATAATAATAGAGAGTAGATTCATCCAGATGCTCGTGAGAATTATGTAAGTCTTATAATTTGTTTTAATTAAACATATTTAAATTATTGTGTCAATATTAACTTTTTATATTGTGTGTAGGATAAAATGGTTACCCTCCGTGCTGAAGCTGCATCAGATCAGAATTTATCAACAAGTGATGTTGAAATTTTTACATAAGTTCTATGTCAACGTTTAGGATATTTAAGGGGTTTGGGTTGCTATGTAAAGCCTTCAGGCTCTTTATCAATGTCAAGTACTACTGCCATTGCGTTAGAGAATGCGAATTCTAGGATCGAAAAATTGATTGCAAAATAGCATGAGTAAGTGGCTTAATTGACGAAACAAGCAGACATAGAGATGTCCATAAAACAACAAGAAGATCAACAAAGAGATATGCAACTCCAAATGCAGACGCTTATGCAACAATTCAAGCTTCCAAGCAATTGATTTTCATATTTTGCATAAATTCTTGGATTTATAAAATTTTGTACTGATAATATTATTAGTATTATTACTGTTTTATTTATTTAGTTCTGATTTATTAGATTAGTTTTATTTATATTGAACAATTTGTAATGTATTTTTGAAATATAAGTATCTATTTGGTTTTAAATTAGTATTCTCCATGAAAATACTAACCGTTCGAACGATCATCAAACATTTGAACATATATACATCGGATACAACCGTTCGAACATCACAAGTTAGAGTTCGAACGGTAAACAAACGTTGCGAACCAGTTCTCGTATTTAGCACATTAAGGGTTGTTTGAATTCAGGGTTCACCTTAACTCATCTCATTTCATCGTTACAATTTTTTCAAATACCCATACAAAATATAATAAACAATTCAAAATTTTCAAATCTCAAAACAATAATTATATTAAAAATAATATTCTAGTAATATTTTATTCAACTAATCTAAAACCATCTCAACTCATCTCAATATTTATTTAATGGTTGCGGTGTTCTTAGAAGGGGGCGTCCTTAGAAGGGTGTAGAGCGAACCATCTCTCGTATTTAGCACATTTAATTACTCATCTTTGAAAAAACAAAAAAATGAGAAGACAAAAAAAATATACACTAGGTAAATGGGAAGGTTTGGATACAAAAATTATTTTAACTAATCTCATATCATATCATTTAATCATTATGTTGGTGAAAATACACAATAATAAAATAAAAATTACATTAAAATTAAAATCAAGACGAAACCAGTTTGTATTGAGATAGGGGTGTCAAATCGTGTTAACGAGTTGTGTTCGTGTCGTGTCAAGACATATGTATTATACTATATGGGTTAACCCTAACCCGACTCGTTAAGCTTATCGTGTCAAAATCTCGAATCCTAACACAATCCATTAACATAACGGGTTGTGCCGTGTCAACTTGTTTTGACCCGTTTATATAAATGGGTTGGACAGACCCAAAATTAACCTGTTTGACCTAGTTAAGTTTAGCTTAATTTTATATAAATGTTAAAATCACAATATCTATAAATAAAATAAAATAAAACTAACTACAAGTGTAAAATTATAATCCAAATAATAAAAATATCGAAATTAAAATTTCAATAATTTTATTTTTAGGTATAAGGGTATAATTGTAATTTTAACTTTCTTAACAGGTCAAAATGGGTTGACCCGTTATCAACCCCGTTAAGCAATCGTATCTTAACGGGTTAACCCGTTTTGATTAGAACCCATTAAGGCTAAGCCCTAACTCGCTTTTATTGTGTCATGTTCGTGTTGAGTTAATGGACTGTGTCACATATTGCCACCCCTAGACTGAGACATGGAAATCTCGCTCCTTATAAAGAGATTCAAGCCCTCTGTGATATATAAAGTTTTCAAATTAACTGGTGCAGCAAAATTTCTCTTGGTTTGACTCTTTTAAGATACAACAGTCCAACTGATCGTTGTATAAATAGAACCAACTCTACACGAGTGGTTGAGTCTAAAGCTCCACTAATAAAAATGCATCTCTTTTATCTAGAAAATTTTCAAAAACATCTACACACTCTTTTTCAAAAAAAGAAAAAGAAAAAGAAAGAGCGTCACTCTTGAAAGAACCACTAACTATGGACGCCAACCTCAATTCAATTTAAGGAAAAAAAAAACTCAAATAGCTTGGTTGAAAAACAGACGATAATGAGCAATTAAAATAGCAACGTTCTACTTAAAAAAGGGAGGGAGTTCTTCTACCATGTACAAAGGGGTTTGCTCAAGGTTACTACAGTAGACGTGGGATGCTAGCTAGCAACTCTAAATAAATTGTGGTTGAAAACCATACCCTAACTCCCTAACTTTGGATAAAATAACCATTCAAATTAAAATCCAGCTCGCAATTATTTGATGATTCGTTTGGCTCTGATGCCGAGTTGGAGTTCCTGTTATTTTATTTACTTTCACATGATTTTGGACATGATCACGAATGACGATGCCACCAATTATTAAAAAAAAAATCTTTGCACAATATTCAATTTGAACGCGCGTGAGTCTTTCGGTATAACATATGGTCGTAGACTCATATAAGGATAAGATTATAATTCCATTTGTTTGTTGAGTAATGGATATTTATAACCTTAATTACTAGTAAAAGAAGGCTGATTGGTTTCTCACATCAATACCGAGGTCTTCGTCATGAACTTTTAACTTTTACCCTACTTTGATTTGTCCTCTATCTAGCTTGTCTGCTTCTTTTTTCTTATATATCTCTTTCATTTCATGACTTCCCAGGTGGTCTTGCGATATTTTAGTCAATTACTAACAAGTTGTATTTTTGTTTTCATTTTAATTTGCTTGGAAGTCGCAAAGTTTGATTTTCCCAAAGTTACAGTACTATGTTCAGTTGTAGAGGTGACCGCAGAATAATTAAAATTTCATCGGTTGGTAATTAGAGACAAAATTATATTTAAGAAGGACTTAGGGATAGACTAATGTGAATGGTTGGCTAACTAGTAGCTATTATGAGAACAGTACCACCATCTGCATCTGCATTTTCATGATCCGAGACTATTATAATATTTAAGTTTTTAACCCTTTTATTATTTCCTAAAATATATAACCGGATTGTCTTCTTTTTTTTATTCTTCTTCTTCTACATTTTTGTTCTTGAAATTGTCTGGGCCTTCTTTCATAGCCGTTGAAAGGTTTTTTAATGTGTACGAGTTTTGCAGAGTCAATGAACTAAGACAGGAAGATGAAGAACTCGGTCTCCGATCACAGCTTCTACATTGGTAGCAACGAAGAAGTGGATGTCGGGAAAGAATTTGACAAAGGTCAAAGACAACAACGATGGAAATGCAAAACATGAGACAAGTGCTTATGTCCCCCTTTTGAGCTGGATGTAGCACGAGACCGCTTCCGACAAGAACAATAAAAAAAAATTATTTTTTTGAGTTATTTTTTTATAATTTTCAATAATTTTTTATTTAAAAAATGACTATATCATTTAAAAAACACTTCTTTATAAATAAAAAATAAAAAATTAAAACATTTGTCAAGAACCAACCATCATGACAATAGCATTTCTGCTCCCTTTTCAGCCCCTTTTCAGTACAGCTGAGAACGTGGCTTTGGGTTGTATTCCCTTTTCAATGCAGCAGCAGATGATAGAGATGGGCCTTGAGTGTTTTAAATTTTAATTGCTTTATCCCAACTCCCAAGACACTTCTACCTGCATTTTTCTATAATATACCCCTCTTTCCCAAAATAAAGAGAATGCCGGAATTTCATGGAATGTCATTATAATCTTATTAGCAAGAGAAGAGTGTTGCGGTTGTCACTTGCAATCTCTCAAGTTCTCAACATGCAAGGAGGTTTTGGTCAACTTGCAAGTTTACTCAGCTCCGATTCATGTGTATTCTCTATAAACTGTTATTTTATTCTTGACGCTTTACAATTAGCAAATTACATTTGTTTTTATAAATTTGCTGGGAATTCGCGAAGTTTCATTTTTACCAATTTTACAGGACCATGCTTAATTAGCTCGCCAAGTTCTATTTCGGAATTGTTAAATTTTCATCCGTTGCTACATACGAGAAAACAATATTTTTATATATATATATGTATATATATATAAATTTAAGAAAGACTTGAGTTTAGACTAACATGAATAGTTTACTAATTAACAATTAAGAACTATTTATGAGATCTACAGATGCTATATATTCATGTTCACTACCGTCATGATCTGCAACTTCAGATCTGCTCAGTCCTGTCGCTTTATCCTCGTCCAGCTTGGTCGCTCGAGTTTATAGGGTTCAATTCACTACTTTATAAATCCGCTTTCTGTTTTTCTTTTATTTTCAGTGTTTTATTGTTTGCATTGAAACATTTCCAGTGTTTTATCGTTTTTCAGTGTTTTATAATTTTCAGTGTTCTATTGTTTGCATTGAAACATTTCCTAAACAACCAGATTAACATTTTTATCCCTTCTACCAGCTGCTAATATATATCCATATAATGTCCGGGGTTTTTTGGAGTGCTTTTTACTGTTTATAGTTAGTCATAAGAAATTTTTGGGTTATAGATTCTCTGTAGTTTTTTTTTTTTCAAAATTAGAAAGTCTAATTTGGTAGTAATTTGGAAGATATATAAACATAACATTTGGAGTCCAAAACATTTAATGACACTCATATGAGATACCTGATTACGAGCATGTGAAGTACCATGCACGCATACATATCTAAAGTTCATGTGTTTGTTTAATTTTCTTGATCAATGGCTTTCGGGCTAGGAGATCATCAGCTTATGGCAGGAAGGATGGATGAGCTCCCTATTGATATAAAAGGGGATGGAGGCTCAGACTCCATGCACCCAACTTTGATGAGAGTCACTTCCTTGACTCCTCATCAAGATGACCCAGTAGTCCGCTACCCGATAATCACCCCCACCAAGTACTGTACCGACATTACAACAATTCACCAAGTGCCATATCAACAGCTCCATATTGGTTCTCAATTGTCCCTCCAACCAAATGGACTTCGGTCACATTATGAAAGTGGCACTGAAGCTCATTCCAGTGCCAAATGTTCACACCCGAGAACGCCACAGTTCAAAGACCAACTTATACAACAACCTTCAACTTGAACTTTTTTTTTTTTTTTTTTGACAAACTAAATTGAACTATTTAATTGACATAGAAAGTTTCGAAGAATTTCAATTCGCAATCCTGATCATCATCTCTTGTTGCACAATTTTATGGTGAAATTGGTTTTGCTTCTATCCTGAAAATTAACGCTTCTGTTTTCCATTTTTCTAGGACTCAAAAGATCATCCAGATTTTTGTGCATGGTACTGAAAGAAGTTCGTGGGGTCGAAATATTTTGGAGGTTTATTCTTTAATTTGGACATTAAATAGCAAGGCTTAGGCATGAGTAACCGAGGAGGTCGCCAAGAGAACGGTCGGATGCGGTTAGTATCTTCTTTTTCTTGGAAATCACTAGCTGTTCTTTTTTATCCCCAACCTTATATCCATTAATATTTTGAGAGCATTCATATATTCTTAAATAAGTACTGATAGTCAGAGGGGAAATAAAGTGAAGAAAACACATAATTTAGACCCAATTCTATACCTAGAGGGGATCATGAAAATAGGTGTGTCTCATTAAAATTTATGGAGAACACATAAATCTGATTAATTGAAACACTTTAAAGAACACTTCATAGTTTTCAACAAGTGTGTTCTGCTGGGAGCTGTATCCTAATGTAAATGCCATAGATCGAAGGAATAACGCATAAAAGGATCAAAAGTACTTGAAATGGAGGGGACTGAGAAGCCATGTCCTCAAAAGCTAGCACAGGTCCAGTATAAATGACCTATATCTGCTAATGCTCTTATGCCGTGGGATATTGAAGATTCTTTTCTCAGCATGTCACTAATATAAATGCCAGAGATCGAAGGAATAATGCATAAAAGAAGCAAAAGCACTTGAAATGGAGGGGACAGAAAAGCCACTTGTTTAGCCAATTAATTAGATTGTGACATTGCGTGCTTGTAACATGCATGGATCTCCCTGAAATTCCAAACCTTGGAAGCGACCCAAATTCTGAACACACAGAATTCAGAATATATCAAGAACACGTTCCATATGGTCCCCAAATTACATGAGTTGTTGAAGAGAGAAAATAGAAAGAAAATATTTTTAACCTCTGTTTTTTGTTTGTTCTAATCTGCTCAGGGGTCCTGATGTTGAGATGCAGGTCCCGAGAATGCTAAAGTTAAAACGAAAAAGTGGCAACTACCAGAGTGGATGGGGAAAATCCCCCATCGTTGGCAATTCTGGAGGAATATGATTTTCGCAGGGTGGTGTGTGATTTCACTAGCAGTGGACCCTTTCTTCTTATACATTCCCGTGATCAATGAAGTCGGAAAGTGCGTTGATTTCGATAGAACATTATACATCGTAAATGCTTGTTTCCGAACGCTCCTAGACTGCATTTCTCTTGTGCTTATCATTAGGCCCTTTCTGCATTCTTCTGTACACAAGGAGAAAGAAACGAAGGGAGATACTAGTGTTTGGCTCAGAATAAAGAGGTACTTGAAAGTAGCAAATGATATCGTCGCTATTCTTCCAATCCCGCAGGTAAGGGTGACTCTTCTGCTTCTTAACCGTTCTACAGGTGTTTCCAAACGCAATTATTTTATTTTCATTTTTTATTTTTTTTATTTCAAATAAATTAATAAAAAATTTATTTAAATTACTAAATTAAAATTAAATGAATTATTAATGTGGATTATGTAACTAATTAATTAAAAAAATATTTTACCATAATTATATTTATGATGTTGATAGTTATTACTTGCTAAATTAGACTTTATTCTTATACATAATTATTAATTGTTGGGGTGGAAACTGGTTTTAGAGCTGAAAAATCCAGAAAGAGTGAGTTCACTCGACTGATGTTCGAACTAGCACTCAAGCGAAACTCAGCCCATGAGTTAACTCAAGGTGCGCTCGAGCAAAGCTCAACTCGTGAGTTCGCTTGAGTCTCACGTAACAGTGGGCTCGAGCGAGACACAAACCCTAATGTTCGCTCGAGTCACCCTCAACACCCCCCTCGAGTAAATTTTAAAGAATATCAAATAATTTTATTGTACATAGATTATTCATACTTGTTTGCAACTTAGGTATTTAAAAAGAAATTACATAATTATTTTAATTAAGTGTAAATAGTAAAGTGTGTATGATTCTATGAATGTATAATGTATTAACTATTTACATATAATGACATAAATTATCACATGATTTATGATTTATTATTAATTGATAGCATATATTATTTTAGATTTTATATGGTCAATGATGATAAATTAGATTAAAATTACATCATTAACCTATATAATTACTAAATAAAAATAATATATTAAATTATTAAAAATATTTTTAAAAAAATATAGGGTTTGGTCTAATCTGGTCCAAAATTTTTAAACCTCAAGCCTGGATCGAATTTCATCAGTCCACATATTTTGGGACCGAGACCAACTGGTCCAGAATTCGGTCCGGTCCAATTCTTTACAACCCTACGAGATGATATGAGAAATATATGAATAATAATAAAATAATTTGTAAATAGTAATGAAATGATTTGAGCTAAGATGTTTTACGAAATTTTGCAAAAATGGGAGAAAAAAAATTGAATAAAAATATTATAAAGTTAAAATGGTATTATAATATTATTTTTATTTTGAAGTTTGAAAAAGTTAAATTATTTTTGTGTTTTGTTTTGAAATTTGGACCATTAGGTAATGATTAAATGAAAAGGTTGAAAAGTTGAAATTAAAAAGTGTTTTTATTTAAATGTTGAGATGAGATAAGTTGAGACCATCTCAATATACAAACAGGGTCTTAGGTTTTTTTTTAATAATAATTTAACAACTTGGCATGCCATGCCAGGCAAGGGGACACGCCGAGCAATAACGGTTTGGCGACTCGGTAGCAATTTTCTAGCCTATATTCTATATATGAGATAATGTCATAGAGCATGCAAATGCTGTACAATTTTTTTTTTATTTATTAAAAGAGTAATTATGGGATATATATGAAAAAATTAATTTTCTAATTAAAAAAAAAAAGAAGGTTAAGTATGAATTATGATCATCTATCATGTGACTTAATATAAGGAAAAATGAATAGTTGTCATATTGCTTAAATAGATCTCTTATACCAAATCAATGTCAACTCGTGTCCAGGTCCTATTTCTAATTATTATCTTTTCAAAAATGAGAGGTTCCAAATCTTTGAACACGAGGAAAGTCTTGAGCGGTGTTCTTTTACTCCAATATCTGCCAAGAGCTCTTCGTGTCTACCGGTCATGGACAGAAGTAATCATCCACAAGAATATTATGATTAAGCCATCTAAAAGCGTCATAGCAGTGAAAGCTGGATTCAACTTGTTTCTATTCATTATTGCCAGTCATGTAAGTTTGACTCTCATCAATTTGCATCGATAAGTGTCTGAATATATATCTTTATGAAGGTTTATTGATTTCTTTAGGATTCAGACGAATAAACTTTGACAAATCATAAGATCAATCACAGCAATCCATGTCACACGAACTGATTCAGAAACTATTCCTTTCGGGACAATTTTCTGGATCAATGGGAAAAAGAAAAGGATAGCATGAGTACCAAACCAACTTGTTGGCTCCCAGCTTTTTTGTTTTATTATTTCTACAATTCTTTTATGCACTACGATTATTATTATCACGTGATGTTTGTAGAGATTTTCATCCGTATGTTGTAATGTGAACTTTCTTAGGAAAACTTTTGCTACAATATCTGCATAATTTACTAATCATTAAGTGGTTAATGGTCTTTTAGATACTGGGTGGTTTTTGGTACTTTTTCTCCGTCGAGCGAGAGACAGATTGCTGGCACCTCGCCTGTGAAAATCATATTGATCAATGTGATCGAAGTTCTTTTGACTGTAACGACAGTTTTGGGAATTACACATTTTTAAACGATTATTGTCCAATAGAAACCCCAAATACAACGGTCTTTGATTTTGGTATATATCAAGGAGCACTACAATTTGGTACAGTGGCATCCATGGATTTTCCGCGAAAGATCTTGTATTGCTTTTGGTGGGGCCTTCGAAATTTGAGGTTTGCATTAGGATAGGTTTGGGAGATAAGATGAAAATTTTGTGTTTTGTTTTAAAGTTTAAAATATTATTTTTTAATTTTGAGATTTGAAAAAGTTAATTGAAATTTGAAAAAGTTATATTGGGATTTGAAAACGTTGAATTGTTAATTATATTTTGTATGGAAATTTGAAAAAATGTAATGATGAGATGAGATGAAGATGAGAAATCTCATCTTGTCTTTGCCCCCAAACCTATCCTAAATGTTACTGTTAAGACTCAGAGCTATTTCACAGTAGTTTTTATCATTGCTTGTCATCAACACCATGCCACACAGCTTGTACTTATTTTGTCTATATATGCATTCATGTTCTATGTAGGGCCACCTCTCCAGTGGATCCTTGATTGTCTTAGCTTATAATACACTTACATGTAGACCATTTTAGATTTTATCTGTTACTTTGACCAGTTTAGTATATTAATTAATAATTTCGATTGTGAACACACCATCTCTTACATTGTATAGTTGTTGCAAATTGGCAGTTCTTTCGGTTCAAACCTTCAAACAAGTCCGCATTTCTGGGATAACGTCTTCGCAGTTTCAACTTCCATCTCTGGCTTGGTTCTGTTTATATTCTTCCTTGGACATTTGCAGGTTGGTGATCAACATGCATACTATTTGAAGCTTCATAGCCCGTATTTATATAATTTACCTGTGTGAATATATATCAGAGTACTTTTCCATAAATATATGATTTTTTTTTTTTAATTTTATAGATCCTTTTTTATGTCTGTTGTAATATTAGTTTCCTCGTTTATTAACTTACAATCTGTAAGCATTCCAAAAAACAGAAAAATGATCAGGTCCTCCGTTTTAGGGGAGAATTTGAATGATAAAACGGAATATACTTCTTTTCTTTATTAAGTTAAAATATTATTAGAATATAATTTTTTAATATAATTTTTATTTTAGAATTTAAAAAAGTTAAATTATATTTTACATTTTTTTAAAAAATTTAAAAAAGTTGTAATGATTAAAGAAAAATATTGAAAATTTGAATTTGAAAATTATATGTTTATGTAGTGTTTAGATATTGAGATGTGATGAAATGAGATAAAACGTCTCAACGCCCAAACAACCCCTTAATGCGTTGAACTTCATGTTATGCAACAGATGTATATGCAGTGGGAGTCAAATAGGCAGTTGGAGGAAGCTAAGCAATTTGAGAAATATGGGCGGTGGCCGTCCTGGCGGCAAAAAGAGATGAAAGCCAAAAAAGGGAAAATACTTGCGTGGATAGGCAGAAACCCACGGCTTAAAGAAATAGGAACGCAGATCATATCCCAGGTAGACCGAATGTTTGAAGAAAATAAAGATATTGATGCAGAGAATCCGTTGCCTTATCTTCCCATTTTCACTAGAAGAGATATTCAAAGCCGTCTATGCTTACCCCTACTACGGAAAGTGAGTCCTTTTTTTCCAACTTCCTTTATAAATAGAGCAGAAATAATTTCTTTTTTCTTTTTCTTTCTGCAAAGGAGAGCAAGTCCGGCCGCCCTTTTGTCCTACTTCCTTTATGGATAGAGCAAATAAGAAATAATTCCTTTCTTCTTTCTGCGAAAGAGAGTGCGAAATAGTACAATTGAAAATTAAAATGATTGTTCTCTGGAAGAAATGCGATAAATATGAAATGAGATGTTGAAAATAGTATTAGCAAGTATACAAATGTATAGGTAATTAACACGATCCGAGTTCTAAATTAATGGAATTAATATTAAGGTGCATTAATGGTCTAGTTAGAACGTAATTTAATTTTATGAATAATTACAAGTTGTTTTAATCCTCGACACTTATTAGGTGCCACTTCTTCAAAATGAGAGTGAAGATGTGTTGAAATTGATTAGCAGAAACTTTCTCAAGCAAGTGCACTACAATGAGAACAGTTACATTGCTCGGGAGGGAGAACCACTTGATGCGTTGCTCTTCATCACGCAAGGCATCGTATGGACCTATACAACTAGTCCTGATAATCGTCAAACTGGGTTTATTACAACCGACGACGTCTATGGAGTTGAACTGCTAGAATGGATATTCAAGTCCCCCTCTTTGCTGGACCCATCCAACCATCCCTTCTCGACCAGGACTCTCCGATCCCACACAAAAGTCGAAGCTTTCGCTATTACGGCCGGCAACATACAGCATATGCTATATCAACACTGGTCGAAGTTTAGCGTGTTCAAAAAGCGCACCGACTCCAATTTGGAGCAGCTGCGAAGTCTCGCAGCTTCAAACGTTCAGGCAGCGCTTCTCCGCTGGCACTACGCTTGTCAAATGAAACTTGCGCTAAGAAGGCCGCAAGCAAGTCGCCGAAGTTAGGTATCACTACTTAAGCATCGACATATATATTCTTTCTACTCATGCCGTTGGTGCTTTAGTACGTACGGTGTTATGCAGCTTGCTACCTAACAAGTTCAGATTGCTTAAAATCCAGTTCTCTGTGGATGTCGAACGATGACGGCTTGTTTAAGAGAGACGCCTTCGAATTAGTTATGCTGTAGATTGAATTGAATAATACATATTCCACTGGGTCTTGGGCGGATTCGAATTGCTAGTTGTTTTCAGTGAATGGTTAGATCAGTAGATCAAAATTAATGTTTGTCAGGTAATAAACTTACAAAAGCTCTGATAATTCACCTCGGTTCGGGTAGCTAGCTGGGTTGTGCTGATTTAGCTTGTCTTGGCAAAAATAATGGCTTCCAATTGCTGCACCTTTACGCGATCCCTTTTTCTCTGTGTGCCACATCGTAGAACACTCAGCATGTAACACCCGGGTCCAGAAGTTGTTTTCAAAAAATCTTGGATTTTTATGTGCGTTTAAATAGATTATGGGCTTAAAATCTTTGTTTCGACGGATTATGATTTTTTATTAAGCTTGATAATTAAGTTTGTTTTTTTAAGGGCCAATGTGAGAATTGAGTCGAGAATTTTTCAGGACAAGTTGGTTTATTTTTTTAGAAATTGAGTCAAGAAAAAGTCCAAACCGGTGATATGACTCCACGTTTCGTTTCTTTTTCACTGCATGCACGGCTCCTTTTCCGTTCCCACTTCATGCACGTTTCAATCACGTACGTGTTTCACGACTTGCCGATGCACGTCTTTCCTTTTTTCCCTCTCTAGGGTTTTTATATTCAATCCCCTATATATATGCGCGTCTGAACCATCCCTCATGCATGAAGAACCCCAAAGTTGCCGCTGCCCTCTTTTCATGACCTCGGCCAGCCAAACTCCCCAGAGCATCTACCAAGCCTTTAGCTGCCGCAAACAGCGTTAGACCTCGCCTGCAGCCTAGTTGCACGGCCTCACCATCACAAAAACAAACCCACGCCCGCGTGCTCTTAACCGAACGGAAACTGCCCAGCCCATACTCAGACTATATCACAGCATACCCACCACCACCTCGTCATAGTCTCCTCCCTCTCAGTCACCGTGCAAGGTAAAAAGCCTCCACAACACCGCCCTACACCACCGTCGCCCAGCCGTTGAAAAAAAATAGAAAACCACCCACGAAACACTCTGTTTTACTGCACCGAAACAGAGGAAGCCACCGTGAATTAACCCAGCCACCCAAGGCACCAGCCCCTCCACTTCGGCGCCACCTGCACAGAGAGTTCCGTCGGCCACCTCACGCCACCCCGAGCCACCCCAGCTCCACCGCAACCCCCTTTCCCCCACGGTGAGCCTCTGCCCGCATATGTACTTCACGTCATATTAGCTTGTTTTACAAGTAGAGTCGTTCTACGCCCACCGCTGGGGGCTCCCGCTGGGAGTTCCCGCTGGGCCATTCAATTTTTTTTTTTATTCATATCATTTTTTTTTAATATTTTTAAATATTATTAAAAAAAGAAAAAAATTTATAATATTATTAAAAAATATATTCTTAATTATTAAGTAAAAATAAAATAAAAAATAAAAAATAAAAAAAGAAAGCGGTAGATTACAGCGGGATCCCCGAGCGGGATCCCTAGCTTTTTCCTTACAAGTAACTCATATCTCCTTGTAATTACGAAAATGCCATCAAGGCTTTATTTATGGTTTATAGTTTATACGTAGCACAGCTCGTACTCCTTTTACAATTTTGCATTTCCAATTATAAAACTACCAAGAGTTTTAATTACATTTTTATCCTTAGTATAATTAATGGCAGAGTTATATTTTTATGGACTTTGTTTTAAGTCTCAAAAATTTATATTTTGTGTACATGGTATTGTATTTAAATTAAAACTATGTTTAATTGGATTATATACTAGAGATACCAATTTCTATATTGGACTACATTAAAATAAAAGTTTTTGTTAAATGATATTCATTTTTGTTGGATCTTATTAATAATTATATTAATGTATAAGTTGGAAGTATTAATTGATATCGAGGAAATTTAGAAATGTGACGATATTTTAGGATTACGTGAATTTAGGTTTTTGAGGAATTAAAATAGACATTTTAAGTTTAAGTATCGAAATACATGTTCGATTGAAAATTTATAGGAGTTACATGACAATTTTATACGTAACGATTGACTTTCGTTTAGTACTATTGTGGAGAAATTGTGATAAGCTAAGAAGTACAGGTATGCATGGTTCCTATACTAGACTTTGTATAAAATAAAATAAATTGAGGTCCCTCTTGAAAAATATGCATGTTTTGTTATGAAAAGAAATTCGAAACGATTTCAGTTATTTGCTTCTGTATTACCCATGAAATTCTGTATAAGAATAATGTATTTTCTGGCATGACTGGTGCAGACATGAGCTTATTTTCTGGCATTTTGTTTCTAAACCGTGCAAAAGAGAGCGAGTATGAAATTTGGTGCATAAATTATATTTTGTGATCTGATTCTATTCTGTTTTGAAGATGTTATGTACTCTAATATGATATGATGTGATTTGTGAAAACTTTTGGCATGACATTCTGAATCTGGATTTGGTTTGTGGATGGTGATCTGTTTGACCTACTATGGGTGCTAATAGTGGCTTCTGTTTGGGTTGGTACCAACTGTTCTGTTTCTGGTGCATCCACTTTGGAAACAAAGTGGTTTTTCTGGTGGTCTTTCTTGTCTGCACACTCGGGGCTCCGAGAATAAATAAGGAGAAGATTCACATTCTATTTTTGCTCTGTTAGCTTCCGGGGTTTGCACAATTCTACCACGGGGGTTAAACATGGTATCTAATGTGATATGATGTTCTGGTATGATGGTGGTCAGTTATGCTATGCCAAAAGACTTTGAATAAGAATACTTTTCTGAAACTTTCGCTCTGATATTTTTTATAACATGTTCTGATTCTTTATTCTGAAAGTAAAAGTATTTTGTTTTGCATTCTGAACTCTATAAATGCTCATGTTTGCACACTAGTGTATGTTCTTTTGTTACTGAGTTGTTAATAACTCATCCCTTATCTTTAAATATTTTTCTGATGATTTTGAATAATTCAACTAAGGATTAGGATTATGGAGCATGGGTGAGATGATTATATTAGCATAGTAGATTACTCATAAGAAGATTTTCTGAGAATTGGTGGATTTTATTAAGAGATTTTGTAGTATTTTGATGACTTTATATTTTGGAGTATGAAAATATATTGATGAAATGTGAGTTTTAAGTTACAGGAAGTAACTCTCTAACCCTTGTAGGAACGAGGCGTTACACAGCATATATGTCTCTGCTGCGGTAGGGGCTAGCGGGCTACCCATTCTGGCTGATTTTTGCTCTTCTATTTTCCTAAATTTGGAATTGGATTCCCTAAAAAATTTTGCTTAATGGTTGCGGCGTTCTGGTTGTTTGAATTCATAATTCATTTCAACTCATCTCGTCTCGTCATTATAATTTTTTTAAATTTTCACACAAAATATAATAAACAATTTAACTTTTTCAAATTCTAAAACAGTAATTATATTAAAAATAATATTCTAACAATATTTTATTCAACTCATCTCTGAATCCAAACGGAGCTGTAAATATTTGAAAAAACAAAAAAATGAAAAGACAAAAACTATACACTAGGTAAATGGGGAGGCTTGGATACAAAAATTATTTTAACGAATCTCATATCATATCATCTAATTATTATGTTGGTGAAAATACACAATAATAAAATAAAAATTACAATGAAATTAAAATTAAGACGAAACCAGTTTGTATTGAGGTAGGGGTGTCAAATCATGTTAACGGGTTGTGTTCGTCTTGTGTCAAATCATGTGTATTATACTATATGGATCAACCCTAACCTGACCCGTTAAACTTATCGTGTCAAAATCTCAAATCCTAACACGACTCATTAACATAAGGGGTCATGTCATGTCAACCCGTTTATGTAAATAAGTTAAATAGACCTGAAATTAACCCTTTTGACCTAGTTAAGTTTAGTATAATTTTATATAAATGTTAAAATCACAATATCTATAAAAAATATAAAACTAACTACAAGTGAAAATTACAATCCAAATAATAAAAATATCAAAATTAAAATCCCAACAATTTTAGTTTTAGATATAAGGGTATAATTGTAACTTTAACGGTTGACCCGTTATCAACTTGTTAAGCAATCGTATCTTAACGAGTTAACCTGTTTTGGTCCGAATCCGTTGAGGCTAAACCTTAACCTGCTTTAATCGGATCGTGTTCGTGTTGGGTAGTCATGTCACATATTACCACTCCTAAATTGAGGCATGGAAATCTCGCTCTCTATAAAGATATTCAAGCCATCTGCGGCATATAAAGTTTTCAAATTAACCAGTATAGCAGAATTCCTCATGACTTAATTCTTTTAAGATACAATAGTCCAACAGTCCAGCTACTTAAAAAGGAGGGGGTTTTTCCTCTTATGTACAAAAGGGTTTGCTCAAGGATTCTACAGTAGACGTGGGATGCTAGCTAACTTTTGATAAAAGAACCATTCAAATTAAAATCCAGCTCGCAATTATTTGATGATTCGTTTGGCTCTGATGCCGAGTTGGAATTCCTGTTATTTTATTTACTTTCACATGATTTTGGACATGATCACGAATCACAATGCCACCAAGTATAAAAAAAATCTTTGTACAATATTCAATTTGAACGCGCGTGAGTCTTTCGGTATAACATATGGTCGTAGACTCGTATAGAATAAGATTATAATTCCATTTGTTTGTTGAGTAGTGGATATTTATAACCTTAATTATTAGTAAAAGAGGGCTGATTGGGTTCTCACGTCAATACCGAGGTCTTCGTCGTGAACTTTTAACTTTTTCCCTTCTTTGATTTGTCCTCTATCTAACTTGTCTGTTTCTTTTTTCTTATCTTCGGGCATAGTATTGGGTTAGTTAAAATTAAAAATTGATCAAATTTTAGATAATATGTATTAAAAAGTCCTTACATTAAATTAGACATTTCTAAAATAATTTAGATGTTAATTATAGTGATTAGTCAAATTTAAAGAACCAAATTGATTCACCAAAAGTTAAAATAATAATTTCTTACTCCAAACAAATATTAAAATATTAATTTCTCACTCCAATAAAAATATTATTTGATTTGTAATTAAAAAATTTAGATAGAATTTTTGATGAGTTTAATCAAATATTTTTTGTTATTAACATTAAATGACTTTTAAAAATATGATTTTTTTTAATATTAATTTAATTAAAATATAATTATTTTTAACATTAAATTGGTAGAATTATAAAATGTGATATAAAAAAAATTAAATAACAAAATTACTAATTTAATAATATTTATTATTATAGAGAGACTAAATGGTTAATCTAATGTAGGGATTGAATTTAAATAGAATATGTAAATATAAAAAAGTATAATATTAACTAAAATTTAAAAATACATTGGATCAATCCAATAGTAGTGCTTTTATATATCTCTTTCTTTTCAAGACTTCCCACGTGGTCTTTAAATATTTTAGTCAATTACTAACAAGTTGTATTTTTGTTTTCATTTTAATTTGCTTGGAAGTCGCAAAGTTTGATTTTCCCAAAGTTACAGTATTATGTTCAGTTGTAGAGGTGACCGCAGAATAATTAAAATTTCATCGGTTGGTAATTAGGACAAAATTATATTTAAGAAGGACTTAGGGATAGACTAATGTGAATGGTTGGCTAACTAGTAGCTATTATGAGAACAGTACCACCATCTGCATCTGCATTTTCATGATCCGAGACTATTATAATATTTAAGTTTTTAACCCTTTTATTATTTCCTAAAATATATAACCGGATAGTCTTTTTTTTTTTTTTATATATATATTCTTCTTCTTCTACATTTTTGTTCTTGAAATTGTCTGGGCCTTCTTTCATAGTCGTTGAAAGGTTTTTTAATGTGTACGAGTTTTACAGAGTCAAAGAACTAAGACAGGAAGACGAAGAACTCGGTCTCCGATCACAGCTTCTACATTGGTAGCAACGAAGAAGTGGATGTCGGGAAAGAATTTGACAAAGACAACAACGATGGAATTGCAAAACATGAGACAAGTGCTTATGTCCCCCTTTTGAGCTGGATGTAGCACGAGGCCCGCTTCCGACGAGAACAAAAAACAAAAAAAAAGAGTATTTTTTTGAGTTATTTGTTTATAATTTTAAATAATTTTTTATTTAAAAAATGACTATATCATTTAAAAAACACTTCTTTACAAATAAAAAATAAGAAATAAAAAATAAAAAAATTTGTCAAGAACCAACTATCATGACAATAGCATTTCTGCCCCCTTTTCAGTCCCTTTTCAGTGCAGCAGAGAACGTGGCTTTGGGTTCTACGCCCTTTTCAGTGCAGCAGCAGATGATAGAGATGGGCCTTGAGTGTTTTAATTGCTTTATCCCAACTCCCAAGACACTTCCGAGTTCCAGGGCCGACTTTACATTTCTACATGCTGCTTGGATAAATTGTACTGTGGTTCGTTTCTTCCTCTTCTTCTTCTTTTTCTTTTTCTTCTTCTTCTTTTCTTTTTTTTTTTTTGGCCTGCTATTACTTTTCAAAATATTTATAAACAATGTAAAAAAAAAAAAAAAAGAAACCGGGTTGAATCCGAAAACTGAAATAAAAAAATTTGGATTTAATCCAAAACCCTGATTCATTTTAAAAAAATCCGGATTCAATTTCTGGATAAAAAAATTTATTATTATTAGATGATAAATAATTATCAAATAAAAAATTATTTAATAATAATAAATATGTTACGTCTTATATAATAGAATGAAAATAAAATACTTGTGTGATTTACAAAATTTATATAATAGGATGAAAATAAAATAATTGTGTGATGTATAAAATTTTCCATCTGCCTAGTACCGAGTTATTGCAAGTATTCTGATTCTCCCATTTGATGTACATATCTTTGTGAAATGGCTTTTTTTCTTCTCTTTGTGGTTGGCATATTAATTTGATAATATCCACTCACTTCAACTGCTTTCATCGATGGAGGGTCTATTTAATTTGTTGAAACGTCGTCAAGTTTGATTTTTCTAATATAACTTGCTCGCTCCAATCTTACGGTCCTTATAATCTTACGCTAGAAGAAGACGGGAGAGTGGAGACTTGGTTGGTAATAAGGCGTTGTCACGAGATCAGTACTGATAACTATTGCTTATTTTGCTTTTTCCTTATTTGTATGTATGCGTGTTCTGTTTTTTACATCTTTATTTTCTTGAGTTCCCACGTGGTTTTGCAAGATATTCTAGGCGGGTTTTGCTGTCAATTATCATTTATTTTCCTTGTTAGTCGCCCCAATAATTGACGACCGGGGAAGTCGCCTTGTCTGATTTGATCAATTATATGCATCTACGTACAGTACTAAAAATAATTGATGACCGGGGAAGTTTTTGTGTTGGTACGATTCAAAAGAAAATAAAGAAAATTTCTTATAATCAAGATAAATGTTTTGTTTATAAAATTATAAAATTTATAATTGATAAAATTTAATGTGGTACATTTTATATGATTTTTTTTCATAAAAGATCTAATATATCACCTATATGCACGTTAAGTACTTATGATATTCATTATTTTTTATAAGATCTATTTATAGTTATAATTATAAGAGCATTTAAAGAAAAAAAAGTGGACTTGATATGATATTAAAAAGTCTTTGGGGGTTGACTCTGGGTCAACGATTGAGAATTAACCCAATGTCTAGAGGCGCATAACTTGAAAGATTTGATGGATGACCATGATTTTGACTCCAGTTTAAAGATCCCATATCACAATTGTGCTCTATTTTGAGAGCAATCCTCGTTGCACTATGAATGTTTCATTTATTTGTTGCAAGAGGTTTAGTGGATTGACTATTGTACAATGAACGCTCTTCCAATGCGTGGAACTCTACACCATTGTACAATACATATCTTGATGAAGATAAATAAGTATCGAGAACATAGAAAACTTAGAAAAAGAAAATAGTGATGAAGTTTTGAAGTTGGAAAATGAAACAATTTTCGAGACAATTAGTTATGTTGGTTTTTTGGGACTTGAGGTTTTGTTTTTTGAATTTTTCTATGCTAAATATGGTTTTTGGATTTGAGACGTGGAAAAGAAATTTATTTTACAATATAAGATGTTCAATATTATTTTATTTTAAACTTATCAAATCAATTTTAATTTTGTCATGATTTTTGGGATAGGAGCAAAAAATCAATTTTAATTTGACATCACAAGATTGAGGCAATAAAATTAGAATTCACTCCAACCTGATGAAAATGATGTAAGCCCAAATTGTTATTGGGAAAGTTTAGATTATACATGGATTGCGTTGAATTACCTTACCCCAAGGTGAATGTGCGCAAATATGTAAATAAACGTTTAAAATTTTCCTTGGCTTGGGCAAATATCTTCTCCTCCTTTTTTTATTTTCATCCTACCAAATCATATATTTATGTTCATTTTTAAGTTGTTAGTAAATATTTGATTTTAAGTTTTGAAAACGATTCTGATTTCAATTTTAACAGAAGTTTTTGTTTAATTCCATATTTAATTTTCATATAATAATTTAGATCTTTTCATTTTTAAACAAATCATTATAATTTTAAATTTTGAAATTATTTAACATCGGCTTATGGATTTCATAAAATACTTTTAAATTTTATTATTGCTCCAAATTTTATTCCAATTTTATTATTCCTTATTTTTAATTAATTAACTAGTCCTCAAAATATAATCTTTATTTTGCGGGCATCAAATATGGTCATAGACTGTTAGGATAATGTTATAACTCCATTTACTTGTTGAATACTGGATATTTATAATCTAATTGGTGAAAGAAGGCTGATTGGGCTGTCACATCAAAATGGAGGTCTTCGTCAACTTTGAATTATTACTCTGGTTTGATTTTAACTCTGCCAGTTGGCATATTAAATTATTAATAGCTCTGTTTCATTTCGCCACTTTCCCACGTGGTCTAGCAACAGTCAATTATGTGGTTGCCAGTTACATTTGATCATACCCACTCACTTCAACTGATTTGATGGAGGGTCTATTTAATTTGTTGAAAAGTCGTCAAGTTTGATTTTTTTTACCAGTAATGATACATCACGATCAATTACACGATATATTATATAATAATATAATAAAATAAGAATATTTTTATAAAATATTATTATTTTTATATGATATATCCTTCATTTCAACGTGTACAATATATTATACAATATAACGTAAATAAATCATTTTCTTATTATTATACCACCATGCTTGGATTGTCAAGATTTACTTTAAAATTGTTAAATTTTTATTTGTGGCTAACAGAAAAATAATGTTTTAAACACAAAATTTAATATAATTTTTTAAATTCTTAAATAAAATATAAAAAATATTACAAATTCTTCATGTTTTAAAATAAAAATTTATTAAAAAATTATATTTAAATAATTTTTAAAATTTATAATATTTTATTCAATTTTTATTCTTTAATTTTTTAAAATTTTATAAAATATTTTAACTTAAATTATTTCACTACTATTTATAAAATTATGAGATATTTTAAATATCCAAATTACAAACCCTAATTCCGGTATCTTTATCCTCGTTTAAATTGCTGCTCGCTCCAATTTATAATGTGCAATTCATAAAATTTAAGTTTTGTGCTGCTTTCTTCTTCAACCCCCCAACCAAAACGGTATATCTTATATATATATTGTCTATAAAAGTGAAAATCAACCAGCTGAAGCAAGCGATCCAGCTGCAGTTCCTGGGATTCAAGTCTTTCTTACGTGCGGATTGGAACAGCACGTAATTATTGGCATACTATTGAGGAGTAAAAATATTGAGAGTAAAAATCGCTGCAAAAAATGATGTTTTCTGCATTTTAGCGGGACGGGGCACCCCTTCCCCGACCCCCGCCCCGCACCATGCGGGTGAAGGGCTTTCATACTCCGAAGGTCTTCTTCAACTTTCAATTTTTACTATGCTTTTATTTGCTTTCTATATTGTCTGACGTTTCATCTCTATGATTTCATTGCTTCCCACGTGGTCGTGCAATTTAGTCAGTTAACAGGTTGGCATATTAATAGCCACTTGTTTGATATATAGCTGCCAACAATACAGTTCGAGAGGGTTTATAATTTATATAGGAAAAAATATATAGTCCCTCCCCAGTCAGTGGGTGACTTATCCTATACAAACGATCGAAAGTCTCTTCTATCTCAGCTCAGAATGTGTATTTTTTAGTTTGATCGTTATGGAGTATGCGAGTGTTTTGTTTCTGATATTTATTGTGTGACACACTCCACCTTCTCAATTCGGAGGAACAACAACGATTAAAAAAGTCAACCGGAACAACGGCATCAAATCCAATATTTACTGGTAGAGGTAATATCGCTTTTTCTAGTCTTATATATCATTTCTAACAAGCTAGAAAGACAATTTATATTTAAGAAAGACTTAGGGATAAACTAGTGTCAATGCATGGTTGGCTAAATAGCGTTGCTATTGATGTTTGATTTGCTTTCTTGACAATCAAATCCATATATTCGTTTACAATGAATTAAATATCGTGTAAAAAAGCAAACAATGGTAAAAGGCAGGCGTGGGCGGGCCGCGATATATCCAGGCGTTTTCATTTTACTCATCCCTTATCATACTGATTAACTAAATTATATATGTCTGGTATCTGGCATTATTTTCTTCATCTCCCAGTTTCTAATATTGAATATTGAGTTCGTTAAGAAATTCTGATAATCTCTTGTGCAGTACATTTTTGTCTGTGAAATGGTTTTTGCTTCTGCATGCTCTGAAAACTTTCATATGTTTTCTCTTCTTAATTCTAGGAAACAAAATCCAGATCTTCTTCTTTTTATTGGGATATTATATCATTATTATAAAGCGTTGGTCATGAGTTTCTGTGGGCGTCTCCAAGAGGACAAGGAGGCAAGGTTAGCATCTTTTTAATTGTTCACAGTACGTACGAGATAGTGGATCTATATGTAATACGGTTGAGTACAAGTTGCTATGGCCATTATCATTGGTAGACATCTTCAATTCTTAAACAGCTAGCAATATCCCTCTAGTGTACTAGAGACATTTTATAACTAATTTATTTTTCTAGAAAAATCAAGAAGTGAAAAAATGGAATAAAAATAAACACTATTACCACCAAATTTCGATATTTTGGGTGTCCGAACTGCATGCAGTATATATCCTTCATAGATACTATAAGACAAAAGGGTTGGAGACGTTGCTATGGGCTTTTGTAAAACTATAACGCTGCTGTCCGGATCTCTGGTCTCTCTCTTCAGCAGATGGGCTAGGCGAAAATATAAACAAATTAACATTCCTTCAAAAAAAATTAAAAAAATAAAATGGCCAAGAATTTCCAATACAATCTTTTCCAAAGTAGCATGCAAGCCATGAAAATTCTAACCACCTTGGGTTATAGGATAGAAGAACATATATAATTGATCCTTATGGTCCCTCTATTACATGAATAATTCAAGATTGAAAATAAACAAAGACCATCGGTGACCCCATTCTTTTTAAAAAAAAAACAACAAATATAGGACGTACGACACCCAGATTTATTGAATTCTTTGTTTATATTTTATATATTCAGTAATCGACAGGATATAGAGGGGCAAGTTACCAAGAACGATGGAGTTGATTCAGGAGAAAAGAAAACAGGGGCGAAAGCATATCTTATCCCACTGGAGCAGCTCATAATTAAGAAGTGGAATATCGATCCAGAGGGAAGGTTCATTAGGAGCTGGAATGTGATGTTTGTGGTGTCTTGTGTGATTGCAGTATGGGTGGACCCTTTGTTCTTGTACCTTCCTGTGATCAACGAAGACAAAAAGTGCCTTGCATTAAATAAGACATTGAGGATCATAGCTCTTTCTTTCCGATCGATGACGGATGCCATTTATGTTGCGAATATGATTTTGCAATTTCTTTGCCCTTATATAGACGAAAACGCTCGTAAACTGCATGGAAGAAGCCTTTTAGTCGAGGATGCTGGGTCCATAGCCAAGAGGTACTTGCCGTACTTCGTAATTGACATTCTCGCTATTCTTCCGCTTCCACAGGTAATAAGACAGATTGCTGACCTTTTAGCCTTGATTTAATTAATTATTCGATGTTCAGTACTGTCTTTCAATTACCTGGAAGTTGCAATCTATGGGTTTCCCTTCTGAGTTCTACTGCTGATAAATCAGTTAAATATTTGCGTATATACACATGAATTAGATATGGAATCCAGTGCAGCTATTCAAAAAGTAAAATCAAAATGCCGATAATTATTGTGTATAACTAATAATTAATAGTATATTGGATATAATGTCAATAATTAATAAACAAACTTGCAAATATATTTTTTTTTTCGCCTATAGATCTTGAAATCATCCATTAGATTGTCTACTATCATTAACTAATAAAGAAAACTTATAATGATTATTTTTTATAATTATCATATTTATTTGATCATCTCTGTGCATCAAATGATTAATATAATTATATATATATATATATAAATATAAAAGTCAGTCTAGTGGAGGAAGTTCATGCAACTTGACATTTGACCTGTACGAAATAATCATCTCACGTATGTATCCAATATTTTTATCTTTCCAGGTTTTAGTTCCAATTATTTTTGCGGATATGAGGGGGTTGAAATATTTGGACAAGAGGAAGGTCTGGAATGCCGTTGTTCTCTTTCAATATGTGCCAAGAGTTCTCCGCATCTACCTGTCATGGACTCAACTTATCATAACTAATAAGAAGCTTGCTAGGATTGTATGGGTTAAAGCTACGTTCAATTTCTTTCTATATATCCTTGCCAGTCATGTAAGTGATGTAATTATCACTTTTTTCTCCAAGTTTAATTATTTCATGCTCATTTACCTTATCTTAATTTTTTCTATTGCTTATTTAAATTTTCTGTTAAAAGTGAGTCTTTTTAACCTGCATATCTCTTTTCAATTTCATGAAACAATCAAATTTTCTCTACAACAGATGTAGCTTAAAAACTAATTTGCACCATGCATGAATATTATTGCTTAATTAATTACTTGGCTTGCAATATTGTATTACTTGGGAACTCTTGTAACTTGAGAGAGTATTTGTATATTATTTATAGAGCATACATGGTTTAGGAATTGTGGGTGGGTAAAACTAGGAGGCTGAACCATGTATAGATCCTTTGCGATATGTCCATATAGAAAGGCATTGTGTATGTCAACCTGTTGAATACGCCACCCACAGGAGACAACAAGAGGGAGGGCTGTGTGTACCGTGGTAGGCTTGACGACGGGGCTGAAAGTCTTGCCAAAATAAAGACCTTGTTGTTGGTGGAAGCCCTTGACAACAAGTAAAGCGTTCTCAATCGAACCATCAACTTTTTGCTTGATTTGAAATATCCATTTGGAGCTGATGAGGTCCATGGAGGATGGAGGCGAAACCAAGGTCCATGTTCTATTTTGAAGAAGAGCATTGAACTCAACGTTCATTGATCGGTGCCATTCTAGAGATTTGGAGGCATTGGTGAAGGATGTGGGTTCCTAGTTTTCAGGTAAGAAGGTGATGAGCAAGGCATGAGGTAGAGGGTGGCGGATGGATCCATCATGGAAGTGTTTAGACTTGTGTATATGGTTCTAAGAGTGGGGACACATGGAATGGGTTCAGTTATTTGTGATGGTTGGTTGATGGTCCGATGGTTGGTCTGTGGTAGAGGTGATGGGCCAAGTGTCATGAACCATAAGAGGGGGCCCATGTTGGATAGAAGGTGGTGTAGTAGGCAGGGAGGTCTGGTCATAGGTTCTCTCAAAGGTGTGGAAGAACCAAGCCTAGGGTGAGGCAACCGTAGAGGTAAGGAAACAAGTGGGGATCCTGCAAAACAAAGTTAGTATCCAGGGAGAAAGACTGAAATGGAAAGGAAGACTCATCGAAGACAACATATCAGGAGACATAGAATGTGTTGGTAGTTGGATCGAAGCACTTGTACCCATGGTGGTGAAGGATATAACCAATGAAAATGCAACAACGAGAACGAAATTCAATTTTTTGAGAGTTAAATGGGCAGAGATAAGGCCAACAATTATGGCCAAAGACTTTGAGAAATGAGTAGTCCAGTGATCGGTAGAATAGATGTTGATATGGTGACGTGTTTCTTAAAATTGAAGTGGGAAGTCGATTAATTAGATAACATGCAGTGGTGAAGGCTTCATCCTAGAAGCGATGAGGAACACTGGCATGTGCTAGGAGAGCAAGATCGGTGTCAACTAGGTGGTAGTGCTTGCGTTTGATAGCATTGTTCTGCTCGTGAGTATGGTGGCAACTAACCTTGTGTGTAATGCCTTGAGATTCAAATAGTTGGTGGAGGCGGCGATACTCACCGTCCCAGCGATACTCACCGTCCCAATAAGTTTGTATGGCTTGGGCATTGGCATATGGGCTTTCCACCAGATCACGATGAAACGCTGGAGGTTTGGGAGGATTGACCTCGCCTACTGCCTCTCCCTTGAAGGAGGACGTGAACTGAGAAGAAGGTTGAGATCCTTGGTGAGAAGTGACATCCAGCAATATTGATTGGGATTGAGAAAAATCCATAGGGGTGGAGTGTTAGGGAAAGATAAGCAAAAGTAAAGCAAAAATCGAAATCAATCATCCACGAATGCTAGATTTATGTGGTTTGGCAACGTGCATACGTCTACAGAGTTACAGATGATTTTATTCTCTTTAAAGTCGAATACATAGTGTGGCAATACATATGAGGCCATACGGAAATTATATATATATAGCGAAACCCTAATTAGGGGTCGGGTTGGACCGGTTCAAGCTTGCACTCTATGGACTAAGCCTCATTGAAAATCTAGCAAAAAACTACAAGGAATCCTTATCGAGTCAGATCATCAAGTTAGACCGCTACAAAACATAACTAGGCTCGACACAAAAAGCCGAACATGGAATGGTGCTCTAGACGAAGTTTGTGGCTAAGGAGGTGACCATAAATCTCATCCAAGGATAGTGGATCAGCTCTTGTTGTAACAAAGGTGACAAAGGGATTATAGTCAAGACCAAGTCATGCAAGGACGTATGAGATAAGCTCATGCTCTTGAAGAGGTTGCCCTGCAGCAACGAGAAGATCAGAAAATCTGTTGATTTCGTGGAAGTAATCAGACATGGAAAGGTTGCCTTTCTTGCTGATCGTGGCAAGTTGTAAATGGTTGTGATCAATTCGAGCTCAGGAATGGGACGCAAATATCTTTTCAAGAGAAATCAGGGGCACGAGAGGTGTTAGGAGTATGTACTTCTACTGGAATATTTTCAGAGAGGAAGGAGAGGAGAGTACTGAGAATGAGTTGGTCTTGTTGACACCACATATGTAGATGGGTTTGGGAAGATAATTGGGCAGTAGAGGAGCAGGAAGAGAGAGAGAGAGCTTTCAAGATAGCCAAAGAGATGCTGACTATATAGATATGGAATAATCTGAGTTGAGATCATAATAGAAGGTGATGTGAGTGTATATATAGTGGCTCTAATACCATATCAGAACACTTAGATGGAAGTGTATTACTTGGAAACTCTTGTGAATTGAGACAGTACTTGTATCATATTTACAGAGCATGCGGAGTATTGATAACCATTACAAGTTATAATCAAAGCATATACAATCCAACAAATATTGGAAATTAATCATTATCAGGTTGGGAAGCTTTATCTCTATGATCTGGTGGTTGATGTGCTTTGTCCTTATCGAGTAGTTGCACTGCGTTATCTGTGGAGGAGTTAATTAGATGATGCTTCAACACCATGAAACCAATTGAACGTACACTATGATTAAGTACCTCCCTTTTCTAAAGTCTAAATACCAAAAGGTGATATATATACCTAAGACAAGCGATTGAAACAATTGAGGATTATTAATTTTGATATACAACTACCACTACATAGAACCTTTGGCGTATGTTGAGTTCCAAGTTGATGTAATTCTAAGATCCCAAACGCTGAGGGAACTAGTGTTGCAAATGATAAACAAGCAAATAACTTAAGCTCGAGCAGGTACCTCACATTCTCCAAGTGTTTATGTCCCAGCCGATTTTAGAGTTACATGAACTGCCGTTTGTTCCCATAAAAGATGTATTATATCACGTGGAAGCAGATGGGTATTAAGGGTATTAATTAAAATAATTTATAAAAAGGAAAAAAATGTCATTCCGACAAAATGTATAGTAATTCCATAGGTGAAGGAAGTTGGGCTAAAATAGGCATGCAGAGCGTCTTTATAGTACTCGGTCTCGAAAACTCACAATCGTTATTACTACTAATTAATGTTTGTTTCTCATATCTGTGCAATTAATCTCTCTTTATTTTATTGATTTTGGCCAAGATATCTGCATATCTTATCTATCTTTAGCTAGGATATCATATCTTTATCTTATTGATCTTTTAGGTGCTGGGCGCGTTTTGGTACCTGTTCTCTATCGAAAGGGAGACGGCTTGCTGGCACATAGCCTGTCAAAATCAAACTGGATGTTCCCAAATTTCTCATGATTGTGACCAGAATTTAGGAAATTACACATTTTTAAATGACTATTGCCCTATCCAAACACAAAACACAACGCTCTTTGATTTTGGAATATTCCTCGAAGCCCTTCAATCTGGTACCGTAGCGTCTACAAATGTTCCAAAAAAAATCGTGTATTGTTTTTGGTGGGGCCTGCAAAATTTGAGGTATGCATGTCTGAAACTACTTTTTTTTTTTTTTTTCAATTTCTATTTAAACTGTGGCTTTCACTGTAGCACAACAATTGATTCTTTCACGCAACAATACCATGATCGATGGATTATCTTCCATCCAAATATGACCTACAGAATTCCACAGCCAACTTTGCCAACGTATGTGCTGCATAATTTGTTTACCGACAGGTAATATTCCACCTGCCAAAAGCCGAAAGCTACACAGAGTAGATTTTGCTGCCTCAATTAGTTGGCCATATATACCTACTGCATGCAGTTATGTTCTTCTCTCTTCATGGCTTCACCTAATTGAAGAGCATCACCTTCACTTATTACCTTCTTCATGCAGTAGTCCTACATCTTTGCAGAACTCTACAGCCTTGATCTATAAATATTAAAGTCACAAGCCCATATATATATAGCTTCAGATACCGTACGTACAATTAATGATTTCCATTCTGACCATGCACATTGATGCCAGCACCGATTCTTTATCTGTGACTAATAGCCAAAGCTGCCAAACTCCCATCTTCCGTTCGTTGACAATCGGACCAACATCCCAGCTAACTTTGAAAATTTCAAGCGAGGGTCTTTGCCATCCATCGCATAAGAAAGGCCTACGGTTCAGCTTTATCCCTCCACCGACCCTTATTTGAGTTACTGTCATCTCCTCACATGAATATCTCCACCTCCTCAGCAAGAATCAAATTTCGGATATCATTATATTTTAGCTAGTTTTACTTTTCCAGCATAATCACTCAGTCATTCTCATGGCCTCCAAATTATTTGGCAATGAGGCCAACAGAATCATTACTAGAATTTCATTGTCAAACTCAATCTCAACAGATGAAAATTGATTTGTGATAATGTTAAACTCGTTCAAATGTTGTGCAACGGATGTACCTTCTGTCATTTTAAAATTGAACAACTTATTCATCAAATACTCTTTTTTATTAGCCAACGGCTTCAGCTCATACATACCAGACAAAACTGTCATAAAATTCACAATGGTCTTTTCCTTGATAACGTTATGTGCAACTAACTTTTGATAGAGTCAATCGAATGACACCCTAAACCCGTCAATCTAACAGATTCCAATTTGGATCTTTCTTAGTGTTTGGCTTCTTCTTTAACAGAGGAAGATGAAGTCTCTTCTTGCAAAAATAATCCTCTATTTGCTTCCTCCAATTCCCGAATGATGTACCGTCAAATTTCTTGATTCAAGACACCTTCACTCCTCCAGTTATTGTTCTCACCCAAACCCGAACCCAACTCTTGATACTAGTTGTTAGGAATGATAAGAGAAAAAAGTAAAGCAAAAAATTTAGTCAATCACACACGACATGCAAGATTTACATGCAGGTTCGACAATGTGCCTACATCCATGAAATTGCAAAAGGTTTTATTTCAGATGGTAGTCAAAGATACAGTGCACTAGTAAGAGGAACATACACAAAATAATATACTATAATATATATAGTAAACCCTAGACAGCGGGTCAGGTCGGATCCAACCCAAATGGGTCAGAAATATTTCTCGAGGATTTTTCCCTCGGATCGGACCCGCACAAGGCTTGTCCATGATCACCCAAGTCTCATTGAAAATCCACAAGAAACTACAATGGATCCTTGTCAGGTCAGGTTATCAACTCGGATTGCCACCAATAGAACTAGGCTCGACACAAATTAGAAGCCCATTAAGAAAATTAGCATATCATGACTCGACCGTGACATAATGAATGCTTCTTTGGTTTCGCCCATATATCTTTGGGCCAGAAGCATCATCATAGAATATGACATATTGTATCTCCACCTCTCTTTAACGTATTGAATGTATGGATTTTGCATTTTGCCAAGTTTAAACTGGTTTTCTTTTGTTGGAAGTATGTCGTTGCAAGCCTTCCTCAAGAACGTTTTGATCACATGTAGGAGGGAAATCAAATTCTCCCTATGAACTAAACTCACTCCACATCATGTTAGCATTGTGTTTTTAGCTCTTAGTGTAAGTCGTAAGCACTTTTAACTGAACATATACAATTTCACATACCACAATACATCAATTTATCATTTCTTTGATTTGGACTAATCACCATACTACAAATGTTCGCTCCTTCCTCCTTAACATAAACTTCCTTTTCATATGGTACAACTAATTCATCATTTTGTATCTCCATTTAAATATTAGCTCTTGTACAAATTGATAGGCGATTGAACCTCCTAATACCTCAGATGAAAGTAGAGCCTTTGGAACCCAAATCATGCTATAGATAGTCCTCCAAAGCATCTCTGCATGTGTCCCTTACGTCGCATCCCGGTATTCTGGATATATACTTCCTCATTTTTACTCACAAGAGTGTCCATGATCCCTTCCTTTTGTACCACTTCGGATGACCATAAAATGCATATAAATTCCTGTTTTCCTTCATAATAACCATCTTATAGTGGCATTGACAATCTAGCCAAATATATTTGGATTCAACCCCAACTTCATCTCTCCAATCAAGATCTAGTCCTCCTCTCCAACTGATCATATTTATTGCATATAAACAATCAAAACCAAGCCTTGATTGTAAGGGAAAGTACCTACCCTTAAGCAAGGCATGTATATTGGTTTAAATAATCATTACAGAGACCAGTTATAGCTGTATGGCTAGTGTACAAGGAAATAAAAGATCTTATACAAACACTAACGAACAACATTTACAGAGAATGCTAAAATCATGGACATAAACTAGAGTGGAGAGAATCATGGCAACTTGTCTCCCATCATTCCTCTTGATGCTTAAGGTGAGATAGGACAGATGTAGAGCTTGCTCCAGTAGGATACATAGGATCTTCGGGCTTTATAAATATTTTTTCAACTTCTGCCACTTGGTCATTTCTAGGAATGTGAGCAAGGAAGATGGTTTCACGTGCTACTTGTTCATGAATGAAAACATAAATTTCTATATGTTTGGTTCGATTATGAAACACCATATTCCTTGCCATGTAGCAGGTTCATAAACCACATGAGCTCAATGGTAGGTGCTACTTGTTAAGAGATAAAGGGAACGTGTTTGAATGATTTTGTATATTAATTTTGGTAGTCTGCTGTACAAAATATATAAGTTTACAATGAAACTAAATATGGAAATTTACATATATGGAAATGATTCTATTGTAACTGATGCAATAAGAAATCCCTGATTTTGTGCAATTCTTAATTTGGAAAAGATATGATTCTGTCAATACTCCCCCTCAAGTTGGTGCATGGAGATTCGTAATGCCCAACTTGCAAGAGAAATGATGGAAAAGGTCCTGGCGTAAGGCTTTGGTGAATATATCTCCAATTTGCTCATGTGAAGGAGTGTGAATCGCTTTGAGGAGACCGGAGCGAATTTTGTCGCAAATGATGTGGCAATCGATCTCAATGTGTTTAGTGCGTTCATGGAATACTGGATTGTGAGCAATGTGAAGTGCAGATTGGTTGTCACAGTAGAGGTGAAAAGGGTCGGGATGAGGGATGCCAAGGTCAGTGAGAAGTTGCTTTAGCCAGGTGAGCTCACAGGTAGTCACATCCATGGCGCGGTATTCAGCTTCGGTGGAACAGCGAGCAACGGTAGTGTGTTTTTTTGTACGCCATGATATCGGACTGGTACCGAGCTGGATGAAGTAACCTGTGGTGGAACGACGTGTGGTGGGATAGCTGGCCCAATTAGAGTCAGTATAAGCGGTAACCTGAGTGGTGCTGTAGGAAGAGAAAAAAATGCCTTGTCCAGGACTCCCTTTGATGTAACAGAGAACACGCGTAGCGGCAGTCATGTGAGGAACACGAGGAGCATGCATGAACTTATTGAGAATGTTGACGGCATAAACAATGTCAGGGTGAGTAATGGTCAAGTAAATGAGATGACCAACTAGACGACGATAAGTGCTAGGATCAGGAAGGAGATGTCCATCTTCATTGGAAAGCTTCAGATGTTCCATTGGAAAAGAAGCGGTCCGGGCACCAAGCTGACCACTGTCAAAAATTATATCAAGAGCATATTTTCACTGATTTAGGAAAATACCTGCTGGAGAGCGTGCAACTTCGAGGCCAAGAAAGAACTTTAGAGAGCCAAGATCCTTGGTTTTGAAATGAGTGGAGAGGCGATTCTTGAAAAACTCAATTTGGGGAAGAGCATTGCCAACAACTAAGATGTCGTCAACATATACAAGAACAATAGTGATGTTGGTGTGAGTGATAAGAGTGAATAAAGAGTGATCTGCCTGAGATTGATGAAGACCTGCGTCAATAAGCACAGTAGTTAGTTTGAAAAATCAGATGTGGGAGGCTTGCTTGAGACCCTATAGGGACTTTCGAAGTCGACAAACACGGGTCTCCCCCTTAGTGTAATAGCCGGGAGGGGGTTCATATAGACTTTTTCATCAAGATCACCATGCAATAAGGCATTGTTGACGTCAAACTGATGAATGATCCAATTTTTTGTAGCAGCAATGGCCAATAAGTAGCGGACAGTAGTCATTTTAGCTACCGGAGCAAAGGTTTCATGGTAGTTAAGGCCTTCAACTTGAGTGTAGCCCTTGGCAACCAGCCGGGCTTTGTACCTCTCAATGGATCCATCAGTTTTGAGTTTGGTTTTGAAAATCCATTTACAGTCAATGGGTTTCTTACCAGGTGGAAGATGCTCAAGAGTTGAAGTGGAGTTAGCTTCTAGAGCTTGGAGCTCAGCAGACATTGCCTCGCACCAATGAGGATGTTGGAGGGCATCAGAATAGCATGAGGGTTCAACACAAGAGGTGAGAGCATTTAAATAACTAACATGTGAGGGAGAGAATTGAGAATAGGAAAGAAAAGCAGATAAAGGGTGTGTAGTATCTAAAGCCGTTGTATGTAAGGTGGGGCATATGTAGTCTTGGAGATAGGTAGGCCGTGTAATGTGACGGCGAGGACGAGAGACGGGTGGAGGTGGAGGTGGAGGTGAAGATGGGGAGGGTGTGATTGGAGGAGAGGTAAGAGGTGTTTGGGAAGTAGGTAAGACGGGTTCAAGGACGGGAAGAGGAATGATTGGAGGTGAAGAAGAGAATAAGGTGTCAGGAATGTCCTGAAAAGAGAACTGTTGTTCATGGAAGGTGACATCACGAGAATAGAAAATAGACTGTGTATCAAGATTGTAGAGTTTGTAGGCTTTGTGGGTGCTGGGGTAGCCGAGAAAGACACATTTAGTAGCACGAGGAGAAAATTTATCATGGTGAGCACGAAGAGTTTGTGCATAACAAAGGCACCCAAATATACGAAGGTGGTCGTAGTTGGGTGTTTTGTTGAGGAGAACCTCAAAGGGTGATTTGTTTTGGAGAGTACGACTGGGGGTACGATTGATTACATATGCAACAGTGAGAACATAATCACCCCAGAAAGGAAGGGGTAAGTGTGCTTGAAAGCGTAGACTGCGGGCAACATTAAGAAGGTGTCGGTGTTTACGCTCCGCAACTCCATTTTGTTGAGGAGTTTCAACACAGGTACGTTTATGAATAATATCGTTGTCAAGAAGATAGGTTTGAAGTTGATGAGAGAAATTTTTGCCCATTATCAGTTCTAATGATTTTAACAGTGGTGTTAAATTGATTTTTGACAAGAGCAAAAAAATGAGTTAAATGAGTGTAAGCTTCAGATTTAAAACGCATTAAATATATCCAAGTAGTGCGGGAAAAATCATCCACAATGGTAAGAAAATAATGGGCTCCACATAAGGAAGAAGTATGATATCCACTCCAAATATCACAAAAAATTTGATTAAAAGCAAACATACTTTTATTAGCAAAATTTGGAAAGGGTAATCTTGTGTGCTTAGAACGAGCACACGCATCACAATCAGAAAGAATATAAGGAAAATCTAAAACATTAGGAATAGTAAAACTAGAGGGATGACCTAGACGTTGATGCCATAGAGTCTTATTAGCAATGGATTGAGCAGCAAAAACCATAGGGGGTCAGGACAGTACACATAAAGCCTATTGCATAGTTCACTCGCTCCAATCAGCTTCATCGATTGTGGGTCTTGAAATAAGCAATTATTAGAAGAAAAAGTAATAATGCAAGAATTGTGAAGGGAAAGTTGGGAAACAGATAATAAATTGAAGGTTAAAAGGGGAACAAAATAGACTTGAGTGAGGGTTAGAGATGAGGAGAGAACATAAGTGCCGAGACCCTCGGCTGGAATTTCCTGACCCGTGGGAAGCCGAATGGAGTGGGGGGTTGTTAGGGTCTGTAAATCGGTGAAAGAAGCCTTATGGTGGTAGATATGGTGGCGCGAGCCACTATCTACCACCCAATAGAGGCGCCGATTGAGAGGAAAATCAAGATGACGGGAGAAAATGTTACCAATGAAGTTGACAGAGGAGGACTCGATCGGAGATGGAGATGGTGCGAGCAAGCCGAGAAGCTTCTGGTATAACTCTGGAGACAAGCCAAGTATTGGACTGGAGGCCAACGCAGCAACAGTGGTTTGGTTGAGGCTTGACGGGGGCTGGCCGAGAATGGAGGGTTGGGTCTTGGGTAGGGGGTTGCGACCCAGAGATAACCCACTATGGTCCAACAACGATCACGGATGTGTCCGTCTTTGCCGCAAGCCGTGCACTTGAAAGGGGTTTTTGGGTGCCCACCAGTTTGGACTGCCATGGCCATCGTTTCCGATGAAGGGGGTCGAATGTGGAGCATTCTCTATTGTTCTTCTTGAAACAGAATAGAGAAGACTTTGCCAATAGGTGGAAGTGGATCCATGGCCAAGACTTGAGTACGGAGAGAGGCGAAGGAGTCGTTGAGGCCGAGGAGGAACTGGAACACCTTTTCATCTTCTGCTTGCTACTGTAAAGCCGTGAGGTTAGTGCTCTGTTGGAGATGACTGAGTTCATCCCAATATTGTTTGATTTGGTTGTAGTAATCATGAACGGAATTTGTGGTTTGTTGGAGAGAAGAGAGGGTCCGTTTGAGTTGGTAAATTCTGGCATTATTGCCATGACAAAACTAAGAGGAAAGATCAACCCAAACATCATGTGGGTTGGTATGGTATTCAAGAGAATTAGCAAGAGAGGGGTTGATAGAATTGAGGATCCATGTGAGGACCATGTCCTTTGTTTGGTTCCATTGGGTGTATTCGGGTGTGTTAGGGTCAGGGATTTTGACGGTACCATCAACAAAACTAAGTTTGTTTTTGGCATTGAGAGCTCGGGTCATGGCTTTTTGCCATTTGGGATAGTTGTCGCCGGTTAGAAGGCCATTGACAAGGGTTAAGCTTGGTGAATCAGAGGGATGATGAAGATAAGGGGAAGGGAGGGTTGGGGAAGGAGGAGTTGGATTGGATGATTTAGTCATGGCTTTGGAAGACCGTGTTCTAGCCTGATACCATGTTAAGAGAGAAAGGGAACGTGTTTGAATGATTTTGTATATTAATTTTGATAGTCTGCTGTACAAAATATGTAAGTTTACAATGAAATTAAATATGGAAATTTACATATATGGAAATGATTCTATTGTAACTGATGCAATAAGAAATCCCTGATTTTGTGCAATTCTTAATTTGGGAAAGATATGATTCTGTCAATACTACTAAGGCCCGATATTTGGCTTCAACGGGGGATTGTGAGACAGTTACTTGTTTATTTGCTCCCCATGAAAGTATGGTATCTCCCATATAAATGAAAAAACCGGTTGTAGAACGGTGATTATCGCGAGATCCAACCCAGTTGGCATCACAAAAGCTGTGAAGAGCAGACAAAATGTTTGTGGATGTGTTGACTGAAATTGAGAGCAACCTTAAGATACTGAAAAATTCTTTTGACATCTATAAGATGAGGCTCCCATGGATTTTGCATGAATCGGAAAAAATCGAAGTAAATTGCATTGGCTATGTTAGAATGGGTCCATGGTGAGGTAGTTTAGTGAACCTACCATTTGTCTATACATGATCAAGATCAAGTGAAAGGGCACCGTCATTTGCATATATTTGAGTTCCAGACACTAAGGGACTTGAAATGGGCTTGGTGCCGATGAAGCCGAAAAGTTGAAGTATAGACAACATCTCATGTTGTCAAGGTGAGAGTGTGGGTGTCTCGTGCAACTTGAATACCCATGAAATAATGGAGATCTCCAAGATCCTTTATATGAAACATTGAGAATAAGTGAGAGAAACTTTTGAATTTAATCAGTAGAGTTGTTAGTGAGAATGATGTCATCAACGTTTCTGATGTCATAAGAACCTTATTTCCTTAAAGATGAAAAAATAGGGAGGTACCATATGAATAGCTTTGAAAACTAAGCTCCTGGATGTAAGAACTAAATTTCATGTACCAGGCTTGAGGGGTTTCAACCCATAAAGAGCATTGTGCAATTGACAAAAGTAATTAGGCCGAATTGAGTCTTCAAAAGTAGGAGGTTGAGTTAAGTAGACATGTTCTTGTAAATCTCCATGCAAAAACACGGTACTGACATCAAGTAGTCTTAAAATCCTTCCTTGAGAGACTGCCAAGGTGAGAATGAGACGAATAGTACTGGGCTTGACAATTGGGCAGAAGGTTTGATCATAGCCAAGACTATGAAGTTAAGTAAAGCCTCATGCGACAAGGTGAAATCTGTAGCATTCCATAGAACCATCTACTTGGGTCTTGATTTTAAGACTCATTTGCTATAGACAAGGCTCATATCTGACGTCTTTGGGACTAGAGTCTATGTGTGGTTGGCATGAAGAGCATGGATTTCATCTTGCATGGCCTGCTACCATTTGGGATCTTTCAGGACTTTTTTGTAAGATGGTTGGGCTTGAAGGTCGGTTATAAAACATGTTGGAATAGGGTATCGAGTAGAGAAGAAAACATATGGTTTGCAGGTCCCATCCTGCATTCGTGCGAGCGTTGCTCCTTTGCTGATAGAGTGGCAGAAGGCAAGTATGACATTATGCTTATATTTTGTTCCTCTTTGATATAGACAAATGCCCCTTCCCTATAACAGGGACTGGTTCTTATTTGTATATCCTTATTTTATATTCTATCAAACTCTCATTTCGTAGCTATGCATAGCTCCTTATTTACGTGGGATCCAAAGTGGATATCGGTTATATGTGGGATGGAGATAGGTTGCACTAGAGATGGGGCAACAGGTGATACAGGATGTTGGCCAAGAACACAATAAGAGAGTTTGGTTTCAAAAGGAGTTGGAGAACTTGCTTAGTATTTGGAGAGAACTAAAGCACAACAAATTGTAGTGTTCGGGGCAGGGAATGAACTTTCAAGACCTACAAATCATTTGAAACAGTACTACCCTTGCCAAAAGGGAATGTGAGCTCATCAAACAAAACATGTCTAGAGATAAAAATGAGGCCAGTTTGCATATCTAAGTATTGACACCCCTTGTGATGAGATGAATACCCAAGGAAAGCATGACTTGATTTAAAATCAAGTCTACAACGACCAAATGGTGTGAAAAAAGATAACATGCACACCCACATACTTTTAAAAAATTTTGAGGCGAAGTCTCAAAATCCTTTCAAAAGGGAGAGTTGTTATGTAAATGGGGAGTGGGCAACCAGTTGATGAAAACCACTGCAGCGTAGAAAGCGATAGTCCGAAATTGTGGAGGCATAGAGGAATGTGCCATTAATGTAAGTCCAATGTCCACAATATGTCAATGTTGTTGCTCAACCATACCATTTTTTCCAAGTGTTTCGGGAGGGACAAGAGAGTCGATGAAGAATCAATTTGGAAGAGATAAGCCATTAAAGTATGATTAACATATTCACCACAACCATCAGTACTTTGAACAATTTTTACACTAGCTAGTTTGAAATTGATTTTCCAAGAATTTGATAAATGTTGGAAATATGGTTGAAACTTTAGACTTTCTAGCTGTGGGAAACTGCAAAACATATATGATAGACTGATCAATAAGTACAAGATAGTAACAATAGTCATCATAGGAGGTTATTGAGGTCGGACCCCACCCATCAATGTGAATTGTATGTAAAAATGAAGAGGTTTAAGTACTACGATCATTGAAAGGAAGTTTAGTAGATTTTCCAAAAACACAACTTTCACATAACTGATCAATTGTTTTATTCAAGTAAGGTAAACATGGTAGCAAAGTTTTAAGCAATTTAAAGTGTGGGTGACCAAGCCTTGCATGCAATATATTGTCAGAAACTTTATTTGCCATCAATGCAATAGGATAAATGGAAACACTTCTAGAGTTGATTGGGTATAGACCATCGACCATTGATCCCTTAAGTATCACCCGATTTTTCTTCAGATCCTTGACACCTAACCCCATAGATAGAAGAGAAAATAGATTAGTTGTAAATTGAGAGACCGGAAGCAATTAGTTCCTTTTTAGGATAGGAACTACAAGTGCTTTGTCCAAAGTCAGACTAGTTTGAGGAATTTGAACATTTGCAATACCGGATTTGTGAAGGATAGTACCATTACCAACGAGCACATGGTAGTTACCAAAGTAAGGTTGGGCACCTTGAGTGTTGGCGGCAGTGGGTGTCATGTGGTGGTTGGCACCGGTATCGGGGTACCATGTTTCATCAACGGTGTCTCTAGTTTGGACAATAGGGAATGCGTGGCATTGTTCGGCCTCTTCATAAGTTGCACAACAACTATCAGTGTTATGCTTCATACCACCACAACAAGAACAGGTGATTCGAGGTTGATCATTATGGTTTCGCGTGGAGATTCAACCACCACAGTTGGAGGACTGCCAAGAGCTGTCACTAGAATTTTCCTGAGAATGAAAAGGACCTCGAGTGGCTATGGAGTGCTATGAGAGTTGCTGGAAAGTGTGGAAACCATGACCACGGCCCTCTCAACCTTGCTTAGGACTGGTATTAGGACCATTTCAGTTTGAATAGAGTGAAATAGTAGAAGATGCATCACGGGTAGCAGTGATTATTGTTTCAAAGTCGCAGAGTGTACTTATTACACTTTCAAGGGGAGGAAATGCATCATGTGCATTAAGAGAAATTATCATGGGATCGAACTCAGAGCCCAAATCTCTATGAATGAAAGTGACAAAGTCATCATCAACTATCAAGAGTTTCATAAGCTGGAAATGAAAAATATGAAGAGCAGAAAACTGAGATGTACGTAGGCTATCTGAAAGGAATTGTATTATTGAATTGAATAAATTGATCATCTGAATACATCTATTTATACTGAAAATTAGGATTACAGAAAATAACTAACTAATGTATATTGTCTACTTTAGCCTTGGCCTTTTCTTCTTTGGACTTTAACTCCATGTTTTCTATGTGGGATGCTATACTCCAACACCCCCCCTCAAGATGAACATGAATATTGAGAATGTTCATCTTGCGCAAAGTGTGATGAAAAGGTAATGAACCCAATGGCTTGGTGAATATATTTGCCAACTGTAGCCGAGAGGGAATGTAAAACAGTTTGATAAGCTTCTCTTGTAATTTCTCTCGAACCAAGTGACAATCAATTTGTATATGCTTAGTTCTTTCATGTTGTACTGGGTTGGTGGCAATAGACATTGCTGACTTGCTATTTGTGTATAGAGCTGTGGGCTGTTGAAGATCAATCTACAAGTCCTTCAAGGCATAGACCAACCATTGCACCTCACATGTTGTAGCTGCAAGAGCTCGATACTCTGCTTCAGCAGAGGATCTGCTGGCTTGCTTTTTGGACTTCCAAGAAATTAAGGAATTTCCCAAGAATATTGCAAAGCCTGTTATGCTTCTCCTGGTGTCGAGGCAGCCTGCCCAGTCACTGTCTGAGAATGCTTTGAGCTGAAGTTCTGATGTTGATGAGAAAAATAAACCCTGCCCTTGTGTAGCTTTCAAATACTTGAGGACTCTCATTGCTGCTTTGTGATGGCTGACAGCTGGTTCTGCCAAAAACTGACTTAACACTTGCACAGAATAGGCAAGATCTGGTCTAGTAATTGTCAAGTATAACAATCTACCAACCAGTCTCCTATACTCTGATGGATCTTCATAAAGTTCTGGATCATCAGCAGTGAGTTTGAGATTGGATTCCATTGTAAAAGCAGCAGGTTTTGAGCCAATGGTACCTGTGTCTTGTAATATGTCTAAGACATATTTTTGTTGGCAAACTGAAATGCCAGTTTTAGATCTTGCTATTTCTAAACCAAGAAAATATTTCAATGGTCCTAAGTCTTTAATTGTAAATTTATCATGTAAGAACTTCTTCAAGAGCTAAATTTGTTCTAAGGCTGCGTTTGGTTACACAACTCATCCCAACTCATCTCCACTCATCATTACACCTTTTTCAAATCCCAATACAAAATATAATAAACAATTCAACTTTTTCAAATCCCAAAACAACTTTAATATTAAAAAATAATATTCTAACAATATTTTATCATCTCAACTCAACTCAACTCAACTCACTTCAACATCCAAACTCACCCTAAATCATTACTTACTAGTAGTACATCATCAACATAAACAAGCAGTGCCATAAAAGAAGTTGCTGTCTTTTTGATAAACAATGTGCAGTCAGACTTTCCTTGAGTGAAACCATAGGTAATGACAGAGTTAGACAATTTCTCAAACCACTGTCTAGAAGCCTGTTTAAGGCCATAGAGACTTTTTAACAATCTACAAACTGTGTTGTTCTGATTAGGCAATCCAGGAGGCAAGTCCATGTAAACTTCTTCATGTAATTTACTATGTAAAAAGGCATTATTTACATCTAGTTGGTGAATATGCCAATTTTTAATTGCAACCACAGCAAGTAAAAGTCTAATGGAAGTAATCTTGGCAACTGGTGAGAAGGTGTAAAAAAAATCCAACCCTTCTTGTTGAGTGTAACCTTTTGCCACTAATCTTGCTTTGTGTCTTTCTAGGGTCCCATGAGATTTGTATTTAATTTTGAATACCCATTTACAACCAATTGTTTGTTTATTTTTAGGTAAAGTTACAAGCTCCCATGTTTTATTTAACTCTAAACCATGTAATTCATTTTTCATAGCTTGTTGCCATTTTGAAAATTGGACAGCTTGTTTATATGTGGTGGGTTCAGATGATGCTGTTATTGAGGCAAGAAAAACTCTATGAGAAGATGATAATCTACTAGTAGAGAGAAATGGAGAAATGGGATAGAAGTTACCTTTAGTATAACCATCATTAGAAGAAGTTGAATGGGCTGCATTTGAGGTAACTTGACTGCAATAGTAATCCTGCAGAATAACAGATGGTTTTCAAATTCTTGTTGATTTTCTGAGTTGAGGTAGATCATTGGAAATGTGATTATTTTGAGATATAGACATATCTTGATTAGTGTAGGAATGAAGATTATCATTAGTAGAAGTTGTTGAAATAGATGAATTAGGAAGAACAATAGGATTGGTGGAAACATAAGAATTGTTTTCTGATGGTGGGAATAAAAATGTATGACTTTGTGGATTTGAAGGTGTATCTGTAAAAGGTAGAATATTTTCATAGAATTTGACATTTCTGGAAATGAACACTTTATTAGTGTTAAGATCCATTACTTTATAACCCTTTACATTAGATGGGTACTCGAGGAATATACACTTGACAGCTCTAGGATCAAACTTATGTCTGTGATTATGAAGTGTAGAAGCAAAGCAAAGGCAACCAAACACCTTTAAATGGGATAGTTTTGGTGTTTTATTAAAAAACATTTCATAAGGAGTTTTGTTATTAAGAAGAGGGGTAGGTATCCTGTTGATTATATGGGCTGCTGTGAGAACACAGTCACTCCAAAAAGATAATGGAATATTTGATTGAAACATTAGTGCTCTAGCTGTACTAAGTAAATGTTGATGCTTTCGTTCCACTGTTCCATTTTGCTGTGGGGTTTCTACACAGTTTTTTTGATGTAAAATTCCATTTTCACTATAAAATTCTGTGAGGAAAAATTCAGGTCCATTATCTGACCTTATGGTTTTAACAGCAACATTGAACTAAGTTTTTATCAGTATACAAAAGGTTTTTAGCAGAAATGGAACCTCAGACTTAGCTTTAAGCATGTAAACCCAAGTGCATCGTGTGAAATCATCAACAATTGTCAAGAAGTATTTATAACCTGAATAAGAAATAGTTGCAAATGGACCCCATATGTCACAGTGAATCAAATCAAAAATTTTATTAGATTTCGTATATGATACAGGGAAAGATAATCTTCTTTGCTTTGCCAAGGGACAGATATCACATATATGTTGACAATCCATAGAGATGGAAGAATCTAAGTGTTTGAGGGAAGAGAGTCTAGAGAAAGATACATGGCCTAATCTATAGTGCCATAGATCCAAAGATTTTTGAGAAACAGCAAAGAAATGGACTGAATTGGGTTTAGAAGTTGTGCAGGAAGGTACAAAATGATATAGTCATTGTTTCTCAAATGCAATCCCAATCATCCTCTTCTGTGATTGGTCCTGCAAGAGACAGTGAGTTCCAACGAAAGATAAAGAAATATTAGATTGTTGTGTTAGCTTAGAAACAGATAAAAGATTAAATGAAAAAGAAGGCACACACAAGACATTTTTCAAGAAAAGGTTATTGGAAATATAAATTGTACCAATGTGTGTGGCTGGTATAATCTGTCCATTAGGTAGATTTATAAATAGATTGATAGGTTTAGGAGGAAAACAATAAAAATTTGGTGAATAGATCATGTGATATGTTGCACCAGTATCTAATATCCAAGAGTGATCTAGTATAACCGAAACAGAGTTGCAGAAAAAATTACTAGAGAATTGGGCAGAAGTAACAAGGTTACAGGCTAATGTATTCTGGATATTTGAAGAGGGCTGAGAAGGTTGTAAGGAGTTGGCAAGAGCTAAAACTTTATTAAATTCTTCAGAAGTTAAAGAAACCATGTAAAACTCATCCTTATTTTGATCACAGATTTCATTGGCTGAAATGGCAGCATGTGCAGCAGGATGATTTCTTTTCCCTTTTGGTCCAGTCCAACCAGGAGGATATCCATGAAGTTGGAAGCACTTGTCAATAGTGTGTCCATTATACCCACAATGTGTACAATGGAGTGAAGATTTCTTGGCCCTTTCTTTCGAGAACTTGTATTGGTTTGCTGTTGGAGTAGAGAACTGCTTTACCATCAATGCATGAGTTTCAGTTGAAACTGAGTTGGTCAGTTGCCTTTGGCTCTCTTCTTGAAGTAGTAAAGAAAAGACCTTTGCCATTTTTGGTAATGGTATGGAAAGAAGTAATTGACTTCTGATAGATGCATAGGACTCGTTTAAGCCAACAAGAAATTTCAGAACATAATCTGATTGTTGCCTTTGTAACAGAAAAGGAAAGATGTCACATGTACAACTTGACATTTTTCCACAAGTGCAAGTTGGGAAAGGACGAAAACTAACATATTCATCCCATAATGCTTTGAAGGCACTAAAATATTCAGTAATAGATGAAGAGCCCTGGTTTATACAACTCAAAGATTTTTCAAGATGGAAGACTCTTGGTCCATCACTTCTTAAGTACCGGGTCTTTAGTTCATTCCAAAGATCAAGAGCTGAGTTCATATATAACAAGCTATTGCGAATATCTTTGGAAATGGAGTTTATCAACCAAGAAAGTACCAAATTATTGGCCCTCATCCATGCTGTGTAGAGAATTGACTGAGAAGGATGTGGAGGTCGAATTGAGCCATCAATGAATGCTACTTTATTCTTGACAGATAAAGCAATTGTGATGGAGCGGCTCCATGCAACATAGTTATCACCACTGGAAATCTCTGAGACAAGGAGAGCACCAGGGTTATCACTAAGATGTAGATAATATGGACTTGATGAATTATCTGATGGATTATTTGGTGAAATTGAATATGCAGAATCTGTAGAACTGATAGAAGCCATTTCAAGAAAGACAAGAAGAATAGGAAAGAATAGAAGAATCACTACAAGAAATCAATGTAGTGCAGAAACTCTTGAAGAAAGAATAGATTTCCAGTAGAGAAAGAGAGTTGCGGAATGTTTACTAATCTGATACCATGTCAAGAGTTTCATAAACTAGAAATAAAAAATATGAAGAGCAGAAAACTGAGATGTACATAGGCTATCTGAAAGGAATTGTATTATTGAATTGAATAAATTGATCATCTGAATACATCTATTTATACTGAAAATTAGGATAACAGAAAATAACTAACTAATGTATATTGTCTACTTTAGCCTTGGCCTTTTCTTCTTTGGACTTTAACTCCATGTTTTCTATGTGGGATGCTATACTCCAACATCAACCATTGGCTTTCCTGCACCACATAAAGACGACCAATGTTTTTGCTTTTTGCAGGCAGTCTTCTAGGATGAAGACCCTTTGGTGAGCAACTAAAGCTCAACCTGTATATGTTGAACCCGATCATGTGTATGTCGGCCCTACAGAGTTTCCAAATTTTTCCAAACCCATGAGAAAACTCATTATTGATCACTGAGATAGAGAAGCATCGAACAAGGAGCTATTGATCCAACCGAGAATTAGTTGATCAATATGTAGCCACCGCGTTGTGGCTTCGTTGGGTTGTATGACACCATCCTCGCCAAGGATGGTTGTAGAAGGGCAAGAAATCTCCTTGAGATTGTGACCTCGTAACACCGGAACTACTTGTGCTTTTTAAGCAAGTAGTTGGTGAAGGCTAACTTGATGGAGATATCGGGAAGGGTGGGCTTGGCATGAAATGGATCAAGGTGGGCAAGCTCATCCATTGAGGGAACAGAGGACGTTGAAGATGAAGTCATAGTTGGTGAAAAACTCTGTGGCTATTGATTCCATGTAATGGAAAGTAGCTTGCCTTGAGCATGACGTGTGTGTTGGTTTAAATATAATTACAGAGAACAAGATACTGCTGTACAAGGAAATAAAAGATGCTATACAATGAATAACGGATACAACCTTTACAGGAATGCTAAAATGCAGAGAAACTAGAGTGGAGAGAATCACGACAGCTCGTCTCTCTTCATCAGTTCAACATTTTTGTTGATGCACTTTTTGGCCTCAACAATATGGTCGAATATCATCTCTTCTTGCATGGTGATTCTTGGTTGTAGTGTGTTTGGGGGGTTCATTCATGGTTGCTTGATGATAAATGGCAGCATATAAAGAAGACCAGTATTTACGTGATTCAACACTAAGGCCTACGTTCACAGGTTTAGGCTTTAAAATCCACTATAAGTAGAGTTTAATACAAGCTCTCAATCCTCACTAAGGGCAAGTTTGGGGAGTTAGATGAGATGAGGATTTTATGAATAGTAGTAATATAGTTTGTGAATAGTAGTGAGATAGTTTAAGTTGAGTATTTTTAGATTTTGAGAAATGAGAGAGAAAAACTTGAATAAAAAAAAATTACTATTCTAATTGTTGTCTTGTTATTTTAGGCTCGTGATCGAGTTTTCTGTTTCTTATCTTGAGCCCTATATATAAAAGAAAAATGATAAACACACATAACTTTTCACAATACATTACACAACCATGTTTTAAAATGAAGGGTAGTTTAGTAAAAGATTTTATAAAAATAACATCACTTTACAAATATACTCTCACTTTAAAACATATGTTGTGAAATATGTTATGAAATATATTGTGTTGGTATCATTACTCTATATAAAACTCCAGTAGTCTTATATATTTTGGTTTACATTTTAAAGATTGTTTATCCTAATTCGATCACAATATATAATTACCATTCTGATCATATTAATTGTAACTTATGGTTGCTCCAATTTCTGCAGTTCTCTTGGTCAAAACCTTCATACAAGTACCAATTTCTGGGAAAACTTATTCGCTGTTTTTATCTCGATCTTTGGCTTGCTACTGTTTCTGCATTTCATTGGAAATGTGCAGGTTGGTGCTCATATCTTTCTTTTACTTAATTTCATTTTTTTATTTTATTTCATTGAAAGACCATTTCTATGAATAAGAAAACAGATTTAATTAATGGGAGAACATATGGTAAATGGTGAGGTTAGATTATAAGGTAGTGACAAAAGCGGGCGCACATAAAGGCTTGTCATACACTGATGCCAATATGCAAGAGTTGCAAATAGAGTTGAGTTGTGGAAAATTTATATTGGTACAAGGTAAAAATACTCAACTATATTAGTCACCGTTGTTGTATGTTCAAGTGAGAGATGTTTCACGGGGGCCGTAACAACAGTAGTACCAAATGGTGCACTCCAATGAATTTGCATCCTACCTATATTGATTAGGGTGTTGGTTGAAGAAGTGTTAAATTAAAGACAACCGTTGTCAAACCCCAAAACCAAAGAACGTCACCCAGGTTGCATGGTATCAGATTAAATTCACCGATATTATCCTTTTTGTTGTTTACGGCGGGCATGCAACAATATTGACCTAGCTAGAAATGATTTGTACATTAGAGGATGGCGATAGGATTTGCCCCGTGGGATTTTGCTTCAATGTCGTGTAGTGGGGTTGTTGGAAAGGAACGTACGTAGTTACATAGGATATATCTGGATGTCAGGGCTAATCGAAACGTCAAAACCTGGACGCGCGCGTAGAAAAAAGGGAACAGCGCGTAGGTTGCGCATGGTGAGACCACAACGTCGCTATATTTTGAATTTGAAACATATATGGTAAACACAACTGCTTTTAAAGTTTTTTTGATGCTACATTAATGTTAACCAACTTGTTAAAAAACCATGATCTCCATTCGGTTATAATGTAAAACTTCTTTGCTACAGTTTTGCTATCTATACAATATTCGTGATAATTGCTTATATATAAGAAAATCAATTGCTTATTTTGGAGTTAGAATGTTGATAAAATGATCAATTAATTTATCAGTGCTAATATTTGATGATCGCGCGCGTACGCGCGTTAAACTTTTGTGTGGCAGACATATATTCAATTGAAAACTGAAAGGTCCGAAGACATTATACAAAAGATGAGAAATAAAGAACGGGACATAGAAGTGTGGATTTCCAGTCACAAGCTCAGTAAGGAGACAAAACAGGAAATCACATATTGCATACAACTTGCACTAGAAAACAATAAAGATGTTGATCCACAGAATCCGCTCACTCATCTCCCGTCCGAACTTAGAGAGAACATTAAGCGCCAAATATGCTTGCCCTTGCTAAAGAATGTGAGTCCATTCTTCTTCTTTCCTTTCTTTACTTTTTTATTTTTTGTATATAGTAAAGTAATTAGTGGAAGAAAAGTTGATAATATTTAGAATAATAAGAGGAACAGTTGCAGTTTTTTTTTTTTAATATTTAATAATACAATAAATGAATCGAATTGATATTTAAGGTACAATTCTTTTTTAAGGAGCTAGCGCGGAATGCATAGAGTAACACTTGGCTCTATCACTTAACCTATCACATAAGTTTTTCGCCGGACCCCTCTTTGGCAAGTATGAGGATGTAATGTCTCAAATTACGGGACAACATAGATACTTTGAAAAATAAAAATAAAAAATAAAGTAGTACTTACCGACGAACAAAATTAGAACTATATATATTATGACAGCTAGTTATTCAACAAAAGTTAGGGATCAATTGAGATTGAGAAAAGATGTAAACCAGAGAGAAAATACTAAACAATATTGATTAATAACAAACTTTGAAAATTACTTAATGAAGCCGGCCACAAGCAGGACTTAAATAGTTTTGATGTTCAAAATTATAAGAAAATTTTCAAATAAGGAAAATCTAAATTATTGCGTAAAAACTAGATACATAATTAAACTACAAGAACCCTGTAAAAAGTTGAGCAAAAAATAAAAATAAAAATCATTTCCAAAATGTGAAACGAAATATTTCTTAAGGAAAAATGAATATAAAATTAAATTATTAGAGAGAAAAAAAACAACTGATATTACCCCAATCGAAGGAAGATTTGACATTTCTTGTCATATTTTGGTAGATTTATAGCCTTCTTAATGTAGTTCAGTACTATGAAAGTAAAATCTGGACCAAAATCCCCTGGCCTGCATCAGCTTGGGTTTGCATCATGCTCATCGAGTTGGAGGGAATTCGTTCTCAAATTCTAAGCTTTCTTGTTTTGATATTTTGGATGTACAATTAAATCCATGTTTCTTTTTTTTTGTAGTCTCATCCCAATGATCATGACAAAATTGATTAGCTAGCTCAAAATAAAACAATATTTAGCATCTCATACTCCAAGATCAAATATTCTTCAAATATTTAAAATCCAACAACAATATTTAGCATAAGAGAATTTGAAAAAACAAAATCTGCAACTCCAAGAAAATCGACATAACTACTTGTTTCAAAAAGTTATTTCATCTTTAAACTTCAAACTTTCAGCACCATCTTCTTTTCCAAAATTTTCTATGCTTTTAATAAAAATAGTTACCTCCTCCGCCAGGTCATCTTTTTGAGGATAAGTATCGTAGAATGTAGATCAATGTAGAACTCCAATCTATGGAAGAATGCTTATTCTCAAAGTCATATTCCTTGGAGTAGTAAATCCAGTCAAATTCATGCAACAAATCAATGAAACATTTAGCCTATACAGTACCCAGAAATTTTGGTAAATTAAATTTGAAGCCTAGGTTTTTATGTTGTTCCTCCCCAACATGGTTCTCCCAAAATAGAGCACGATTGTCATATGAAATCTCGTGTTGTGGTAAAGCACCAGAGTCACCACACCCAGACACAACGATATTGAGACAGATAGTGAAATGATAATACAGAAACATAGGAATAAAACGTGCACACACACACACACACACCACACACAATATTTAACGTAGTTCGGCAACGTGTCAACGTCAACAGAACTGCAATAAATTTTATTCCAGAGGAGATTACAATCACACTGAATTACAAGAGCACCACTTTACTCACAATCTAAGCTCTCTCTAGGGATTTTTCTCTCTCTCAATATGCTCTCACACATTTTGCCTCTCTTTCTATTAAATCTGACACATTGTTAATTCAAAATTACAAAACATTACATATATATAGATAAACGGCACTGGAAACCCTAATACGGCAAGACCATGTTCTTTGCTCAAACGAGTGTCGAGTGCGCCTCGAGCGAACAATTAATTCAACATTGGCTTGAGGCTTTACTCTTTGTCCGAGCTTCGCTTGAGCAAATTGTCGAGCAATCCTCGAGCAAACTCACTTTCTGGGCTTCGCTAGAGTGATAGGTCGAGCAACAATCTAGCACACAATCTATCAGAGCCTTTTCTAGCTCAAAACCAGTCAAGCTCCCCAACAATCTCCCACTTGGAGACTAATTCTCCACATGATAGCCATTGTCTCCAGCACAAGTCTTATCACTTCTACAACTTATAGCTCCTGTCTTCAAGCTTGAAGAAGCACTAAAGTTGAGCCCGACTTTAGTCTCTTGCGTGCATTGCCCTTAGTCAACACATCTACCAGGTGACTCACAACTCCCACTATATTGGAAATATTCGTTCTTGAACCGACCCTAGCAACCATCAGAGAACTTGTTGTTGAAGTCCCTTTCTCTGATCTAGGCAACTGATCCCACTTCTTGTTGCTGTCATTCTCTATCCTCAGTCGACTTGCCCATTTGCTCTCAACCAACTCCCACTTGCTCGATCTCCTCTCTCGCAAGGTTTTCCTTTTATTCTGTTGCTCGCCACCTTATTATCATCAGGATATAATTCAAGGTAGTTGTCCACCATGGAGGTTTGGTGGTCCTAGAAACTCTGCAAGCATCAATTGTGGGTGTAGATATCCCTGGAACACTAGATGCTTTGCTCCCATCTCTCACACCTCTGCTCCACACCGTGCTCCCATCTCAATTTTGCTTCCTTATCTTGTTTGCACGACCAAACCTATTTTGATGCAACTTTGCATTTAGTTGCATATCACTGGACCCTGAGGTCAAATACAAAGTGTCAGTCTTCTTAAAACGCGCCAAAGACTAGCGCACCCTTTTTGACATTCCACGCTTCTCTAGAAAATGCTATTGTATGACTGCCATGGAACGTGTCTGACTTGCTACAAAGTCCACACACTCCTGTTCGGAAGTGCGATGCGGACATCGCTCACTCCCACTACATCCAGTGCCTCTTCATCAGCCGTGTACAACTTCCCAAAATCACCAGCAATATAGCTCTGCATAATCTCTTGATGTGAGCTGCTATGGAATTAAGCCCTTGAATCCATCACCCAATCATCAACCGAATTGTGCACTGCAAGAAATAGAGCATTCTATATTTCTTCAGCCACTGTGTTCACAGCATCATCCTCAATATTTTTTCGATTCTAGCAGTCTCTCTTGATGTGGCCCAGATTGCCACAACACCAGCAAGGGATCTACTTCCTAGATCTCGTCTTGCTCCTGCCCTTGTTATTGGAACTTCACTTGTTAGGTCCTCAGTTCCGATTGTCAACACTCAGAGCCAACCTAGTTCCAAAAAAACCCTCAGAGTCTTTCCTGCGTACCTCTTTAGCAAGAATCATGTCCCGTACGTTATAGTAATTTAGTTTCATCTTGCAGCTGAATTACTCACCGCCATCCTCATGACCTCCCAACTATTTGGCGTGATCACACACAGTATTTAACGTGGTTCGACAAGATGCATACGTCCACAGAGTTGCAGGAGATTTTATTCCAGAAGAGATTACAATCACATAGTGAGTTACAAAATCACCACTCTAGTAGATTGTTAAGCGAACTCTTTGTCTGAGCGTTGCTTGGGCCAACTGTCTAGTGTGCCTTAAGCAAACTCACTGCTTGAGTTTCGCTCGAGCGCCATGTCGAGCTACAGTAGAGCGAACAATTTATCTGAGCCTTTTCCAACTCAAAACCAATCAGACTCCATCACCCAACATCTCGAACCTGAAGTAAGAATCGTGGTTGTCCATATGATTTTCCATGTTCTGTACCTCTTGATGTTGGATTAATTCTGCTAGTTGCTTTTGCAAATCTGCAATCATCACACCCTGTAAGTTACGATCACGGTGTGAGGCTTCCTTTTTTGAAACTTGCCCACACTAACCACGACCTCTATCACCCAACCATTAAACCTGATGAGAAATCAACCCAGGACAACGCTAAAGCTCAATGCCAATTGTTGTTGACATAGTTAGAATGATTCTGAAGGCTAGTTTATAAACAAAAACTAGGGACTGGGATTGAGAAAATACACAAAATAAAGAGAAAACTATGAAAGATATTGACTAATGATGAAACTTGAAAATTATTTAATGAAGCCCACAAGCCGGGCTTAATTATCTCCAAAATCCAATATTGCATAAAAATAAAATATCATTAAACAAGAATTCTGCCAAAATCGAAGTAAAACTCATTTCCAAAACTTGAAAAGGAAATGTTTCTTAAAACGACAAAAATGAAAATAAGTAGATAATGAGGGGGTGGAAAACAGCTAAAATTGATCCAATATAAGGCATGAAAAAGAAGTATCTTAGTTACATGCTATAGGAAATGATAGTATGACTACTAAATATGCCCACCAAATGTGCCTATTCATATATTTTTATTTTGTTTTATTTTTTTATTTTTTCTTAATGGTTAAGTGAGTGACTATTAGTGAATTTATATATATATTTTTTCTTAATAGTTAAGGATGTTTAAAAAATGATTAAAGAAAAATAAAACAACTCATTTATATTAATGTGCATATTTGGTGGGCACATTTGGTAGTCACCCTAGCAGTGTCCCATGCTATATATGGATGCATGTGTGATGTATCCCCCTGTAGGCATGCAATAACTCGCAAGTTGTTTCTCTTCTTGGCATTGAGTTCCCTGCATAAGCGCTGATCAACAAGAATTCTGCATCGGCCGGCATCTTCTCATTATATATTGTTCTTCTCAAATGATCGTGACCTAGGTACCAAAGCTTAAAGAAAAGAGTGAACATGAGCTAGTACTAATCTGCGAATATCTCAAGCTAGTGCACTACGATGAGCGCAGCTACATTGTTCGGAATGGAGATCCACTTGATGCGATGTTCTTCATCAGCAAAGGCAGTTGTTGGACTTCAGAGAACCTTGACGGCAGGGGAAGAACCGAGTGTATTAAGGAAGGTGATTCCTATGGAGAAGAACTTCTAGACTGGGGGTTCAATGACTCCCCCCCATCCGATCTCCCAATCTATAAGAAAACCGTCAAAGCACATACAAAAGTTGAAGCCTTTGTGCTCCCGGCCAACGGCTTGACAACAGCTATTTCGAGGTATACCGAAGCAGTTTCCAAAGCAAGACAAGTAGCTTCAGCCTTCCGCTACAAGAAAAGGACTTTGGCAGCTTCTTAATGCAAAGAAGATCAACGGAATTCTTCTAAGATGGTGTAGGAGATCAAAAGACAGTTTTCATGTACGTAGCTCTTGATACTTCATGAGTCATGACGTACTAGTTCAAAACGCAATGCCTGGCGTCCTGTTGAAAAGAAATGGTTTGTTTCGGATGTCTTTGTAATTTTCTCTTCTCCCAGCAGAATGTCTTTGTATTGATGTGTACCATTCCCGGGTGTTCAAGTAAGATCAGTCCGTAGGTGTTTGGATTCTATATGATATGGGTAGAATTAGGAAAAGAATAATTTGAACTGTTCATGCAACAGATCGACTCTTCTGCTGAATGAATCCTTTTAGATTTTCAATGTAGTATTTCGTACTCCTCCATATTAACTTCAATAATGAGTGTCACATAATGTTTTTTGTGACGGTTTACTGTTCAAACGTCACAAAAAGTTTTGTTTGTGACGGTTGGAAGTCTTCAGTGAGATGTAACGTTCGAACGTGATGATTTTTTGTGACTGTTAAAAAACTGTAACAAAAAGTAACGTTCACACGTACAAACCAATGTTCGAACGTTAACCCGACTGATTAACATTCGCACGTAAAAAAATTGACATTCGTTGTTTTTGCTTTGCACAAATGATATTTACGTTCGAATGTAACAACGTTCAAACGTTAACTCAAAGACGTTTGAATGTATCATTCGGATGTTAAAGGAAAAGAGTTTGAACGTAAAATTTTTAACGTTCGGATGTTAGTTTGTCGTTTGAATGTATCTATTCTAATAATTTGAACGTTTAGATTGTTTGTGCGTTAAAACGTACGAACATAGTGCCTTACGTTCGAAGTTTTGTTTGAATTCGCTATTATTTTGTTCAAACTTGAAGCCATGTTTGAATTTGTTGTTTACATGTGAATGTTATGATCAGAAACAGTAATTTCATAAAATTAAAAAGCATACAAATTGTTTCATATTATACCATAAATGTAACAACTAATAATGTCTTATAGAGTTGCAAAAATAGATAATAAAAGTTTCTAATAGTGATAATGATAATGATATATTGATTATTTTTTCTTTTTTCCTCGCCCACAACACTTTCCATTTGGACCATCATCTCCCTCTGTATTTACTCTTGGACTTCAATGTGCATTCTCTCATCGTGTTCTCTTTGTTACTCATGCAAACACATCTCTAAATCAGACAGTTGCGATAAGAGAGACTCCAACTCTTACTGTCTCGACTTCATCTGCTCAATTTCTTGGCATGCTGCATCTAAATCTTTGGTAAGATTGTTAACTTCCGAAGTCGAGATCTTGGAGGATGAACCGACACACTTGAAAGAACGTCTCAAACCTCGTACCAAACCAGATTTAGTCTCGAGCACTTATGTGAATATGTCTATGTCACTAGGAGAGGATTCCTCAAAGGCTGATTGGATCTCAATCATTTTTTCGTACAAAAATACACAATAAGTAACATATTAAAAGAAATGAGGAATCAAATATAATATGAATTCACATGTTGCATAATTTATTCACAGAAAATAACCTCACTTACATAATTATCTTTAACGACAGGATCAACCCACTCATTTGCTCATCAGTTTGAGTAGTAGCATAGACATGAATGAGAGAAATTTTCAGAATCATCAGGTTTCTAATAAAGCCACATTAGTAATTTTAAAAAATAATGTTAGTACTTAAATAAAAGAATATGATAAAAATGAGTGAGAATTAATAAGTTATCAATTACCATTTTATGAGCAAGACGTTGGAATGACCTTGAGTCGGCGTGATGGTGGATTGTCAAAGCCATTCTATTCTGTACATCAATAGAACTTAAGTGCTACAGGAGAAATTAACAATATTAATTATAATATATGAAACCAATATAGATGTCAAATAACTTATAGGGAATAAATCTAGAATACTTGATAATCTGGACTTGCGAAAAGATCACAACACTTCCCCCAATCATATAACTTCATTTTTTGCAAAAGGGTATGAACAATCTCTTCCAACGTCTTGAATTTCTTGAAGTGGTCATGGCATCGTCCTTTATGATGCCGAAATAATGTAGCCATCAACTCGTTCACAGTTCGCACATCCTTGCTAAGGCCAAAATTGAGGTCGAATTCATCCTAAATAGTGAATTGCATAAAAAATATGAAATTAAAACATTTCTAGAAGAATTTATGTTCGTATATAAACTCACCAGTACACGACTTTGAATGTGATCCTTTACCTCATTCGGAACATCTCTCCATGATCGCACAAAAAATGGGGCATAAGCTCGGACTAGTGTGTCGACATAGAAGGAAAGCGATGCTGCACTATTGTCCACTCCTCTAGTGAAGTTATCAGGAATATTGACTTTTATTTTTTCATGCCCTCTATTTCTTTCCAGAGTAAGGCCACGTGTGTAGCCACATCTACGATGTGACAAGGCATAAGCTAATATTTTAAAAATTATTAAATACAATCCCCAAAGTATTGAAATATAATTAATTATCAACAAATTTTCTTACCGGTAGGTGTCGACTGGCTGTCTGTCTCCTGTGTATTAACTTGTTCAAGAGCGGAGTCCTCAGTTGGGGAGTCGTGAACGGGTTTGAGACTTGGGAGAGGAAGCACATTTCTTCGTTGTCGTTTTGGTGGCATCCTTGAAAATTAGTAATATTTTTTTAAAAATTAGTATAGAATAATTTATAAAAAAAATGTATTGTACTGTCACCATAGTAAATAAAATAATTAATACTTGTATTTTTCATCTTCAGATGTATTTTTCATACTTGTTTTAGAATCGACTTCAATAACATCTTCATCATCATCATCTTCTTCTTTGTCTTCTTCATCGACTTCCTCTTTGGACTCTTCTTCTTCTTCACTTACTTCATGAACTGAATGATTATTTAATAGGAATGAGTCGAGATGTACGGGTGGGACATCATTTCTACATAAGCAGATTAGTTCAAGTGCACCAAGGTCAACAAATAAATTAATACCCTATCCATTTTCCTGGTAGGCCTCTATAATCGAAGTGTCATCTTCATCTCCACTATGATCGTGATCTGCTACTATTCCTGCTTCATATATATTCTGAGGTATAAATTTTTGTATGACTTGCTAAGTTATCTCTCTACTATCTTTATCAGCCCCTTTCATTGGATCAACCAAGTAATAGATTTGGGTAGGTTGACAAGCCAATACGAATGGATCATCATCGTACCATTTACATGTAGTATTGATACTCGTAAAATGACTATCCCTATGCATCGAAACCCGACCACCGCCTATATCTCACCAATCACTTTTAAAAACATATGTCACATTCCCACCCAAGTATTTTAATTCGATAATGTCACGTATGACACCATAGTAGTTAATGTTATCTGTTCCATGACTTCCTTCAACTAACACACCACAATTTTTCGTCTTTTGATTACGCTCATGGTCCATAGTATGGAATCTATAACCTTGAACCGTGCAGCAAGAACAACATTCTGCTCTTCACAATTAAATCGTGTCTCAACACCACGAAGATATAAAGAGCAAAATGTCAACCATTCATCGTGTATATAAGCCTCTCCTATTGAACCCTCAGCTCAGGCTTTCTTCCCAACAGTGCGCTTCAATCTACCCAAATATCTCTCAACTGGATATATCCAACGGAACTGCACTAGGCCACCTAACAGTACCTCCCGAGGTAAATGTATTATTAAATGGACCATCACATCAAAAACTTATGGTGGAAAGATTTGCTCGAATTTACACAGTAAAGTAGCAATGTCTTCTTTCATCTTCCGTAACATATCTCGATTTACTACCCGACAGCAGAAATCCTTGAAAAACATGCAAAGTTCGGTTATGGAGACACATACATTATAAGTCAGTTTCCCACGAATTCCCACCGGTAACAATTTTTGTAAAAATACGTGACAATCATGACTTTTCAGTCCACTTATTTTCTAGTCATCAGGGCTCATGCATATACCGAGATTGGACGCCTAACCATTTGGCAACTTCACACATTGCAACCATTTGCAAAAATCCATCATTTCATCCCTTGTCATTGTAAAACATGCATGAGGCATAACCACCCTGTTGCCTTCCATTCACAAATGTAGATTATGTTTAATTCACATTCTCTGAAGATCTTTCATCGTCTTAATAGTGTCCTTCGTCTTTTTGTTAATGTTCATCGATGTCCCCAGAATATTATCACAAATATTCTTCTTTATGTGCTGTTGAGTACTGTGGAGTCTAGCCCACATCGCTCGAGCAGAGGCGTCACAGAGACTTAGTGCAAGGCTTGATCAATAGTGAGCTCGAGCGGATGCGATACAGTGAGTTCGCTCGACATCCGTTCGACATGACGCTCGAGCGAAGGCAAAATAGAAAGTTTGCGCGAAGAGCCACTTGACACATGGCTTGAGCAGTTGACGGGAAACAGGTTCGCTCGATGCGTGCTGATTGAGCTACATTATTGCATATTTTATACATTTAAAACTAATATATTTTTAATTGTTTTACTATTTTATTATTGGTTTTAGATGAAAAAATAGTTAAGAGGCATAAATCTAAGTTGTGATTTAAATTGATTTAAAGCATGATTTGTGCTTAACTTTAACACTTGTGATTTAATAATGTTTCTTCAATGCACAACACACTTTTAATATTTTCTTCTTCATTTTTTATCTAGTTTTATTTTTGTCTTTAATTATTTATTTATTTTCTTTTTGTTTGTCTAGTTTTATTTTTATTTTTATTTATCTATTTATTTTCTTATTTTCTTTTTGTTTGTTCTGCAGAGCAGGTCCAGCTACAGCCACCGTGAGCTATGTACGCATGCATGCATGCACCCGCTGCACCACTCCTTCATACGACCATCACCAGCGGCAGAACCACCACTACTGCCCACCTACAAGCACTGTCGCCGTGAAACCCAAACGGCAGCCTCCATCCATGGACAACCATGCACGCTGCAGCATCCAGCACCACAACCTTTTCTCCACGGCCTTCACGCTGCACCTGCACCGGTACCTTACTTTCTGCCACTCAAAACAGCCATTCCCCAGCCGTGCCCAGCCTCCTCCAGCGGCAGCACCACTCCACACACTGCAACTCTGCACGACGGAAGCTGCCGATCGAAGCCGTTGCAAGAAACGCGCTGCCCATGCACTGCTGCAGCTCACATGCAACCACCACTCCGTAAGCCCTCAACACAGTCAACCTCCATCCGCTGCTCATTCTGGGCAGCACCTCGGCCATCAACCCTGGCAGCACCACCAGTCCGTGAGCCTCGTCATGCACGCAGTCCATCTCTTTAGGCCATGCCGAGAGCAGTAAAACGTCGCAAGCCACCTCTGCTCAGCCTTCTCCACGCACACGTACAACCTGTAGCATCCAGCGCTGCCCAGCACCACCATGCTCTTCCCTCAGAACCACCGTAGCACAGCGCAGCTGCACAGACCTACCACGTGAAGACGACCAAGCTGCCAAGCACCATCCCTCTGCAATCTGGACAGNGAAAGAAAAAAAAAAATAAAGAAGGGAGAAGAGCGGACCGAATGCAAAAAGAATAAAAACGCCGAAAGCAGACGCAGCTGGGACGCATTCATGGGAGAAAGATTAAAAAAAGAAAGAAAAAAAGAGGTAAGTTTTCTGCGTGAATAATGAGTGGGGGGAAAAAAGGACGCAAAAACTGGACGAAGTCATGACGTATGTTTCACTTATTCTGGCTGTTCACAGTATTGTTTTGAAGCCTATAAGAGGGCCCTCGTAAATGGGCGGAGAAACTCGTTAGAATTTAGAGCATTAATATTGATCTATATATATGCATATATAAAATTACCTCTTTTACATATCTATTTTATCATTTAAGTAAAACTTTCACATTAAATTATACATATTTGAGACAAAATAATAATAAAATAAATATGCAAAAGAGGTAATTTTGCGAATAAAAAAAAAGTGTTCATACATTTTCCTAATAGAAGTAGAGAGTAAAGTAGAGAGTCTTGTTTTTATTTTTGAATAAAGCTAAGGCGATAGAAGGAGCACGGTAACACAGTTGAGAGCCTAATGCCGAGCTTTCTTCCTCACCTGTAGCATCTATTTTTGATTTTATTTTTATTTTATTTCAGTTTGAAGTTTATGATGAATTATTGCAACTTTTAAGTGTTCATTCTAGTATCAGTTCATTTAAATTAATGTCATTTGTTTTTCCTATACTTTAAATTACTATTCATTTAAATTACTGTCATTTATTTTTCTCCCACTTTTAATTCTAGCATTTAAATTACTGTCATTTATTTTTCCTGCACTTTTAATTCCTACAACTTAAATTAATGTCATTTAATTTTCCTGCACCTTTAAGTACTTCTGCAATTTAAATTAATGTCATTTAATTTTTTTGCTCCTTTAAATTTCAGTTAGTTAATTTTCAGCAATTTTAATTTACTGTCTTGCACTTTAATTTCTTACTTTTCATCGCTACACTCAAAAATCGAACAAACATGAATCTGGTTCACAACCAGTAAATTTTCATTTTCATTGCACTTCTCCATTCATTGTACATATCATCACTTGTATTTTTATTTTCTCATTGTCAATATTTTCACCATTTTACACGAGTTTGATTTTTAAGCACTTTTCCTGAAGAGACAATCTAGGAATTTATTCCTAATTATTACGTGACACTCTCCTGCACTTGGGATAACCTTTGTGCTGCCCATTTTTTAGTGAGTCACGCGCTCGATACACCGCTCGAGTAAACATCGCTTTTGGTGAGATTTTAGGGTTTCCACCATGTACCCTTTATGTTTGAAGCTTTGTGTTACTGTGGCCGTACTGTAGTGCATAGTAGACGCCCCATTCATTGTATTGTGATTCCTCAAGAAATAAAAATCATCTGCAGCTCCTGTGGATGTAGGCAAGTTGTCGAACCATGTAAATCCAGTGTCGCGTGATTGTTTAATTGTTCTTTTTGTCTTTACTTTCAATTTTTGTCATTATTTTTCACAATAATTGATATCAAGAGCCAATGTTCGGGTCTAAGGAAAATGATGGCTGGAGAAGAAGTGAAGGTATCCGGGATCGAGAAGTTCGATGGCACAGATTACGGGTATTGGAGGATGCAGATAGATGACTATGGGAAGAGACTTCATCTTCCATTGTTGGGGAAGAAGCCAGAAGGCATGGAGGAAGCCGATTGGAACATATTGGATTAACAGGTTCTGGGGGTTATTCGGCTAACCCTGTCGACATCCGTTGCACAGAACGTCATCAAGGAGAAGACGACTGTGGATCTCATGGCGGCTTTGTCAGGTATGTATGAAAAGCCCTTTGCGAATAATAAGGTACACTTGATGAAAAAGTTATTCAATTGAAAGATGACAGAAGGTACGTTTGTTGCACAACATCTGACTGATTTTAATACTATCACAAATCAATTGTCGTTTGTTGAAATTGAGTTTGTTGATGAGATACGTGCACTGATATTGTTGGCTTCACTGCCAAATAGTTGGGAAGTCATGAGAATGACTGTTAGTAATTCTGCTGGTAAAACAAAGTTAAAATATGATGATATACGTGATTTGATTTTGACTGAAGAGGTGTGCAGGATGGATTCAGGCGAGACCTCGGGTTCGAGGTCAGTACTGAATGTTGATTCTCGAGGGAGATCACAAGATAGGAACTCAAAAGGAGGCAGATCAAAATCAAAGAATAGGGGCAAGAGCAAGTCAAGGCTTGGGCAACAAGCAACTTGCTTGAATCTTGGCAAGATTGGCCACATAAAGAAGAACTGCAAAAATTCAAAGAAGAAATAGAATGATAGTGCTAATGTGGTTATTAAAGAAGTACAAAATGCACTACTACTCACAGTTCACAGTCCGGTTGATGACTTGATACTAGATTCAAGGGCCTTATTTCACACATCTTCCTATCGAGAAATAATACTGAACTATGTTACTGGTGATTTTGGAAAGGTGTACCTAGCTGATGGAGAGGCATTGATATTGCACTCCTTAGCAAGAACAAGTAGACCTTGCAGAAGCTCAAACACATTCATGAGTTGAAGAAGAACCTCATCTCTGTTAGGCAACTCAATGATTGTGGACATTCAATAGTGTTCTCATATAGCTCCTGAAAGGTCACTAAAGGGGCATGGGGCATTGGTACTAGCTCGGGTTAAGAAAACTGGTACTCTGTATATAACTACTGGTTTAAATAATACTGTTACTACTACTGTTGTAGAGATCACAACAGATTTATGGCATTGTAGGCTTGGCTATATGAGTCAGATGGGCATGAAGAACTACTGTCTAAAGGCAAGCTACTAGAACTGAAGTTAGTTGATCTCAGTATGTGTGAGAGCTGCATTTTGGGAAAACAGAAGAAGGTTAGTTTCTTGAAGAGTGGCAGAACACTGAAAATAGGAAAGCTGGATCTTCAGACGTGTGGGGACCATCTCCAGTGCCATTTGTTGGAGGTTCTCGGTACTACATCACGTTCATTGACGACCATAGCAAGAAGGTATGAGTTTATTTTTTAAAATATAAATCTGATATGTTTAATGTGTTAAAAAATTGGAAGGCCTTGGTTGAGACAGAGAAAGACTTAAAGATGAAATGCTTGAGGTTTGACAATGGTGGTGAGTATATTGAAGGAGGGTTCAAGGATTATTGTGTAGCTCAGGGTATCAGAATGGAGAAGATCATTCTTGGGACACCATAACAAAATGGAGTTGCTGGACATATGAACAAAACCATTAATGAGCGTGCTAGAAGAATGAGACTGCATGCTGGATTACCACTTACTTTCTGGGCAGACGAAGCCAGTACAGCTGTCTACCTGTCAAACAGAGGGCCATCAGTTCCGTTAGATTGTGGACTGCCTAAGGAGACTTGGAGCGGGAAAAATGTCAAATTTTCACACCTTAAAACTTTTGGCTAAGTCAAAGAAATGTTATTTTATTGGCTATGGAGACGAGATATTTGGTTATCGTTTCTGAGATGAGCAGGGTTGGAAGATCATAAGGAGCAGGAATGTGAAATTCAATGAGAAGATTATGTACAAGGACAAGTCCAGTACAGTTGTAGAAACAGTTCCTCAGAAGTCTGAGTTTGTGAGACCAAAGGTTAGAGTGCAGTGCAGAAATGTGAGTGACGGAGAGAGTGGGTCCAGTGCATGCATTCCTATTGTTCAGCAGTCAGAACCAGAACCATCCACTCCTGCAGCTACAGTTCGTAGGTCAGCTAGGACTGTTAATCCCCCATAGCGTTTCTCACCTACTTTGAATTATATTATATTGACAGATGGTGGAGAACCATAGAACTATAAGGAAACCTTGCAAGATGAAAATTTGAGCAAGTGGAAGTTGGCCATGAAGGAAGAGATGGATTCCCTGCTGGGGAATCAGACATGGGAGTTGATAGAATTTTCATCAGGAATAAAGCATTGCACAATAAGTGGGTGTACTGGGTGAAGACTGAGCATGATGGCAGTAAGAGGTACAAGGCTAGGCTTGTTGTAAAAGGCTTTGAGCAAAAACAAGCTATTGATTACTTTGAGATCTTTCCTCCTTTGGTGAAGATCACAACCATTAGGTTAGTGCTAGCTATGGTTGCTACTGAAGATTTATTTCTTAAGAAGTTAGATGTGAAGACAACTTTTTTTCATGGAGACCTTGAAGAAAACATCTACATGCATCATCCTGAAGGGAAAGGAAGGTTCAGTTTGCAGACTGAAGAAGTGCTTGAATGGCCTGAAGCAAGCTCTTAGACAGTAGTACAAGAAGTTTGACACTTTTATGTGCAGTTCAAGGTATATCAAATGCCAAGCATATCACTATTGTTATGTCAGACATTTTGAGAATTCTTACATTATTTTGTTGTTGCATGTGGATGGCATGCTTATTGCAGGGTCTAGTATTGATGAGATTAATGATATGAAGAAGTAGATGTCAAAACACTTTGCAATAAAGGATTTGGGACCTGCAAAATAAATCATTGGCATGAGAATTGTCAGAGATAGAGTCAAGGGCACGTTGAGACTCTTGCACGTTGAGTATGTGAAAAAGATACTTAGCAGGTTCAATATGGACAAAGCCAAACCAGTTGGCACACCCTTGGGCAGTCACTTTAGACTCAGCAAGGATCAGGCACCAAAGTCAGAGGAGGAAGAATACCACATGAGTAAGGTTTCTTATGCCTCAACTATTTGTTCACTTATGTATGTTATGGATTGCACAAGACCAGATTTTGCCCATGTAGTGGGAGTTGTGAGCAAATAGATGAGTAACCCAGGAAAACAACATTGGAAAGTTGTTAAGTGGAGTCTAAGGTACCTAAAAGGCACTTCGGAAACGTGTTTGTATTTTTTAGGAAATAGCTTAGAGGTGTAGGGCTATGTTGATGCCGACCTAACTGGAGATATTGATAGCAGAAAGAGTACCACATGCTTTGTTTACACTCTGGGTGGTACTGCCATGTCATGGGGTTCTAATTTGTAGAAAATAATTTATTTGTCTACTACAGAAGCTAAGTATATTACAGTGTAAGAAGCGTCAAAGGAGATGATTTGGTTACAAGGCTTCTTGGAGAAATTGGGTAAAAAGAATCAGAATGACACTTTCTACAGTGACAATCAGAGTACCATATTCTTTGCCAAGAATTCAGCATTTTATTACAGGACAAAGCACATTCAGATCAGGTAGCACTTTATCGGATCATTGCTAGATGATGGACATTTGTTACTTGAGAAAATTTGTGGAAGTAAGAATCATGTTGATATGTTGGCAAATGGTGTTACACTTGAGAAACTGAAGTTGTAACTTCAGTTGGTCTTCTAGCATGAAGACATGGGCAATGAGTTGTAGAGGTGGAGGATATCATGTTCTGAGGTAGAGGGCGATACAATGGGTGTACTAGTCTCCAAGTGGGCGATACAATGAGGTAGAGGACATAACCTTGGTCGATTCTTCATATGGCTCACCATGCAATACCCATTGGGTATACACCAGATCCATACAATTCACAAATATATGACTTTCTACTTCATCCAGTCCTATAGTGCACCGATTTGCCCTCGACATAGACGCTTAATGTAACCGTAACTATCGGCAGAGGCTCGAGCAAAATCAATAAAGGCTCTAACTCCATGTGCATACACAACATAGTCCTTTCCAAGTCTATCGCCAAGATGCATCTAATTTTATCCATTTCTAAAAAAAACCTATCGATTTGTATAATGCAAACTAATTTCACATGCATCACATGCTCCATTTCTCACTGCTCTTTAGATCTTCGTTAGTTGGTCTTATCCCATTCGACATTATATCATCCATATTGCACAAATTTCGTCACTCTCTAGTTTCCACATCAGTAGAAATTTCGACAGCACATCCCCATAGTTCTCCAACTATACATGTTCACATAGAGAGATTCTCACCTTGTGAACAGTATACCCGAAGAACAAATAAGGTAGATACCGAAATTTCATACTAAACATGTAAAGTAGGAGTAACAAAAATATGCAGTATAGATAATATAATCTCAAACTGTCCACACTGGACAATTCAGGAATTAGTGAACACCTGAGTATACACTAATTCCCAAAGGTCTAAGGTTATTCATGCAATGTCACACAAAATCTAACAAATAACATATACATATATACGACACACAAGCTATGTCGAGAGTTATTTACTAAGTATGCTATTTCTTACTTAGTACTTTTTGATCTTATTTGATTATTTACTAAGTATGTTATCATGAATTACTTTGTTTTATTAGTTATATAGCATAATCTAGCATCTTATTAATATATAGTATTTGTTAAATTAGCTTTTTGTACAATATCTTATTAATTAGTTTATATTAGTATATATAAATTAAATTCAAGTTAAAGCTATTTTATAATAATCAGTTATTTGTTTCTTATTAGTTATTTTCTAAGAATGCTAGTTCTTACTCAGTACTTTTTTATCTTATTTGTTTTATTTACTAAGTATGTTATCATGAATTACTTTATTTTATTAGTTATATAGTATAATCTAGCATCTTATTAATATATAGTATTTGTTAATATAGCTTTGTTTTTATTAGTTATTTATTTCTTATTAGTTATTTACTTAGTATTTTTTGAATTACTTGGTATTACTTAGTATGCTATGAATTACTTAGTTATTTTCTATCTCCTAATTGTATCTCCTACATTCACAATATTATAAAATTCACAATATTTTTTCAATTAGTATTATTTTTTTAAAATTCAAAACATTTTCACAATTAAATACAATACATTAATAATGTTTTCACAACATATTCTTATTAAATTCACAACATGCATATTCACAACATTTTCACAATATCCAAACATATTCACAATCAATTATATATTGACATATTCACATATTCACATATCCAAACATATTCACATATTCAATCATATTCACATCATATTCACATATTCGCATACTCACATTTTCACAACATATTCTTATTAAATTCACAACATGCATATTCACAACATATTCTCATATTCACAAATTCAAACATATTCACATATCCAAACATATTCCTAACAAATTTTAGAAATATACCTAGCGGTATCCCTTTACTAATACTGATGCTCTGGTGATGTGGCAGGCGATTTTGTTTGCTAGGGTTTTTATGTGCGTTTTACATGGCTGCCGCGAGGGGCACTAGTGGCTCTATGCCGGCGGCCAACCCTCGACCATTTGCAGATCTCCTATTTGCAGCCCCTCACCCGATCCCGGATGTACATCTGCCATCAAGAGCTCCAAAAACAATGGATGGAGAAGTGTATTTCCTGTTCTCGAAGGAGGAAATCTTGAAGTCAGCTGAACCTTTTAGGTTTTCTTTGGTCCTAAATTTTCTTCGACAGAGACCATCCCTAGATGAGATCAGATTATTTATTAATAACAGATAGGGTTTGTCTGGAGTTGTCGTGGTTTCATCCATGAGAAAGCTACGCAATGTGTTTTTCCGATTAACGTCGGAGGAGGATTTTAATAAGGCTTTTTCTAGGGAAGTTTGCGATATTGACGAAGTGGCGTATCGTTCGTTTCACTGGTCCCCTGATTTTTCCGAAGAGGAGGAGACGTCGATGGTTCCAATTTGGATTTTCCTTCCAGGGTTGGCTCCAAATTTCTATCATCCTTCAATCCTGAAAAGCCTCACGGCACCAATTGGGAAGTATATTATACGGAGTGATAATTCTACGTGGTGTGCTACGAGAACTGACGTGGCGAGGGTATGTTTAGAACTAGATGCTGAACTCACCTCTCTTATCATTCTGGATTGGTGCTCCATCTTGTCCTGCGAGTCGTACGAAGGAGGTGGTGTACAAAACGTTAGCTACATTCTGCACCAAATGTAAAATACAGGGGCATAATTTGAAGACATGCAAGAAAGGGAATCTAAGGAAGGAGAAAGAGCAGCAACATGTTCGCCTTGAATATAAAGAAGTGCCGAAATAGCTGAATCCTTCGGATCATTTGGGTTCGAATTCTTGGGGCAGTCTACATGAGTGGTGTTTCCGGATTTGGGCGATTTAGTGTCTAATGTGATCTCGGATGAAGATAATTTGAGACTTTGTTTGTCCCCCACAGAAGAAGAGGTGAAACAAGTAGTATTCAGTATTCCTATAGAGAGTAGTCCGGGGCCAGATGGCTTTGGGTCAAAATCTTACCGTGCGTGTTGGGATATTGTTTGTTCGGAAGTGGTGGAGGCGGTAATGGAATTTTTTCGGGGGGTTCCTCTTCCCAGATTCTATACTGCTTCTTTTGTATTACTTATTCCAAAAATGACTCAACCAGCGGGATTTGACAAGTTTCGGCCTATCAGCTTATGTATCGTGTTTTACAAAATCTGTACTAAGGTCTTGGTGTCGAGGCTTGCGCCTTTATTGTCCTCTTTGATCTCCTTCGAGCAATGTGCATTTATTCCAGGTAGGAGTATCATTGATAATATCAGCCTTACGCAAGAAATGGTGCACTCTCTTAATAAGAAGGCTATGGGTGGTAATGTTATTTTGAAACTTGATATGGCTAAGGCATATGATAGGGTGGAGTGGGAGTTCATTTTGCATGTTTTGGCAGCTTTTGGTTTCTCTTCTTCTGTTAGTGCATTGATCAGGAATTGTATTGCTTTGCCTTGGTATTCGATTATGATGAATGGTACGTCTCGGGATTTTTTTCAAGACAGTCGGGGTTTGCAATAGGGTGATTCGTTATCACCATATCTTTTTATCATTATGGAAGAAGTGTTTTCTCGCTTACGAAAGAAATTTTTTTTGTGTGGCAATATTAAAAATTTCTCTTACCCAAGAGGGGCACCTCTTGTTTCTCACATTCTTTTTGCTGATGATGTAGTGATTTTTGCTAATGGAAAGAAGAATTCGATGAAAGAATTGATGAAGGTTATTGAGACTTATGAGTCTTGGTCTGGGCAGTGGGTGAGTAAGGAGAAAACGGCCATGTATTTTGCCAAGAATTTTGCAACAGGGCGGAAGAGGGAGTTACTCAATATCACTGGTTTTAGTGAAGGTGCTTTCCATTTACTTATCTTGGTGCGCCTATTGTCAATGGGAGGCTAACTAATTTACATTTAGAACATATTTTCAATCGGGTGAGGAATAAACTTGGGAGGTGGAAATTAAAATGTCTCTCGGCTGGTGGCAAGTTGATTTTGTTGAAGCATGTGTTAGCTAGTATGCCTATACATATTATGTCTATCATCCAATTGCCAAAAGGGATATTGAAAAATCTGAACAAGCTTCTTAGTTCATCTTTTTGGGCTGAAAAAGATGGAAAGGAAAAAAACAAATGGGTTGCATGGAAGTTGATGTGCAAGCTGATTGACGAGGGGGGAATTGGTCTTCGAGACTTTGATGAGGTTCAGACTTCTCTTCATATGAAATTTGCATGGAAGGTTATGACTGGGAATGATCTTTGGTCCCAATTTTTTCTGGCTAAATATATGGGGATAAACATGTTTCTTTATTAGACCCCAAAAAGGGCCCATGGTTTTGGAAGATGGTGGTGAAATGCATCCCTGCGGTCTTGGATAATTCAAAATGGAGGGTCCAAGATGGGAATATTTCTTTTTGGTGGGATAACTGGTTGAATGAAGGTCCTCTTGCTAATTCTTACCCTGTGGTGGATGTGCCCAAGTTTATGCTGGCTGACTTAAATAGTTATAATGGTTGGGACATTGAAGTCATATAGAGGCTAGTGGGATTACAAAAGATGGAGGAGATTTGTAGTTACTTGGGTGCTCATAAATCTGGCCAAGATTTACTTGTTTGGCTTCATAATAAAGATGGCTGCTTCTCCACCAAAAGTGCTTGGCAATGTATTCTGGTTACTGCACCAGCTGTGCCTTGGGCTAAGTGTGTGAGGCATGAAGCTATACCAAAACAAATTTCTATATTAATGTGGAAGACTTTTCATAATAGTTTAAGTGTTGAGGAGAGTTGGTATTTCTATTACTTCCAAGTGTAATTGTTGTGAGCTGGTATTCCTATTACTTCCAAGTGTAATTGTTGGATTTAAATCATGTTCTCGCTGCAGGTGACTTTGCTTCTGGGATTTGGAAGAAGTTTTCTGTTATCTTAGGTGTGCCTTATGACCCAAATAAATGTTGGTTTGAGTTGGTGTTACTTTGGTTTCGACGTGCGTCTACCAAGTCCCAGGTGGGTTGTATTTTGGGCCTTATTCCTTCTATTGTTATTTGGAAGTTGTGGCAACGCAGGTGTAAGGCCAGGATGGAAGATAAATGCATCTCGGTGGAAGAGATTTGGAGGTCTGTTTGTGTGTGGATTAGGTAAGTGCAAAGTAGCTTGCCTAAATTTACAAAGATTGCCTTTGCCGACGAGGAGAGGTTGAGAGATTTGAACATTCAGATTATTCCGATTAAATTGGCACTGGTTAAAATGGTTTGTTGGGTGAAGCCTAGGCATGGAAGATTTCAATTAAATATTGATGGTTGCAGCCTCGATAACCCGGGGAGCTTAGGTGCAGGGGTAATTCAGGATTTGAGTGGTGATATGGTGCCTTCCTTTTCATGTTATCTTGGGGTGGGTTCTAATAATCTTGATGAGTTGAAGGCCTTGTTAATAGGGTTGAAATATTGCCGTTCTTTGGGGCTGCAACAGGTGGACATTGAGTCTGATTCATGGGTTTGTGTATCCTGGGTTTAGAAGAAGCGTTGTTGGGTGTGGTATTTAGAAGACTTTTGGGAGGAGGCTATGAGATTGTTTGAAGGTGGGGACTCTGTTATAAATCATATTTATCATGAAGGAAATGCGCCGGCTGATTATTTAGCTAAAATGGGAGCTCAGGGTTCAACCTACGTTTGGAGATCTTTATTGCGTGTTCCAAAACATCTTAAAGGATTGATTCGTATGGATTAAATTATCCTTGCCTTATCTGAGAGGTCATTGAGTATTTTTTCTGGTTGTTGGTTATGTCTTGGTGAGGTTGGTTTTTTTTCCGACATGTTGCATGTTGTTTAAAATTTTCTTATGCTTAAAATGTAACCAAGGTATTCCTCCACCAAAAGTAAGGGTTGTTTCTTAATAAATCTGGGAATGGGTCACTCTTAGACATGTGACCCTAACTCTTAAAAAAAAAAAAAAATCCCTTTTACAAATGACAAGCTTCAAAAACTCTCAACAAATAATCATTTAAATAAAAAATACAATACTAGTTAGTTCAAACTAAATAATACATAGAAAAATCACAACATAATTAAGAAAATTACAATACTAACCTCACTCAATTATGCTCTTTTCTCTCTAACTCTCTTTCACTCTAACTCTCTCTAACGTTTTCTCTCTATTAGGCATGGGTTGGAGGCAAATAGGATGAATTGCCTTCAACCCGTGCGATTAAAGACACAAATTTTTTTGACTTATTGCAGTGACCGGTCTAAATTAAAAGAACGATGGCATTTTAATATGTCAGTTGACTTATTGCAGCGACATTTTAAATGAAAAGTGATCGCATCAAAATAGTAGCCCATTCGAACATCACAATATACGTTCGTACGTTACGTAAAATTTTGTGTTTGCACTGAAAGAACCGCTTAATTTTTAACACTTATAAACATTCGAGTGTACAATGGTGCACGTGTGAACGTTAATAATCCCCACAACAAGCACAGATCACGTGGATTAAGTTCGATCACATCATTCAAAAAGTTTGCATGTTTTGTTGATGATTTCAAAGGTGAGGTGACCCACCATTCACGTGGGAGAGATCCCACCAATTTTTCCATTCATGTTTGCACATCTAGGTTTAACATTCGAATGTCCACGCATCTACATTAGAACGTTACGGTACACGTTTGAACATAAATATCTCAGGTTCTCTAACTTAACGCGGGAAAAGATCCCATCAGATTTTTAAACATGTTCGCACGTATAACTCCACGTTTGCATGTCAGCACAAAATGTGCGAACGTAGATTTGTATTGTTCCAATGTGATTCACATATTTATATATTCTTTAAACAATAGTGGTTTATATATTTATATGTACTATATATTATTAGCTTATAATATGTTAGTACATAACTCTTGTTATTAATTTCACTTTATTAATATATTAACAACACTAGACTAGTATATATAGTATATATACTATACAAGTGCACATAATGTACTAGTGTAACATATATATATACTAATACATAGGTCTATTAGTATAGCATATATTATTAGCTTATAATATGTTAGTACATAATATTAGTTGTTAATGACACTTTAATAATATATTAACAACACTAGGCTAGTATATATAGTATATATACTATACTAGTACACTATGTACTAGTATAACATATATATTAGTAGATAGTGTTATTAGTATATCATATATTATTAGCTTATAATATGTTAGTACATAACATTAGTTGTTATTTACACTTTATTAAACTAAATAACAACACTAGACTATTATATATAGTATATATACTATACTAGTGCACTATGTACTAGTATAACTTATATACAGTACATAGTGCCTTTTCAATTAAATTGATTTTTAGAATGCCCAAAGGAAGTTTTATACCCGTGTTTACGTCCAGTTTTCTCAGACTCGCCTCTGTGAGTTTTTCTCACGTCTTTGCATCTAGGGTTGCTGCATGGCTGCGACGGCCGCCCCTCTGGTGTCCAGATGCCAGCGGGGAATCCTGAAAAATCTCGTTCGTATGCCCAAGCTGTTTCTAGAGCATCATCTTCATCATCATACAAACTCCCTATGCGTTATCCTGTTGATGTCGATAGCCAACCTGGTTTTGGTTTTTCAAAGGTAGAGATGTCCAAGGTTGCGGAAGATTTTAGATTTGCTTTGGTGTTAAAGTTTCTCCGTTCTCGTCCTTCTATTGATGTTATTCGACTCTCAGTGGTCAAATCGTGGGGTTTGCAATAAATCCCTACCATCAGTTTTATGGATGCTCATCATGCCTTCATTAATCTACAAACTGAAAGGGATTTCGTGCATGCTTGGGTGAGAGAAGGGCGAGTCATTGATGGGTGCACTTTTCGTTTATTTAGATGGACTAAAGATTTTGACCTTAAGAAGGAGCCGTCGACAGCGGCTCAATGGATATTTTTGCCAGGTTTACCAATGCATATGTATAGAGTTGATTATCTTCAGTATTGGAGACGAGGTTTGGCAGATTCCTGAGGACTGATAATGCAACTTTGAACAAGACTAGGGCGTCGGGTGCACGTAATTGTGTGGAGATTGATCTTCTAGAGGAGCTTGTTCAAATTTTTCCCATTGTTGTCTCGGCTCATCAGAAAATTTGGCAGTAAGTGCGATATGAGAAGCAGGGCTCTTATTGTCGAAAATGTCATCGTCATGGTCATACGGAAATCGTTTGTAAGGTTGGGTTGAAGGAGCGTAAATTGGAAAATCGGGAGTCACTAAAGGTTGAGAAGGAAGGAAAAAAAACTGAAGTTTGGAAGGTTAGAGATACAGGTGCAAATAAGGAGAAGGAAGTTAGCAAGGATCTGGTTATTGGTGAGACATAAGATCTAGATGTGGATCAAAATATTATTGTGGAAGAACCAGAGGACGTGCAATACAAAGGCCCTAAGAGTTGTGCCCAGGAAATGCTAGTGCTAAGTGAACTGGTTGTTGGTGAGTCAAATACAGTCATTGTATCTGAGGATGTAACTGGGGTTGATACAGGGAAGCAGGTGGTAGATATGGAGCCAGTTGTTAGCGCAGAGGAGAAGGATGCATGGAATGAAGATGGCCCATTGAGTCAGAATGTTGTGGATGAGGAAACCGGGGATCAGGTTTTAATTGTTCGAAGTGTTGAACAGGATATGGCAATACAGGAGTTTTTTTTTTTTGTGAGAGACAAACTAATGAAAGTAGGCAACAGGATGTTATATTTGAAATGTTGGAAAAGGAGAATAGAAGTACTCTGGCAATAGAGGATGAGGTGCATCACACGGATCAAGAAGAAAATGATAATCCACATAAGTTGGCAAGTGAGAAGGGGTATGGATCAGACTCAGAATTGTTATCTCCAACATCATGCGTGGAGAAAGCTACAACTTATAATCTGAGGCATTCTAGACGGGTTGCTTCCCTTCTGAGAAATTAAACTTATGATAGACAGAATTCTGGTGTGGAACGTGCGTGGTTTGGGGACGTCTAAAATAAGATTAAAAAGTTTGGTAAGTAAGTATAAGCCTCTTGTTTTGGTTATTTCTGAACCTTTTAAGGAAGAGGTGTTTATGGTTTATTGGGCCGATTATCTTTGGTTTTCTTCGTACTGTGCTAATGAAACTATGGTAGGAAAACTTTGGATTTTTTGGAAGGCAGAATTGACTTTTAATGTACACGACATGTCTGATCAACTAATATCGGGTTGTTTTGTAGTGAAGGATTTTAGAATCTTCATGACTTTTGTTTATGCAAAGTGCACTCAAGGGGAAAGAAGAGATTTATGGCATGATATAGAGGGTGCAATGGTGGATGATGTACCTTGGATTGTAGTAAGAGATTTTAACTCTATCAGAAAGGATGGTGAGCGGTTAGGAGGACACCCAAGGTCGTTATCGGCAATGGCAGAGTTTAATTCTTGCATTCATAATTGTGGCCTGGTGGAGATGAATTATAGTGGCTGTAAAATGTCGTGGTGTAATGGACACAGGGGTACGTCGAGGAGTTGGGCACGGCTTGACCGAGCCCTGTCGAATACTGCATTGATCCGATGCTTGCCACAAGTTCATATGGAGTATTTGAACAGGAAATCCTCTGATCATTGTCCAATGTTGATAAATTTTGTTAAAGACACGACTGGATATGGTCCTTATCCGTTCCATTTTCAAAGTAGGTGGTGCACACATGTAAACTTTGATAAATGCGTGCAAGATGTGTGGAGTGGGGAGGTTCTAGGGACTGGTCTCTTTCGGTTAGCTCCCAAACTTAAGAGGCTTAAATTGGCTCTTAGAGTTTGGAATAAAGAAGTCTTTAGTCTGGTAGATCATGCGATAAAGGTCTTAGAAGAGCGCCTGGAATTCCTTGAATGTCAACTACAAGATGGACATAATCCGAATATTGAATGTGAATATTTACGTTCAAAAGCTGAATTGGAATTATGGGAACATAGAGAAGAAATTCGGTTGGCACAGTAGGCGAAGAGGAAGTGGCTTCACGATGGTGATAAGAATACGAGATTTTTTCACGACTTTGTAATCCTCGGCTATTAATAAAATGGTGTTACCGAATGGAGACTCCGGAAATGGTTCATATGGAAGCACTTAATTATTTCCAGAATTTCCTTACAAAAGAAGGGCCAAATGCTATTCCAGAATTGGGTGATCTTGTATCCTCAGTGGTTAGTGATGAAGATAATTTGGTACTATCTAAAGAGGAGGTTTGGATTGCTTTGTCGTCCATTCCAAAAAATAGCAATCCTGGACTGGATGGACTTAGTTCTGCATTTTATATGCATTGTTGGGAGACGGTTAAAGAGGATGTTATTGCTGCTGCGTGTGATTTTTTTCAAGGTACTTCTTTGCCGAGATTTTATTCTGCATCTTATATTGTTCTAATAGCTAAAGTGCAGGATCCTAAAAGCTTTGACAAGTTTAGACCTATAAGCTTATGCAGTGTTGCTTATAAGATCTTTTCAAAGATTATTGTGAACCGACTGGCTAGGTTGCTGCCCCAAATGATATTTTGGGAGCAAGGCGCTTTTGTTCCCAGTAGAAGTATTTTTGAGAATATCACGCTAGCACAAGAGATGGTCCATTCTATAATTCATAACTCTACTGGAGGAAATGTAATGGTAAAAATTGACATGGCAAAGGCATATGATAGAGCTGATTGGTCTTTTTTATGCTTGGTTTTGAGGAGCTTTGGTTTGTCAGAACGGTTCTGTAGTTTGGTGCAGGCATGTGTGGAATCTCCTTGGTTCTCGATCATGATGAATGGAACCTATAAAGGATTTTTCAAGCCTACTCGGGGCTTGCGTCAAGTATTTGTTTATTATCAGCAGGAAATTCTTACTAGGCTACTGCGGAAAAATTTTGCTAATAGAAGAATTGGTGCCTTTTTTCATCCTAGAGGAGCCGGTGTCGCATTTTCTTTATGCAGATGACCTCCTTATTTTTGCAAATGGGGAGAGGAGATCTTTTAAGATGCTTTTGAGGACCTTAGAAATATATGCACATTGGTCTGGCCAATTAATTAATAAGGATAAGTCAGCTCTTTTTATGTCTAAGAAGATGAGTTATGCTAGGAAATGTGGACTTCTCAGACTTACTGGTTTTGTAGAGGGATCGTTTCCTAATACTTACTTGGGAGTGCCTTTGGTGATGGGTCATTTAAGAGCTAGAGACTTGGAGTTTTTAGTGAACAAAATCCAAAACAAAGTGGCAGGATGGAAGTTAAAATCTCTGTCTCAGGGTGGGCATCTCACTCTTATTAGACATGTATTATCTTCCATGGCCACACATCAATTGGCGGTTTTGAATGTTCCGAAAATAATTCTATCCCAAATAAGCTCATTTCTCTCTACTTTCTTTTGGGGTGAGTATCATGGAAAATCCAAGAGAAAATGGAGATCATGGTCGAATATCTGTAAACTGACAAGTGAAGGAGGGCTTGGGATTCGTGACTTGCATGAAGTGCAGAAATCCATGCAAATGAAGTTTATGTGGAGGTTGTTATCGGTTGATAATCTCTGGTCACAATATTTTCAAGCTAAATACGTAAAGGAGAGGAATTTTGGAATGGTTGTCTCTAGTAACAGAGGATCAAGGTTCTGGAAGTCTCTTATGCAGGTCTTTTCGGAGGTCTATGAGAATACAAAAGTAAGGGTAAGGGAAGGCAGAGTCTCGTTTTGGCATGATAAGTGGCTGTCGTCAGGTCCACTTAATGTGCAGGTTCAGAAAATTGACAATCCAAAACTTCAAGTGAGGGATTTATGCGTGGGAAATGTATGGGATGAAGATGCTCTAGTGGGTTTGATTGGAGAAAACATGGCATTTGAAGTGATGCAATCTGTTATGGCAGGAAAAGTAGGGTCTGATGTTTTTGTATGGGAGCCTACTCGGGATGGTGTTTTTTCAACTGCCTCGGCATGGGAACTGATAAGAGTTAGGAGAGATGTTCTTCCTTGGAAGGAATGGATTTGGCATAAATTCCTCCCAAAAAGAGCAGCTGTTTGTATGTGGAAAGCTTGGTTCCGATGTCTGCCAGTTGATGCTCATATTATTTCCACTGGTATATCGCTTGTGTCTAGATGTAATTGCTGCAGTGAAGGAAAGCTTGAGACAATGGATCACGTTTTATGCAATAGTGATTTTGCTAAAGCGATTTGGCGTAGAGCATCGTTGGAGCTGGGTGTTCGTTGCATGGGAAGCTCAACTTGGCGTGGCCGTGTTTCAGCGTGGTTTAGGTGTGGAAAAAGATATTCTCAAAGGGGTATTTTGGTGGGTTTAATCCTAGGCTTGATCACTTGGAAATTATAGGTGAGAAGATGCAAGGCTAGAATGGAATCAATGGATGATTCAGTTGAATTTATTTGGCAGGAGGTGAAGTTTTGGTTAAGCCAGATCTCGGACCAGCTGGCAAAATGCCGTAATATTTCATCGAGTGATTTCAACTTTCTTTCAGCCATGGATCTGCCTATAAAACATGTTAATGGCCGGAAGTTTTCTGCAGTTCACGCCTATGGAAGGATGGGTAAAACTAAATGTAGATGGAAGTTGTAGGGGAAACATAGGAACATGTGGAGGAGGTGGTGTGATTAGAGATCATATTGGGAATGTTATGGATGCTTTCTCAGAATATCTGGATCTCGGAACCAACAATATAGCTGAGTTAAGGCCCTTATGTCGTGGTGTTGCAGTGTGCAAAGAATTGGGTTTCTATAATGTGGAAATAGAGTTTGACTCGACATTAGTTGTGCATTGGTTATCTTCAAAGACATGCAATGTTTGGTACTTATGGGACTTTTGGGAGACATTAATAGAGAGCTTGGAAGGAATGAATTTCAAAATTTCGCATATTTTCCATGAGGGAAATAGAGTAGCTGATTTACTTGCTAGAGATGCTGAAGCTGGGATTAATAAGATATATGGTCAGATGGATAGGCTCCCTCAGGTTGCGAGAGGGATGGTCCGGCTAGATAAAAGTGGAATTCTGTCATTAAAATGTCATTAAGTAGTATGGTTTGGCTTGTTACGCTTGTATTTAGTTGTTTTTTTATTTTCTTGTTCATGTCGTTGGTTCAATTAATTTGCAGTGGACACTTGGGTTGTGTGTTTTTATTATTCTTATGTACTCCAAGTGTATAGAATGTATCACAGTTTTCCTCTGCCATAAGTGAGGGTCTTTTTAATAAATTGGGATAGGGGACACTATTGAACATGTGGCCTTGATTCTTCATTAAAAAAAAAAAAACTAGTATAACATATATTATTAACTTATAATATGCTAGTACATAACATTAGTTGTTAATTACACTTTGTTAAACTAAATAACAACACTAGACTAGTATATATACTAGTACATAATGTATAAGTATAGTGTATATATAATATATTATTTATGATAAATTATAAAAAAAATATATTATAGAGACGTTCGAACATTAAAATTAAAACATTTAGATGTCTTTCTCACTCATCCCGTACGTTCGCTAACACTTAAATGTTTGAATGTTACATGTACAAAAGCTTAGGTCCGAACGCAAAACGGCATAATGTAACGTTTCTCTCGAAACCAAACCCGTCTCATACCACCGCTTGCACCGTCGTCGCCACTGTCAATCTCCACCACAAATGTCACAAAAGTGGTCGGCATCCCTCTTTAACCTCTGGAGAGATTTTTTTTTTTTTTTTTTTTTTAATGTTTAATGGAGGTTTCGGGGGTTCCGAAACTCGTTGGTGGCGAACTTTCATCTTTATTTTTTGGCCTTCATGGGTTGCCAATGGCCAAATGGCTACCATAGAAAACTTTCTTGAAGTTTATACTTCATTCTATGGTGGCTTTTAGCCAATTTCATTGTGTTTGAGGTGTTAGGAAATAGCTGAGTCGACTCAGCCATTTGTGTCTTGTAACGTTCAAACGTCAGCTTTTGACGTTCGAATGTTATACCTTCCAAATGAGTAAGACAACATACACATTCACACGTTAATCATATAACGTGCAAATATTATACAATACGTGCAAACGTATTGAGAGTGCTTGCGAATGAATATTTTACATTTGAATGTATGTTTGTAAAGTTCGCATGTATGATCATTCAAATTCTTGAGCGGCACATATGTCCAAATGTTAGTATTACATGCGAATGTTATTTGGATTTTGTGCAAATGTAAAACCTTTCAGTTGCCATAAACCAAATATACGTTCAAAGTAATATTTATGTACTTTCGAACATATTATTAAATACGTTCAAGAGCTTCCTCACGTGCGAGCATATTTGTTTGGTACGTTCGGACGTGTGTTTTAACCATGATGTTCGAACGTAACTCATCTTTCGTTGGAATGTTTATTCTAGTGGAAATTAACGTGTGAACGTAAAAACTAAAACGTTCAAACGTATAAGCTTAACGTTCGAATGTGATATCTTATGTTTGAACATGTTCCCAAAATAATTTAGATTACAGCACATAATATGCATCATAGTATTAATATTGCTTAAAGTGTTTTCTTTTTCCAGGATATGGCTCATCTTCTAACAACTAAGAAAAGGGAGAGGGAAGGAGCAACCTAGGACACGTCTCGAATCGGGGCTCGAACAGTAATGTTCGAATGAGAAGTCATGATCAACCAGTTCCACGAACTCATATAAGAGCAAAAGACTATTCGGGACATGTTCGTTACGAGAGACTAGATGAGTATCTGCACATTGAGGGGTAGCATATATCCCTCAATGGATCGGGAGTTTTATATGGGGATGTGCTCCATGCCTCAGGATGCATTCTCTCACACCATGACAGTATGCCGTGTTCAGTTTGAGGTTTTAGTGGATGTCATTGCCGAGCTTCAAAGGATCCGTCACGTACCTGAGATATCCACTGCAGGAGATGCTCAGCTTAGGGATGGATCCCGAGTAGATACAGATGTAGGCACTTCTGCATCCTCTACTAGCCCATTTGACTGGTCAGAGGCTGAGGATATTGATGAGGAAGATGGTAGTCAAGATAAGGATTTCTACATCCTCACTAGGAATGACCGAGAGCTGATCGATAGGAAGAACTCTTTCAACCAGGTATAACTCCTTCCTTTTTCCACATGTTGCATCTTTTTGTTGCCACAAATGTAGATCCTGTGATACATAAGGCTACATTTAGCCGGACTTGCACACAGCTCCTTATACAAGAGCCCATTGACTTGCCATTTCATATTTTTGAGATGATTCGTTATGAGGCGAGCATCGTCTCTATGGACAACCTCCCATATGGAGCCCTCATTACCAAACTATTACTGACCTGGAGGGTGCAACCCCAGTGGAGGAGTGGATGACAGAACAGATGAGCCCCATCGACATAACCACACACCATCGGAGCGTTGAACAGGGGAGGGGGTATGCTTAACGTTAGCCTGGCCCTATACCAGATCTTGTTCCTCTGACCCAGTCTGGACCTGGTTTTGCTCCTCTAGTCAGCCGCCGAAGGGTACATCTATGGGAGATGTGCGGCCTACTTGGGTTGATGCGATGATCTCAGATATTATTGTGAACGTTGACCAAAAGATCGCGTCAATAGAACAGAGTGTTGGAGATTTTGTCACCGATTTTCACCATTAGATAGATATCCTAAACGCAAAGGTCACCGCATTGATTGAAGATTCTAATACTATGTAAACAACTAGTACTGAGTATTTTTCACTTTTTTATCATATTTTGTACTTTATTTTAATCATATGTAATGAACAATATTGTTTAATATATCTACTGTTTTTTAATTTCAATTCTCAATCCTTTTTAATGTTAGCTTATCCAAATTTAATATTAAATCACTGCACTTCAATTCTCAATTTTCTTTTAATTTGAAATATCCAACTTTAATATTAAATCAATTAACGTCCAAATGTGAATCACTAATGTTCAAACGTTGGCATAAAAATTTTACATGTTCGCACATAGGTAGCCTAAAGGTTTGAATGTCCAGTTCCCGTTTGAACGTGAATATGTATACGTTCAAATGTAATGCGATTTCTCGGTTATCTTTAGTGATGGTTTACACAAACCATCACAGAAAATGCTTTTTTGTAACGGTTTGAAGCCTAGGTTTTAATGTTGTTCCACCCCAACATGGTTCTCCCAAAATAGAGAACAATTGTCATATGGAATCTCGTGTTGTGGTAAAGCACCAGAGTCACCACACCCACACACAACGATAATGAGACAGATAGTGAAATGAGAATATGGAAACATAGGAATCAAACGAGCGTGCGCACACACACACACACACCACACACAATGTTTAACATAGTTCGGCAACGTGCCAACATCCACAAAATTGCAAAGAATTTTATTCCAGAGGAGATTACAATCGCACACTAAATTACAGGAGCACCATTCTACTCACACAATTGGAGCCCTCTATAGGGATTTTTCGAATATGCTCTCACACATTTTGCCTCTCTTTCTGTTCAATCTGACACACTGATATTTCAAGAGAACAAAACATTACATATATATATATATATAAACGACACTAGAAACCCTAATACGGCAAGATCGGGTTCATTGCTCGAGTGAGTGTCGAGTGCGCCTGAGTGAACAACTAATTCAACATTGGTTTGAGGCTGGACTCTCTGTCCAAGCTTCACTTGAGCAAACTATTGACCATAGGTTGAGCAAACTCACTGTCTGAGCTTTGCTTGAGCGGTAGGTCGAGCAACAGTCTAGCAAACAATCTATCAGTGCCTTTTCTAGCTCAAAACCAGTCAAGCTTCATAACCCAACAATCTCCCACTTGGAGACTGATTCTCCATATGCTAGTCACTATCTCCAACACAAGCTCTATCACCTCTATAGCTTATAGCTCATATCTTCAAGCTTGAAGACACATTAAAGTTGAGCCCGACTTTACTCTCTTGTGTGCATTGCCCTTAGTCGACACATCTACCAGGTGACTCACAACTCCCAATATACAGGAAATATTCGTTCTTGAATCGACCCTGGCAACCATTAAAGAACTTGTTGTTGAAGTCCCCTTCTCTGATCTGGCCAACTGATCCCACTTCCTGTTGCTAACATTCTCTATCCTCAGTCAATGTGCCCATTTGCTCTCAGCCAATTCCCACTTGCTCGATCTCCTCTCTCACAAGGTTTTCCTATTATTCCATTGCTCACCACCATATTATCAACTGGATATAATTCAAGGTAGGTGTCCACCATGAGGTTTGATAGTCCTGGCAACTCTGCAAGCATCAATTGTGGGTGTAGATGTCCCTGGAACACCAAACACTCTACTCCCATCTCTCACACCTCTACTCCACACCGTGCTCCCATCTCAATTTTGCTTCCTCATCTTGTTTACATGACGAAACCTACTTTGATGCAACTTTACATTTAGTTGCACATCACTGGACCCTAAAGTCAAATACAAAGTATCAGTCTTCTTACAATGCGCCAAAGACTAGCACACCCTTCTTGACCTTCCACGCTACTCTAGAAAATGCTATTGTATGACTACTGTGGAACATGTCTGACTTGCTACAAAGTCCACACACTCCTTTTCAGAAGTACGATGCGGACATCACCCACTCCCATTACATCCAGTGCCTCTCCATAAGCCATATACAACTTCCCAAAATCACCAGCAATATAGTTTTGCATAATCTCTTGATGTAAGGTATGGAATAAAGCCCTTGAATCCATCACTCAATCATCAACTGAACTGTGCACTGCAAGAAATAGAGCATTCCATATTTCTTCAAATATTGCGTTTACAACATCATCCTCAATATTTTCCCAATTTTGGCAGTCTCTCTTGATGTGGCCCGGATTGCCATAACTTTAGCGAGTGATCTACTTCCTAGATCTCGTCTTGCTCCTGCCCTTGTTATTGGAACTTGACCTGTTAGGTCCACGGTTTCGATCGTCAACACTCAGAGCCAACCTAGTACAGGAAAACCCTCTGAGTCTTTCTTGTGTACCTTAGCAAGAATCATGTCCCGTATGTTATAGTAATTTAGTTTCAACTTGCCGGTTGAATTACTCACCAGCATCCTCATGACCTCCTAACTATTTGGCAACGATGCCAACATAATCAACGCTTTAATCTCATCATCAAACTTAATCTCCATAGAAGACAATTGATTTGTGATTGTGTTAAGGTCATTCAAGGTTGAGCCACAGACGTACCTTCTGATATCTTCAGATTGAACAACTTCTTCATCAGATGTACTTTGTTATTCACATACAACTTTTCATACATACCTGAGAAAGCAACCATGAGATCTGCTGTGGTTCTCTCCTTGATAACGTTGTGCGCTCTTGATTTGGACAGGGTCAACTGAATGACCCCTAGAACCTGCCGATCCATCAAATTCCACTCAACATTATCCATGCTCTTCAGCTTCTATCCCAACAGGCGAAGGTGGAGCCTTTTCCCATAGAGACAATCCTTAATCATTACCCTTTAATAACCAAAATCTGTGCTATCGAACTTCTCGATTCGAACCTTTAGGTTTTCTCCAAACATTGTTTACTCCCAAACTCCAACCTTGGATCTCTGATACCAATTGTTGTGGCAAAGCACCAAAGTCACGACACCCACACACAACGATATCGAGACAAATAATGAAACATAATGCAAAAACACAAGAATCAAGCACATGCACATGACACACAGCATTTAGCGTGGTTCGACAACGTGCATATGTCCAAAGAGCTACAGGAGATTTTCTTCCAGAAGAGATTACAATCACACAATGAGTTACAAAATCATCACTCTAGCCGATTGTTGGGTGAACTCTCTGTCTGAGTTTCGCTTGGACCGACTGTCGAGCGTGCCTTGAGCAAACTCACTGCTTGAGCTTCGCTCGAGTGCCATGTCGAGCTATAGTAGAACGAACAATCTATCTGAGCCTTTTCTAACTCAAGACCAATCAAGCTCCATCACCCAACATCTCAAACCTGAAGTAAGAATCGTGGTTTTTCATATGATTTTCCATGTTCTATGCCTCTTGATGCTGGGTTAATTCTGCTATCTGCTTTTGCAAATATGCAATCATCACATCCTATAAGTTACAATCATGGCCGGAAGCTTCCTTTTTTGAAACTTGCCCACGCTAACCACGACCTCTATCACCCAGCCATTAAATGTGATGAGAAATCAACCCAGGAAAATGCTAAAGCTCAAATGCCAACTGACGTTGACATAGTTAGAATTATTCTGAAGGAAAGTTAATAAACATAAACTAGGGACTCGGATTGAGAAAATACACAGAATAAAGAGAAAATTATGAAAGATATTGACTAGTGATGAAACTTGAAATTATTTAATGAAGCCCACAAGCCGGGCTTAATTATCTTCAAAATCCAATTTATTGCATTAAATTAAATATCATTAAACAAGAATTCTGACAAAATCTAAGTAAAACTCATTTCCAAATCTTGAAAGGAATATTTCTTAAAAGACAAAAATGAAAATAAGTAGATAATTAGGGGGTGGAAAATAGCTAAAATTGACCCAATATAAGGCACGGAAAAGAAGTATCTTCCTGACATGTTATAGGAAAATGATAGTATGACTACCAAATATGCCCACCAAATGTGTCCACTCATATATTTTTATTTTGTGTTATTTTTTTTTTATTTTGTGTTGGTCAATATATAGCATTATAAATTGAAAAATAAGTGGTTCAGATCTAAATACACCTAGATGGGTTAAATAGGCATTTTCTAAATTTACTGGACTATTTAAATTAATAATTCATCAATTAACCAATCAATGAATCAAATCATCACAAGAAATAATCAACACCAAGATTTTGTTCAAAAAGTGGAAACTCATTTTAAGAACATTTTCAAAATCTAAAATTATTCCCTGTGCAAGTAACCACCTAAAATCCAATATAAAAATTTAGTTTATTACAACCAATTTAGAAACACTTACAAGACCTTTGAAATAATTAAATCTGGCTTGCACTAGTACCACAAGTATCCCACTTGATCTATGCACCCTAGGAGATTTGAACCACTAACCTTTCTATAGTTTCACAATGAGCATCAATTTGATCTCTATACCCAAGGCAACGCTGTAAAATTTGATCTCTATAGTTTCACCATGAACAAACATGTCCACACCAATGGACTAAGTAGTAGTCAAACATGAGCATAATATAATGGATGTTGTTTCTCAAGAAAGAATCAATCTTCAACACGCAATGAGTAGACCACTTCGATAATCCAAACCTAGTAAAAAAGTGATTCTTGAAGTTTTCACTTGAGCAAACTGTTGAACGAACTTTCTATCAAGTGTTTTACAACGTAAAAGTTAGAATTTGAAGATTCTTGTGAAATATGAATTTGTAGATAATTGAGTTAGCTTTCTACCGATACCAACATCACCTGAATCCAATATGGAAATAAAAAGTTGACTTATTCTAGTTAAGTGGATTTCTTCACATCTTGCGAAATTGTAATCTTTTCACATTTTGTTCCAATTGCAACCAATACTCTACTCAACATATTTATAACTCAGTTGGACTAATTTTTGTCATAAGAACATGCCAACATATTATTTTTGCACCAACGTGAACAATTTGATTGCACAGATGCCAAATGCTCTTCATGGTTATTAATGTGGCGTTTTTAACAAGGCGTAGAGAACCAAACTAATGTTGTTCATAAATATATAGGACGCTACTACTATGTAAAATACTTTAAGGAACACTTCATAGTTTTCAACAAGCGTGTTTTGCTGGGAGCTGTGTCCTATATATGTAAATGCCAGAGATCGAAGGAATAATGCATAAAAGAAGCAAAAATACTTGAAATGGAGGGGACAGAGAAGCCAATTGTTTAGCCAATTAGCACAATCATCCTCAAGAGCTAGCACATGTCCTATATAAAGCTATATTTGCCAAGAGCAAAGAGACCGAAGCAAATGATTAACAGTGATAATGTTGAAAGAGAACGAAGCAACACATAATACATAGGTCTCAAAATTAGAGATCGAAAGTGTTAACGTCGTATTTCACACACCTTTGGACTAGGCTCCGGCAACCTAGGTGTTTAGAGCTGGGCCTCGATTGGTGCTGTGTGGAGCCCTCGGCAGTGGTCCAGTGTAGCTGTACGGTGTGTACATCAATTGTGGTGAACAATATTTAAGTGCAGAGAAAATAAGAAGAAATGAACACACAGATTTACTTGATTCGGCACTAGGTTTACGTCCACGGGAGTTTGGGGAAGGTAGATTCCACTATAATAAGCTTGTTTACAGTGGCTCATAGCCTCTCATTGCTTACTGTACAATGAAAAATGTAGATCTATTCGCTAGAGAAGAAGTTCTCTCTAGAGCTCTCAGGTTGAAGAAGAAGTCAAAGTAGAACCCAAAAACCAGAAGGCCCCGAAGTCCAAAGTCCTTAGCCCTTTTTATTTTACTCTTTTCATGCGTGTCCCTCGATAGTTGTGAGGGATGTCTATCTTACGTGTTTGACCCCCTCTATTTGGCTTTAAGTCACTTTCCTACTTTTCTCTCATGACACCTTACACCTTGTCTTCCCTTGCTTTATGTCAAATCACCCATTTTTCTCTCCTGACATTGCTTTCCCTCATTCTTCCCTTACACCTCCATGCCTCTAGTCCCTTCTCGTCCCTCATTCTTCTCTAACATTTGTCTTCTAGTGAGTCCCCCCCTAATTGGCTGGGCTTAGGAAATTCCTTTGGGTCAGGGCAAAAATTACCTTACAGTTACCCTGCCAATCTCTATCGGACTTGTCAGTTGGGAATTTTTCAGCTTGTTTTCCATTCGCCTCGCCTCATTCTGCTGGGCCGTCAGCTTTCCGCTTGTCGATCTTTCGGTGGGGTTCTACCCCGCCGAGCCTTTATTTCGTCGCTTTGTCCTACTGATTTCCTTTAACCTTCTTTTCCTTTCCTATTCCTTTAGCTGCCTTTTCTTTAGCTATTTCCTTTTACTCCATTCCTTTCGCTCATATTTCCTTAGCCGCCTTACCTTTCACTCCTACCACTTTACCCACCAGGCCTTTTTTTTCTACCCTTTTTCTTTCCTTTTACTTTGTCCTGTTGCTTTTCCTGGGATTTCCCTTTCATTTGCTCATTTCTTGTTCTTTATGTATTTTCTTTGTCTCTTCTTTGCTTTGGTGGCCGGTCTAGGGAGTTATGGTGAAGGGGTTCGTACGGCTTTGATTTAGCTGCATTATTGCATATTTTATACATTTAAAATCAATATATTTTAATTGATTTATTATTTTATTATTATTTTTAAATAGAAAAATTGTTAAAAGGTATAAATCCAAGTTGTGATTTAAATTAATTAATAGCATAGTTTATGCTTAATTTTATAACTTGTGATTTAATTGGGTAATATTTATTCACATGCACAACACACTTTTAATATTTTATTTTTTTGTCTAATTTTTTTTTGTTTCTTTAATTATTTATTATTTATTTTGCTTGTCTAAGTTTTATTTTATCTTTTATTTTAACTTTTTATTTTTCTGTTTTACAGCTTCGTCTAAAGGAATCAAATTTGGCCCCTGCTAAACGACGTCTCGTTTTGTTCATAGACAAAAAAGACATGTCTTTTTCATTCATCTTCAACCTCCAGCACCATGCACACTACTGCACGTCCAATTGCACAACCACTGTCCACCATTCTCCATCTCCACGGCGCACGTTTATTAGCACCACCGTTCGAAGCCACCAGCCACCTCAAGCCACCATGCAAGCCACCACTGTTGCATACTCTTCCGGACATGTACAACCTACATGCACCACAGAGCACGTCCTACAGTACCTTCACGTAACCTCCACACACGGTAGCATCTTCACCATCCACTGCCACCGTGTGTTAACTCAGCTCCTCCATAGCACCTCCTCCTGCTACCATGAGCCCTTCCATGTACCACTCTCACTGACCAGCTATCAGCGCCGTGCACGCAGTGCCACAAGAAGTGAGAACGATGCTACTGTAGGGACAACCTCCATCTCAGCCGTAACATTTACCTCTCGGCTCCATCTCTCTCTATGAGTTCTCTATTCCAAGGCTAGCTACTACCAAGTCGCTTGAATCTTATCTTTGCTATTTGAATTGATGTTTCATGTCTTGGGTGAGAGATAGTTCAAATAGATTGCGTAGAGTTGCATCGAGCACTGGAAGTAGTTTACATAGCTTAGAGATAGACACCCCTTCTATCTCTTCTACAAGCGACAACTTTAAAATTGAACAAGCCATGGCTGCACCTGCACCACACACTCTTCGAGATTATTTGCAACCTGCTTGCACCACTACACCTTCATGCATTGTGTCACCTAATGATGCACCTAATTTTTCCATAAAGCATGTCATGATGTCTATAATACCTTAGTTTCATGGGATGGATTTTGAGAGTTCTTACCAACATCTGACGGATTTTGAGTTGGCTTGTAGCACTTTCATAAATAAGACCAATACTTATGAATACATTAGAGTTCACTTATTTCCTTTCTCTCTGAAGGACAAAGCAAAAATTTGGTTTAATTCTTTGAGGTCTAACTCTATTTCTAGCTGGTCTAATATGCAACGTGAATTTTTACAAAAATTCTTCCCTTTTCAGAGAACTCAGTTGATACAAGAGAAAATCAGCTAGTTCAATCAAAGACCTGACGAAACTTTCCAGAACAGCTGGGAAAGATTTAAGGATTTGATGAACATCTGCCCACATCACGATTTTGAACCCTGGAGGCTGGGGAATTATTTTTACACTGGTCTCACTCTAGAATGCAAGTAATTTGTCTAAACTATGTGCAACGGAGAATTCTTTAGCAAGGAAATGAAGCACTGTCATTTTTTGACTATCTTGCCGAAAGTGCCCAACAATGGAACACTCGGATTGATCGAGTTTCATTGACCACACAGCCACTAAGGGCCATTGCTAGTGGAGGCATATATAAGCTAAAGGTGGACACTGGTGTTCAAGCCCAAATACCTGCATTAACCAAAAGATTGGAGATCATGGAGATGGAAAAAGTATAGGTCATGAAAGCCGTAGAAGCATGCTCTTTATGCGTTGATTCAACCCACAAGACCCAGGAATGCCCAATAATACTAGTATATCAGGAGAATGGGTCTAAACAACTGCAATCAGCTAATTGGGTCAACAGAGTACAAAATCAACCTTTCTCAAATACATATAATCTTGGATGGAGGAATTACCCAAATTTCTCATGGAGAAATGATCAGCCTGGCCGATCTCTACCATCTTCTCAGCAGCCATTTCATATTCCTCAGAGCTATCCTTTTGCAGCACCTTTGGGATTCAGCCTCGTGCAGCTGCACAAAGTTCTCAACTTCAATCATTTGCGAAGAAGTCTCTATACGACAGCATGGCACAAATGGCCAATACACTTCAGCAATTCATGCAAATCCAAGCCACCACAAATAATCAAAACACTCAGGCCATAATTGAATTGCGATGCACCATAAATAAGATGGCCAATACACTTAAGTATACCGGCAACAACCAAAACAGGTACATAATGTCTCAGGGGATGTTATTGAGACAGCAAAGGCCGTTCTAACTTTGAGAAGTGGAAAGGAAGTTCTTCAACCGGAGATGACCATGCATAGACAGGAAGTTGCCCCTACAACTGAAGATGTAATAGAACCTAGAGAAGCTGAAAAAGAACCAAAGGTGGTGAAACCGGAGTTGAAGAAACCTGAAATTGCAGAGGCTGAAACAAGTAGAGGGTACCAACCTGTGGTTCCCTATTCTCAAAGATTGGAAGTTGGCCAAAAGAATAAATACCACTCTAAAATCCATGAAATCTTCAAGCAAGTGAAGATTAATATTCCACTCTTGGAAGCCATACAATAGGTTTCTTCATATGCAATATTTTTGAAGGACTTATGCAGGGTGAAGAGGAAGCTGAATGTTAAAAAGAAATCCTTCCTAATAGAGCAAGTCAGTGCACTGATAATGAATGAGACTCCTCAAAAGTTTGGCGATCCCGGCTCTCCCATTATTTCCATAATGATCGGTGAGTTACGCATTGGGAGAGCTCTACTTAATTTGGGGAGTAGTGTGAACTTACTACCGTTCTCGGTATATGAGCAGCTCGGACTGGGGGATCTAAAAAAGACCTCCATCATGCTACAGTTGGCTGATAGATCAGTCAAGTTGCCTAGGGGTATTGTTGAGGATGTACTGGTCCAGATGGACAAATTTTACTACCCAATGGATTTTGTAGTTCTTGATATGCAGCAGCCAGCCTCCACTATTTACCAAGCTCCTATCATCCTTGGAAGAGCATTTCTAGCAACGTCAAATGCTTTGATTAATTGCAAAAGTGGAGTTCTGAAGCTTACTTTTGGGAACATGGCACTTGAGTTGAACGTTTTCAATGCTTGCAAGATGTGAGCACATTTTGATGACACAAGTGATTTGAATGCTTTAGAGGGTTTGACACCAGTAGAAGTTATTTAATTGACTTTTCCCTTTTCTGATGATGATTCCATTTTTCAGACACTTGATTTTTACTTGATGAAAAAACTGACCATGTTGATGAAAATATCCTTGAATTTTCGGATTGTTTTGTAGATTCTTCTTTACCACTTGAAGTACAATTTGCAGGCGCAAGATGGTAACCCCAATTTGAAACTCTACCACCACTAGACATACTTAAATCTCCAGAGGAAGAAATTCCCCAATTGGAACTAAAACTACTTCCTCAAGATTTAAAGTATGTTTTTCTTGGTCCTGAAGAAGACACTTTCCCTGTGGTGATTTCCTCGAAGTTAAATCAGAAGGAAGAAGCCCAGTTGATTGAAATCTTAAGAAAGCATCAAGGCGCAATTGGTTGGACAATAGCCGACATGAAAGGTATTGATGCTGCTATTTGTACCCACAGAATCCATCATGAAGACGATGCTAGACCGGTTCGTGATGCTCAACGTAGGCTTAATCCTACCATGAAGGAAGTTGTCAAAGAGGAAACACTTAAGCTGCTCACAGTAGGTATCATTTACCCCATCTCAGACAGTAAGTGGGTAAGTCCAACTCAAGTGGTACCAAAACAATCTAGTTTAACTGTTGTCAAAAATGAGAAAAATGAATTGATTCCAACTAGAATGGTCACTGGCTAGAGGATGTGTATTGATTATAGAAAACTTAATTTAGCCAGTAGGAAAGATCATTTTACTTTACCATTTTTGGATGAAATTTTAGAACGTGTGGCTAGTAATGCTTTTTACTATTTCTTGGATAGATTCTCTAGTTATTACCAAATTGCTGTAGCACCTGAGGACCAAGAAAAGACCACCTTCACCTGTCATTTTGTCACTTTTGCTTTTACTAGAATGTCATTTGGTTTGTGTAATGCTCCAACTACTTTTCAAAGATGCATGATGAATATTTTTTCTGACATGATTAAAGATATTTATGAAGTATTCATGGATGATTTCTTTGTTTTTGGAAAATCTTTTGAGAGTTGTCTACATAATCTTGCTTGTGTTCTTCAATGAGGCGAAGTAAAAAAGCTTTTGCTTAATTGAGAGAAATGCTAATTTATGGTTACTCATAGCATTATTTTAGGTCATATTGTTTCTTCTGAAGGTATAAAGGTCGATAAGGCAAAAACTGAATTAATTTCTAAACTTCCTATCCCTATGACAGTTAAAGATATTCGTTCCTTTCTTAGCCATGCTGGTTTTTATACGTGATTTATTCATGGGCTCAGTTCTATTGCAAAACCTTTGTGCACTCTTTTACAAAATGTTGTTGAATTTGTTTGGTCTGATGAGTGCCAAAAAGCTCTTGATACCCTTAAGGAATCGCTTACCAGTCCCCCCATTATGCAACCCCCACAGTGGGACCTTCTCTTTGAAACCATGACTGATGCAAGTGACTATGCCTTAGGAGCTGTTTTGGGTCAGCATGTGAATAACATGCCTTCTGTGATTTAATATGCCAGCAGGACTTTGAATGATGCCCAGAAAAATTATACCACTACTGAAAAAGAATTGCTTGCAGTGGTTTTTGAACTTGATAAATTTTGGGCTTACATTCTTAGTTCCCTTGTTACTATTTTCATTAACCACTCTACTCTTAAGTATTTGTTGGATAAGAAAGATGCAAAACCACACTTGATCCGTTGGATTTTACTGCTTCAAGCATTCAAAATCTCCACTAAGGACAAGAAATGAGTCGAAAATGTGGTGGTTGACCATCTCTCCAGATTGGCACTATCCTCCCCTTCAAAAGTTATCCTTCCTCTTGATAATAGTTTCCCGGATGAGCAGCTATTTGTGATTCACAAAGCTCCTTGGTTTGTAATATAGTCAACTATTTGGTGTCTGAGCAAATGCCCTCTGAATGTTCCATCCAAGATAAGCGCTGATTCCTCTCAAAGGTAATACATTTTTACTTTGATAATCTGTACCTTTTTAAATACTGCTCAGACCAATTAATTCGAAAATGCATTCTTGATGATGAGTTTTCTTCTGTGTTGAGATTTTGTCATATGGGTGCATGTAGTGGTAATTTTTCAGTAAAAAAAACTGTTGCTAAAATTTTGCAAAGCGGTTTCTACTGGCCTTCAATGTTTAAAGATGCTTACAATTTTTGTAAGGCTTGTGAGCCTTATCAAAAATTGGGATCCTTAGTAAAAGAGACATAATGCCTCTTTCCCCTATTCTCACTTTAGAAATTTTTTACTGTTAGGGAATAGACTTCATGGGAACTTTTCCGATTTCCTTTGTAAACACATATATTTTATTGGCTGTGGATTATGTTTCAGAATGGGTGGAGGTCGTCGCTTGCAAAACAAATTACCATCGTGTTGTTCTAAAATTTTGGCAATCTCTGTTTGCTCGCTTTGGCGTGCCCATAGTTATCATTAGTCATTTTTGCAACAAACCATTTTCTACACTCCTGAAGAAATATGGTATCACACATCGAGTTTCTATCTCGTTATTATCCTTAAAGAAATGGGCAAGCTGAATTAACAAACAGAGAAATCAAAATCATTTTGGAGAAAACTTTCAATCCTAATAGGAAAGACTGGTCAGTTAAGCTTCTTGATGCTTTGTGGGCTTATAGGACAGTTTTTAAAACTAATCTAGGGATGTCCCCTTATCGATTAGTTTATGGTAAAGTTTGTCATTTACCTGTTGAGATTCAGCATCGAGCTCTTTGGGCTATAAAACATGTTAACATGTCACTTGATGAAGCTTCTGGGTTGAGAAAATTGCAGATCAATAAATTGGATGAAGCTCATCGGGATGCTTATGACAATGCCCAACTGGAAAAAGAAAGAATGAAAAGTTTGCATGATAAAAAAAATTCATTCCAAGCAATTCACAATCAGCCAGGAAGTACTTCTTTATAACTGCTGTTTACATATTTTTCCTTGTAAATTGAAATCTCGTTGGAATGATCCATATATTATAACAAAAATTCATTCTCATGGGGTGGTGGACATTCAGAATCCTAATAATGTTGGCACCCCTTTCACTGTGAATGGTCAGTGCCTTAAACCTTTTATTCCAATATATGATCCTGGTGAAACTCTTCTGTCCAAACACCTTGTGATTTTTGAGTGCTGTTTAATTGTTTATTTATTTATTTACATTTATTTCTTGCGTTGTGTGGTTGTTTATTTATTCATTTTTTTTCTTTTTCGTTGTTTTCTCTTTACATGGTTTTTCTTCTCCGTTGACCAGTGAGAACACTGCATTGTTCAGTTGGGAGGAGGGAATTGCATTCATCTCCCCACTATGCGACTTTAAAAAAAAAATGATGGAACAAAAAGAAAAATTTATGTCAGTGTCTAGGATTTCCTGACATGATGAAGTAATACCGACACACGATAGCACAATGATCGTAAGTGTCTGCTTTGGTAGAGTAGTTATCTTACCTGTTATCCCATTTGTTTGGCGGTATTTCTTTAGGGATATTGAGTTTAAGAAAACCCATTTTTGAATGAGTCATTTTATTTTATGTTTTTGTTAAAAAAAAAAATTTAATTAGTGTGTGTGCAAGTGATAAAGAATACTTTACCTTAATGCGATATGTACTGATATACACATGATTGACATGCACTCTATTTCTAGTATTTTGTGCAATTTGAGCATCTTGGTGGTGTGGTTGAGTGAAATTATTTTTATGAAGATTTATTTTCAAGCCTGAGCATAGAGCATAATTTATGATGTATCATATTTTGTTTGATATGTGGCTTGAAACACTGGGATACTATATTTATTGAGATGAGACTTGGCAAGATTTATATATAATGAAGGGAAAGTCTTGAAGGACATTCTGCACATGCTTAAGCTTGTAGTGTTCTTCATTACTGTTTATTGATTTAACATAGGAGAAGTAAACTGCAGGACTACCGAGCCTTTTGCAATAAATATAAAAATAATCATAACGAATCTACCTCAGTGGTAAGGGCGAACTTGGGAATATGTGGGTTATGCGCACGGTCCTGGGTTCGATTCCCCACTGTTCGAATCCTTTTGAGAATAATAATAATAATAATAATAATAATAATAATAATAATAATAATAATAATAATAAAGGATTGAGCATATGGAGCTTTCCTAAGTAAATGGCTCGAAACAGTTACCCAAACTCTAGGGGTTGAGTGTTCGACCTTTAAACAGAGTTGGTATGAAAACTGCTAGTTCATTGGGCTTTGAGGTAATTAGAATCAGCAATGATTAATCTTAAGGTTGAAAAAAATCTTGGGATAAATCCAGATTAGTAATGACGAACACACAGTCGTTTAGCTACACATACACATCTGAGTTTTGAGACATTTTCCCTAATTCGTTGTGAAAGATTGTTGAGACAGTCTTGGTGGATATAGCTCCTAAGGGTTGATTAGTCATCTGTCGCATTTTGTGAGAATTCGTTATTGTGTTTGATTGTTTTTATTTGGATTTCGAGTTTTGTGCAATATTCATCTCAATTAATTTTCACTATTTTGCTCAGAAACTAGCAAAATGCTAGTTGGGGGATGTGATTGAGCTGCATTATTGCATATTTTACACATTTAAAACCAATATATTTTTAATTGATTTATTATTTTATTATTGGTTTTAGATAGAAAAATGGTTAAAAGGCATAAATCCAAGTTTTAATTTAAATTGATTAATACCATAGTTTATCCTTAATTTTATAACTTTTGATTTAATTGCGTAATATTTATTCACATGCACAACACACTTTTAATTTTTTTTTTTTGGTCTAATTTTTCTATCTTTAATTAATTATTATTTATTTTTCTTGTCTAAGTTTTTAGGGATGTTCATCCGGGTTCCAACCCGGGAACTCGGGTACACCTGGACCGAAACCCGGGTGGATCCGAATTTTTGAAACCCGAAAACTCGGGTTCCGGGTTCTACCTGGGTTTTTTTTTTTTTAACAAAATCTTTTTTATTATTAATTGGACTTCAAAGATTTTGTCTCCATTTAGAATTTCAAATCATATTCTCAATAGAAAACCAATATAAATCTCTTTTAGTCTTTCTTCTTAATACAACATAAATAATTAATTAACTTTTTAACTAAATGCATGTAAAAAAAAATCAATATTCATCATTTAAAATGCATGCGACATACACGATGCAATCAACTACATATTACATTGTTTGAACTAATTTGCTAAGAATATTACAAAACACATACATTACTTTAATCAAACTTTAATACACAACAAATTGTTTGCAAAAAATCAAAAACTTTTCCATCAATTAGCTCTTCTTCCAACAATCACAGGATAGTGGTTTGACAAGCTCTCTTGGTTGAATCAGAAACTAGCATTTGATGTTGTTGCAGGCCATATGGGAAAGGATCATTTCTTACAACCTGTACAAACTAGAAGCAATATAATAGGTGTACATAAACCTTACAAAAATAAAACTCTAAAAATATGTGGTCTTTACTGGGTTGTCTTGACATTGCAGGCAAGCAAGGCAAGGGAGAGAATATTTGCTGGGAAATCTTCAGCAGAAAATAGATTAATACAACCCACTTTTATGAGCTAAATTATCTTATGTCATAGTTATAAGCTGAAACAATTGTTCAAGTTTGATGACCATCTAGGACTCAAGTTTCATTTAATTCCACATTTAATTCCAGGCCACTGAATTATTTCAACTTCACACTAGTAATAATTACATAATCCAACAACTCAAAGTAATTAATAAACAACTTGGATCATTAAAAACACATCAACAAGATAACTAATTCCACAACAACACTTCACAATTAAAACACAACAGTAGGAGCATGTAACTAATTCCACAATTTCACAACATCAATTCCATCAGTAGCAGGTAATTTCAGTCATTCAAAACACATAACTATCATTCTAGCTGCCTAAATCCAACAGATAATTCCAGTTGTTCAAAACACATAAGAAAACATAAGAAAAACACTGCACAATCTCTAAACGATAGCGTTACCAAATAATTCATGCACATGAGCACCATACACAAAATGAACCACTGTCTCATTCTTTAGAGAATGAAAATAAGAAGAAAGCACTTACTTTAGATTTTTTCAGCATGAATGGGAAGAGAGACTCACATTAGCCTCTGTTGAAGATGAAGCTAGATGATCATCTAAAAAAATATTAAAAATTTAGTTAGATATATAATAAACCGAGATAGATAGATATTAAAAAAGTATTTCAAGTTTCAAACTTACCTTCAAGGTCCATCGACTGTACGTATTCTTCCAACTCCCGGATGCCGACAGGTTTGGTCCTTAACTAATTTTGAGTGCAAATGAGGGCTTCGATAGTCTCTAGAGACAATGAATTCCAAAAGGATCCAAGATGTGTCCTCCAGTACTAAATGCGGACTCTGAGGCAACAGTGGAAATGAGGGTAACTAACACATCACATTCTACCTTAGCAAGGACAGGATAATTGGTGGCATTAACTCTCCACCAATCCAAAATATCAAAACTGGGTGATTTTTGTGCACACCCCTCTGACAAATACCTATCCAGTTCTGATCTAAACTCCATAAACCCTTGCTCCTGAAGGTGTTTCTCTAACTTGCTATCAAATTTAGTAAATTTAGTTGAGGTAGCAGTAGAAGTAGAAATAGTGATTGGCCTCCCCTGAGCCATATTAGAACTCCCCCCACTACCCACACAAAATTTTTTATACTGCTCAATCAAGCGGCTTAACAAGAGTTTAACCTTAACCTCTATCATATCCGCCAATTCATCCCCTTTGCACTGTTTTAACCAAAACTTCATTTCTATCATTTTATATCGTGGATCAAGCACAAAAGCAATATATATCATCAAGTTGAACCTATCTGTGCTACCCCAATACTTTTCATACTTACTTCTCATATTTATGCCCATGGTCCTAGTGATAATATCATAACTATTGCACATATCATTTAATGTATCTTCAATTGTGCAGAGTTCTTGAACGTATACATTAGCCGTCACATAGAAAGAACCAGAAATGTTCAATGTAACATCATAAAATATTTTAGCAACTCTACAAAAATATGTACTTTTTTTCAATCATCAACAGTGAGGTTCACGAATTCACTATCCACACACATATAATAGTGTTCAAAGGCTTGTTTGTGTTTTTTAGCGGTACTCAACATCAAATATGTGGAGTTCCATCTAGTAGGAACATCCAAGCAAATCATACTCCCACTAATATTTTTCTTTACCGCACAAGCCTTGAACTTGGAAAACCTTGACCGTGAAGATTTCATATATTTGACGGCATCTCTAATCCTTGTTACAAACTCATAAACATCTCTCAAACCGTCCATAACAATCAAATTCAATATATGGGCAGCACACCACATGCGAAGAAACTCACCACCCAATATGGTACAATCACTATCCTTTATTCTCCTCCTCATGTAATCAACAACAACATCATTAGAGGAGGTGTTATCAACTGTGATGGTCAAGATCTTATTAATCTCCCAATCATGCAACCCCAAGTCTAACACCCTCCCAATAGTTTCACCCTTATGATTGGAAATTTGGCAAAACTTTATTATTTTTTTGTGCAATTTCCAGCTGCAATCAATAAAATGTGCAATAATGCACATGTAGTTCATATTTTGCACCGATGTTCAGGTATCAATAGTTAGACATATTCTTTGACCATCCAATAATTTTTTTAGCTGTATCTTCTCTTCGTTATACTCCTTAATACAATCCCTTTTTAAAGTGATACGGGATGGCAAAGTAAATCGAGACTCTAAATCAGCTACGAACTCAATAAACCCTTCATTCTCTACTAGCCTAAAAAGGCAATTCACACCTAATAAAAAACTTAGCGGTTGACATCCTAAGTTTTTCTGCATCATACTTCACTAGACTTTGTGGGCTACATACTCTTCCCTTTACATCCCTCTTAACACTGGATGATTGACTTTTTTCAACTCCTTTAAATCTAAGAGGGGAAGTTTCACATGCATTTTGGAGGTGGTGTATCATAGATGAAGTGTCATTCTTGCAGTGACAACTGCATAACTTTGCGCAATAATTGCACTAAGCTTTTGTGTTATCCTAGTCAATAGGTTTCACTTTAGTAAAATGTTCCCAAACCACCGATTGGTTACTAGGTGTTTTTTTTTTTATTTCTTGGGTAAAGGTGGGATGGAACGGGTAGGCTGTTGTGTATATGTGGATAAAGGGGTTGAAAGACTCCCATGCTCCTCCACATCCACTGGAATAGACGAGGAGTTACCACAAACCCCTTGGGTTGTACCGACATTATAACTCACAGAATCTTCTTCCATTTGTTATTGAGTAATAAAAACCACCAAACACAATATAATAAATAATCAAACACTAATAATCAAATATAACAAAATATAACAAACCAAACCAAACTTTATCCTATAATTGATTGAAAGACAACTCTGAAATTCATAGAAATACATATAAAGAAAAATAAGACAAAAAGGATGATCAATATAATGTCGTCATTGCATATCTCAGGAAACAATTAATTAATTATATAAATCATGCATGAATATATATATATAAATGACATTAATTCGACAGGTACATGTTGCCAAACTGAAACTGTCCAGCTTTGGCCTAGCTCATATTGATGATCTTAACCTACTGTTCTGACTTTTCTCGAGAAAGAAAGATGGGGTAACAAGTCATGTATTAATTATCTTAAACCCTCAACTTTCAACCAATCTCAAGTACTGATCTTTAAAGCTCCATATATAGTTTTCTTCTTCTCTAGAACTACAAAATGTGAGTAGTACTAAATAAGCAGCTTAAAGCCTCAACTAATATCAACAAACTTCAAGCTGCTAGCTAGCTTGTCTTACCCAAACATGAATGTGGCTGCTGAGGTACTGTTTCTAGCATCAACGTACAACCTAGTATTTATTTTTCATACCACAATCACGAGCATATATCTTTGCAAACTCAGTACCCCAAATGAAATAAAACCCACTAAACAATCACTAACCCAAAATGAAAAATAAAACTCTAAACAATCACGGATTCATGTACCTTACACAAAACTAACCCAACACAGACCCAAATTGGAACCAGAGAGATGATGGAGTTTCTTTCATCATGAAAACTCAGTCATGAAATTTGCAAACTCAGTTATGAAATTGGAGCATAAAAAGTTTAAAAAAAAGGACCCAAATCGAAAGAACAAATAGTAGAGAACAAACCTTGGAGTCACGAGGATGACGGCGACTCGGCGAAGACAATGTTAGGGTCACGAGGATTATGGGGTTCTTCGATCGGCAGTTCGGCAGTGAGGAGGGAGGCTAAGGTTCCTTCGGCAGAATCGGCACGAGAGAGAGAGAGAGAGAAGGCTAAAGGGGGGGGGCTTTGATACGGAATGGAGGGTTTTAAACCCAGTATCAAAACGACGTTGTTCTGATACTGGGTTTGAATTTTTTTTAAAAAAAACCAGGTACCGGGCATAAAACCGAGAACCCGGGTTCTAAACCCGGTACCCAGCCCAGGTTGATCCGAGTTTTGCAACCCAGGTTCCTGCCCGGATGAACAGTCCTACCGCAAATATTCTCTCCCTTGCCTTGCTTGCCTACAATGTCAAGACAACCCAGTAAAGACCACATATTTTTAGAGTTTTATTTTTGTCAGGTTTATGTACACCTATTATATTACTTCTAGTTTGTACAGGTTGTAACAAATGATCCTTTCCCATATGGCCTGCAACAACATCAAATGCTAGTTTTTTATTCAACCAAGAGAGCTTGTCAAAACCACTATCCTGTGATTGTTGGAAGAAGAGCTAATTAATGGAAAAGTTTTTGATTTTTTACAAACAATTTGTTGTGTATTAGAGTTTGATTAAAGCAATGTATGCATTTTGTAATATTCTTAGCAAATTAGTTCAAACAATGTAATATGTAGTTGATTGCATCGTGTATCTCGCATGCATTTTACATGATGAATATTGATTTTTTTTTTACATGCATTTAGTTAAAAAGTTAATTAATTGTTTATGTTGTATTAAGAAGACTAAAAGAAATTTATATTGGTTTTTTTATTGAGAATATGATTTGAAATTCTAAATGGAGACAAAATCTTTGAAATCCAATAAATAATAAAAAAAGCTTTCATTAAAAAAAAAAAAAAAAAAGAACCCGGATTCAAAAATCCAGATCCACCCGGGTTCCGGCAACCCGGTCCGAGTTTCGGCCCGGGTTTGAGACCCGAGTTCCGGTCCGGGTGTACTCGGGTTCCCAGGTTGGAACCCGGATGAACACCCCTAATTACAGAGTATACTCCTTTTATTTATTAAGTTAAAATATTATTATAATAGAATTTTTTAATATGATTTTTATTTTAAAATTTGAAAAAGTTAAATTGTGTTTTGCGTTTTATTTAAAAATTTAAAAAAGTTGTAATGATTAAATAATGATTAGAGAAAAATGTTAAAAATTTAAATTTGAAAATTATATATTTATATGGTGTTTAGATATTGAGATGTGATGGAATGAGAAGAAACCATCTCCACATCCAAACAACCCTTAATGCGTTGAACTTGTTATGCAACAGATGTATATGCAATGGGAGGCGCCTAGGCAGTTGGAGGAAGCTAAGTAATTTGAGAAACATGCGCCGTGGCCAGCCTGGCGACGAAAAGAGATGAAAACCAAAAAAGGGAAAAGACTTGTGTGGATAGGCAGAAACCCACGGCTTAAAAGAAATAGAAAAGCAGATCATATCCTAGGTAGACCGAATGTTTGAAGAAAATAAAGATATTGATGCAGAATCTAGAGACTTGGCTTGTAGCACGAGGATCGATAAGTCAAGAGACCTATGTTTGACCTTTGGATCGCAGTGAGTCTAGTGACTCGGCTTGTAGCGCGAGGATCGACAAGTCGAGGGACCTGTGTATTGAGGTTGGCCTCATGATTGAAGGAAGTCAAGGTGGTGGACACTTGGATACATAATGGTGCCCCTGTTATGTAGTGAAAAATACTGGATATATAATTGCTATGCTATATATGTATTCTGAGTGGAGGTTACTGTAATTACTAGTGTATCATATACTCAATACTTGCACTTATTTTTAAGTAATTTCGTGTATTGAGGATTCAGGTTATGTTATTATCAAGGTGCCATGTAGGTTTGTGTTTCTTTTAATTTTCTGTTTTTTTTTTTTTTTTTTTTCTTTTAATTTTCCGTTACTTTAACTTTTTGTTTGCTTTCCATTTCTTACTTTACCGTTTACTTTTTATTTCAGGTTGTCGATTGCACTCACGGATTGTACGTTTTTCGTAAGTTTTCTTTTAAGTACGCGTAGCAATGAATGCCTCGATCACCAGTTGATCTTGATCAGACTGATCATATAATTATTATCGATTGGAGTTCCTATTATTTTATTTACGTTCACAAATAAATTAAATAAAAAAATTATTAATTTAATAATATTTTATTATTATATAGAGAATGAATGATTAATTCAATGTAGGAATTAAATTTAAATAAAATATACAAATGTAAAAAAGTGTGATATTGATTAAATTTTAAAGATGCATTTGACTAAATTAATAAAAATGCTCTAACAGGTTGGCATATTAATAGCCGCTTGTTTGATAGCTGCTGACAATACAGTTCGAGAGGGACTATTTATATAGTCCCTCCCCAGTCAGTGGGTGACTTATCCTATACAAACGATCGAAAGTCTCTTCTATCTCAGCTCAGAATGTGTATTTTTTAGTTTGATCGTTATGGAATATGCGAGTGTTTTGTTTCTGATATTTATTGTGTGACACACTCCACCTTCTCAATTCGGAGGAACAACAACGATTAAAAAAGTCAACCGGAACAACGGCATCAAATCCAATATTTACTGGTAGAGGTAATCCGTAATATCGCTTTTTCTATTTAGTCTTATATATAATTTCTAACAAGCTATAAAGGCAATTTATATTTAAGAAAGACTTGGGCCGGGATAACTAGAGTTAATGCATGGTCGGCTAAATAGTTGCTATTATGAGAACAGCAAGCCTATTCATGTTCATGACTACCACCATCTGCTTCTGCATTTTCATCCACTCATTCCAAAAATTCAACCACGATGCATGGTAATTTATGTCACTCATAATTACCTCGCTCCCTGGGTAAAAAATCCTCGTTCTTTATGCTGGGAATATCTATGCATAATGACAATTATATTACAATTTATTTACAAGTAAGTATTAAAAAATTATTTTCTTTATATTATACTTTGGACTGTTATTAGGATAATATTTTTCGAATTTAACTGAAATAGAATTATTTTTTAATATAAACTTGTAAAGTAGTTGGAATTATATCCCTGTCCAAAGTGCCAAAATTCTTCTCTCTGACTCTCCTAGTGGGAGGCTGAGGTGAAGTGGGGGGACAACATCTTTTCCTAACGGAATTGTGGTGGGAGGGAGAGTACGTAGCAAAAAAGGGGTTGTTACGGTGCAGAGTGAAAGAAGAGCACGGTGGTTTACGAACGGTACGAATATTCGAAAGGTGTCAAAGCAGCGGTGACTGTAGAGGCAGCTTCCGGCGAGAGAGATTTTTTCGGTGATGAACGAGATGGAGGAACAATGGAGGAGGTTCAACCTGACGGAGGAGGAAGGAAAAGCTATAGTTATTGAAGAATCTGGCAATGAGGAAATATGTTATAAGGGGGACTGTAGTTTAGTAGGAAAGCTTTGCATGGAGAGAAATATTGGTAGGGTGGTTATTGAGGAAACTATGAAGAAGGTATGGAGAGTCAGCAAACCTGCAAAGTTTGCCGAGATAGGGAATAATATGTTCACTATAACGTTTGCCAACCAGGCAGACAAGGAGCGGGTATGGGGGGGAAGACCATGGTTATTTGATTCATTTCTGTTAGCCTTGAAACTGTTTGACGTTTATACTCCTCCGCAGAAAATGTTGTTGGAGAAGGAAGTTTTCTGGATTCAAATGCACAACATGCCTCTAGCTTGTATGAATGAGGATCAAGGAAAACAGATAGGGAAAACTATAGGTACAGTTGAAGAGGTGGATGTAAAAGAGGATGGGAGTGGCTGGGGTAAGTTTCTAAGGGTCCTCATCAACATTGATCTAAAGAAACCCCTGGCCAGAGGTAGGACAATCACGATAAAAGATGAGAAGTTGTGGATCCCTGTCAAATACGAAAAGTTGTCCCGATTCTGTTTTGAGTGTGGCTGCATAATGCATGGTACAAAGGAATGTGTAGGGAAGGGGGAAGGAGGAGAAAAGCAGCAGTTTGGAGTGTGGCTAAGGGTTGAAACTAAGATGAGGCCAAAAGGGAATATAAAAGAAGGAGGCGTGGAAAGGGAGGGGAGAGTAGAAAGGGAGGGAACAGGCAGGGGAGAGGAAGATAAGAATAAAGCTGAGGGTGAGGGTGGAAGTAAGGTTAGAGTGAACTTGGAGGAAGAAGGTAGAGAAGAGGAAGAGAGCTTAGTAGGTGGGAGTAGGAACGATGAAAGGCAGTTTAAACAGAATGGGGTAGAGGGAGAGAATAGAAAAGGGGAAGAGGGGAACATAGCAACAGTTAGGGTGGAAGAGGAACAAAGGGAAACAATCACATTTGAGAAGGGCATGGGAAACAGCAACTCTCAGATGAAGGGTAAGTGGAAAAGGAAAATTAGAGAGGAAGGGGAGGGTACAAAAAAGGGAGGGGGGGTATATCACTAGGAAAAAGAGAAAGGTAGAGGAGTTGGGGGTAGAGGCAGTTTTAAAGAAAAGGAAGATAGGGGAGCTGTGCATTGAAGGAATTGAGATGAGTTCTCAACTTATATTGGTGGAGGCTGGAAACCAGCCCCACCAATCCCAATGAAAACCTTAAGCTGGAACTGCCGGGGGCTTGGGAACCCTCGGACAGTTCAAGATCTCTGCCAATTGGTGGAGGATAAGAAACCCGATATAGTTTTCATTATGGAAACTAGGCTAAAAACTGGTAAGTTTGATGGTTTGAAGAGGAGATTGAATTGTGAAGGATGTTTTGTGGTAGAACCCGTGGGGCTTAGTGGGGGTTTGGCACTGCTATGGAACAGTAGAGTTCAGTTAGAAGTTTTGAATTACACTCAAAGGCACATAAGTGCATGGATTTCCAGTGAGGAGGACAGATCGAGATGGTTACTGACTTGTTATTATGGCCATCCTGAAACCCATAAAAGGGCAGCAGCTTGGGATATGTTATCATCTCTTAAGCCAGAAGGGTCCAAAGGGTGGTGTGTGATAGGAGATTTCAACGAAATTTTAACTCAAGATGAGAAGGTAGGGGATAGACCTAGACAAGAGAAACTCATGGAGAATTTTAGAAGAGTATTGGAGAAGGGGAACCTGACAGATTTAAAGTGGATGGGCAATAAGTTCACTTGGAGCAATAGGCATGAGAATGAAACTTTTACTAAAGAAAGGCTTGATAGGGCTTTGGCAAACTCAAACTGGGTTCAGCTTTTCAGGGACTACTGGGTGGAAGTATTAACTGCAAGGAGTTCAGATCACAGACCCATCTTGTTGGTTTTGAATAAGAGGGATAGATATAAGTGGAAGGGGAGTAAAGTCTTTAGATATGAGGCAAGCTGGTGTAAGGAAGAGGGCTGTGAAGAAACAATTAAAAGGGCATGGATGGCTAATGGAGGAAGAAGAGGTTGCCAAAAAATCATAACAAAAAAACTAGATGGTTGTAGAGGGGCTCTTCTGAGCTGGAGTAAGCTTATAAGAGAGGATAGAAGCAAGGAAATTAAAGAGAAAACCGAGGCTTTGAAGAGATTAGAAGATGAAGAGAGTTGTCTAAACTTAGCTGAGATAAAGAATTTACAGAAAGAGGTGGGAGATTTACTTGAGAAGGAGGATCTGAAATGGAAACAAAGAGCCAAAAGGAACTGGTATGCTTATGGGGACAGGAACACTAAGTATTTTCATGCATGTGCAAACCAGAGGAGACAAAAAATTTTTATTAAAAAGATTGAAGATGGGCAAGGGAGAATATAAAGGTCAAGATGAGGTTGGAAAGGCTTTTAAAGATTATTTCGAGGATCTATTCTCTTCTACACAGCCAAGCACAGCAGAGTTGGAAGACAGTCTGAAAAACATAGAGGCTCGAGTTTCTAGTGAAGCAAATGGGAAATTGATTAGGCCGTTTTGTAAGAAGGAGATTGAGGAGGCTATCATGAGCATGGCACCTCTGAAATCCCCAGGTCCTGATGGGTTTGGAGCGTGCTTTTTCCAAAACCATTGGGGAATTGTGGGAGATGATGTTAGTGATGCAGTGCTTGATCATCTGAATGGTAACACCTCTTTTCAGTCTGTAAATGAAACTTTCATTGCTTTAATCCCTAAGAAGAAAGATCCCAAAGTAGTCATTGAATTTAGGCCTATTAGTTTGTGTAATGTTTTCTATAAAATTGTTTCAAAAGTGCTTGTCAACAGATTCAAAGGAGTTTTATCTGAAATCATCTCAGGCAATCAAAGTGCCTTCATTCCGGGAAGAAACATTTCAGATAATATAATGATAGCTTATGAGATCCTGCACACTATGAAGGTTGGGAAGAAGGGGAAGAAAGGGAGTATGGCCATAAAACTTGATATGTCCAAAGCCTATGATCGAATAGAATGGCCTTTTGTGAAAACTGTTATGAAGAAACTTGGATTCTGTGATGAGTGGACTGACTTAGTGATGAATTGTATCACCACAGTGTCTTACTCAGTTTTAACTAATGGTAAGCCAGGAGATAAAATATTCCCTTCGAGGGGTTTGAGACAAGGTGATCCCCTATCCCCATATTTGTTTATTTTATGTGCTGAGGGTCTTAGTTCACTGCTAAACAACTCAGATTTGTTGGGGTTTACTAAAGGTGTCACAGTAGCAAGAGGGGGCCATAGAGTTAATCATTTGTTGTTCGCGGATGATTGTATTTTATTTGGGAGAGCTAGTGTGGAGGAATGGAGGAGATTACAGGAACTATTATTGAGGTATGAAAGAGCATCAGGGCAGTTTTTGAACAAAGAAAAAAATGCAATTTATTTCAGTTCCAATACACCAGTGGAGGATAGAGCTTTGATCCTTAGGGAAGGGGGGTCACTGGTACAAGGCAGTTTTGAAAAATATTTAGGTTTACCAACCATGGTGGGTCGATCAAAATATAACACCCTTAGATGCCTAAAGGAGAGAGTGTGGCAGAAAATAAATAACTGGAAAAATTGCTTCCTTTCGGGAGCAGGCAAGGAGATAATGATTAAGGCAGTTTTACAAGCCATACCATCTTATACAATGAGTGTTTTCAAGTTGCCAAATAAGCTGTGCAGAGAGATTAATGGTATGCTTTCGAGATATTGGTGGGGAAGTCAACAGAAATCAAAAGGGATTCAATGGATGAGTTGGGAAAAAATGGGTAAAGCCAAAGGTAGGGGAGGCTTGGGTTTTAGAGATATGGCTAGTTTCAATTTAGCCCTCCTTGCTAAACAGGCTTGGAGATTGCTTCAAAATCCTAATGCATTGGTGAGAAAGATTTTTAAAGAGAAATATTTTAGAAATGAAGCTATTACAGAAGCTAGTTTGGGGAATGCCCCCTCTCTAATATGGAGGAGCATTTGGAGTTCATTGGGACTTCTTAAAGAGGGACTAAGATGGAAAGTGGGGAATGGAGAAAGAATCAATATATGGGGACAAAAATGGCTGCAAACTCCTTCAACTTTTAAGGTCCAATCCCCTATCTCGTTATTGGATGCCGATGCAAAAGTAAGGGACTTGGTTGATGCGGATTTAGAGGAATGGAATGAAGGTTTGATTAAGTCAGTTTTCAACAAAGAAGAAGCAGAGCATATTTGTAGTATTCCTATTAGCAAAATGGGAGTGCAGGACAAGCTGATTTAGGGTCCCTCAAAAAAAGGAGTATTTTCAGTCAGGAGTGCCTATTTCTTGGCAGAAAACAGAAAGAAGGAAGTGAGGGGGGAGTCTTCAAAAGAGGAGGAGAAAGATAGCAGATGGAAGTCCATATGGGAGATGAAGATTCCTGGGAAAGTTAAGGTTTTTATGTGGAAAGCGGGGCATAATCTTCTAGCTACCAGAGGCAACCTCTTTGCCAAAAAAGTCACTGAGAATCCGTTATGTCCTATTTGTTTAAAAGATGAAGAGTCAATCATGCATGTCATCTGGAATTGTCCTGCTGCTAGTGATGTATGGGCTGAGGCACATAGAGCAACTCAGAAATGGCTAGTGAATGAAGTCGATATGATGAAGTTATGGGAGAGTTTGACAGGGAGGCTAAATCAGTTTGAGTTGGAAGAAGTTGCAGTCATCATGAGGGGATTATGGTTACGAAGGAATAGATTTGTTTTTGAAAACAAATTTTCTAGCCCAGGGAGTGTCATCAGAACAGCAAGAGATTTTCTGAGAGAATACCAAGAAGTTGAGAAGGGGATAGCAGAGGTAGGAAGGACAAGCAATTGTATTTCAGCTGAAGCTTCTCAGAAATGGCCACCACCAGGAGTTGATTGCTTCAAAGCTAATTGGGACGCAGCCTGTGATATCAAACAAAGGCAGATGGGGATAGGAGTAATCATCAGAGACAAACATGGGGAAGTCATTGCCGCATACAATGGGGTGAGAGGAAATGTGGATCAACCAGTAGTAGCAGAAGGTTTTGCTCTCAGAAAAGCTTTGGAACTCTGCAGAGATTTGGGACTCAACAAAGTAACCTTCGAAGGGGACGCTAAGAACGTTGTGAAAGCAATCCACAACAAAGAGGAAGATATGTCATTCTATGGCAGCATAATTGAAGATTCTAAATCTATTCTTTGTATTTGGTCCAATTGGACAGTTCAGTATACACACCGAAACACAAACACAGTAGCACATATGTTAGCTAAGGCAACTTTACAGTCAAAAGTAGAGAAAGTTTGGATAGAAGAGTCACCATCCTTTATTTCTTCCTGTTTACTGAAAGACAAGGAAGGTTTTGTAGACATTGTTCTATGAGTATGAAGAATGAGGTTTATTTTTCAAAAAAAAAAAAATATCCCTGTCCAAGAGTTAATTCCCAAAAACAACGTATGGTGACAGCTCATCGCTATAGTCCAAGTCAATTTTCCACGACCGCGCATTACATCATCAGTGGGCATGTCACCCATTTTCTCAGCATGACGATATAAAATAGAAAATTATATTACTTAAAACATTTTTGTCTCTATTTGGGTAATGAGATGAAATGAAATGATTTGAAATTAAAATTAAATAAAATATTATTAGAATATTATTTTTTAAAATTATTATTGTTTTAAAATTTGAAAATATTATATTGTTTATCATATTTTATGTGAAAATTTGAGAAAATTGTAATAATGAGATAGGATGAGATGAAAGTATTTCTGTATCAAAGCGATGTCTTTAGCCTCGTTTGGTTACATAGATGAGATGAGAAATTTGTGAATAGTAGCTAGATAGTTATGAATAGTAGTGAAATAGTTTGAGTTAAAATGTTTTATGAAATTTTGAGAAATGATATAGAAAAAGTTGAATAAAAATATGAAAAAAATTTTATGTTAAAATATTGTTTGAATAAAAATTTTTAATATAATTTTTGTTTTGAGATTTGAAAATTTTGAATTATTTTTTGTGTTTTATTTAGAAGTTTAGGAAAGTTGTAACTATTAGATAATGATTAAATGAAATTTTTGAAAAGTTAAAAATTTGAAATGGAAAAATGTTTATATTTAAATGATTTAGAGAAACCTCATTGGATTATGCAAATGCAAAATCATAATTTGCATAATATCCCATGATTTTCCATTTAGCTATTCCATTGAAAACCTATTCCCACATTGGATTATCTATCTTCTAATCAAAATAATAAAAAAAAAATAATAATTTAATAATATTTTTTCTTAATTTATTTTTTTAATATTTTAAAATTCTACCGATTATATCTTAATTAATAATTAAATTATAATTAACATATGATTGGCAGAGACAAAAGGTAAAAATCCTAAAAAAAGGGATAGAGACAAATTGTAAAAATCTTCATTATAATTAACATATAATTGGTAGATACAAATGGTAAAAATCCGAATTAATAAGTAAAAGATGCATAAGGGAGGTAGCCTTTTGAAAGGAAATTGGAGAAAAAGAAGATAGAGGTGAACATTATAGTGGTTTTAAAAAATTAGTTTTAGAAAATTATTCCCTAAAACAACGTAATTTCTGAAAACTCAAAAATAATTTTTACGCTAATTACTTTGTTTCCAAAGCAATCAAAGTGCAAAGAGAGAGAGAGAGTGTGTGTGTTTACGAGGGAAGAAAGAATTTTTTAATGCTTTTGGTCTAGCTATAGTAAACACCAAATATAATCCAAGAACTTGTTTTATTGTAGCTAAAAGTCATTACATTTGCATAATCCAATACAATACATTTTTATACTCTATTAGCCAAACTTTTTACTTTATTTGCATTTGCCAAACTTTTTAGATGTTGAAATGAGATGAGATAAGATGGTTTGTAGAATCAAAGAAGTCTAAAAATTGAAAGTTGACTAGACCTTCACCCAAAACAACTTGGTTTTCATTTGCTTTCTATCAACTATATTTCAATTCATATCTCTCACCTTGTGTTGCAAAATTTAGGGCTTGTTTGGGAGATTGGATGGTTTCATCGCATTACATCTCTTCTCATATTATCTCATTTTCTTCTAAATATATTCAAACATAAACACTTTTCAATTTCAAATTTTTATCTTTTACATTTAATCATCACATAATTATTACAACTTTCCCAAACTTCTAAATAAAACACGAAAAAAATTTGACTTTTTCAAATCTTAAAACAAAAATCATATTAAAAAAAATTATATTATAACAAAATATAATTTTATAATATTTTTATTCAACTTTTTCTCTCTCATTTCTCAAAAGTCAATAAAATATCATGACTCAAATTATTTCACTATTATTCACATATTTTTCATCCAATTTCATTTTCCAAGCTTCCTCTTTGTCAACCAAGAGGTTGGCATATTAATAGCCACTCACTTCAAGTGGTTTGATGGGTAGCCTTTAAGGCTCAGTCTGGATTATTTAATTTACAATACAATGCTTGGCTGGCCGTGTTTTAGGAGATGCTTAGGGAATGAGATGATATGAAAATTTTGTGAATAAGATGATTTATGAATAGTAGTGAGATAATAAATATTTATTGGGTTTTAGGAAATGAGAGAGAGCAAGTTAAATAAAAAATATTATAAAATTAAAATATTATTAGAATATAATTTTTTAATTTAATTTTTGTTTTGAGATTTGAAAATTTTGAATTTTTTTTAATTTTTCATTTTTTGAAAAGTTGATAAAGTTGTAATGATTAGTTTGAAAAAATTATAATGATTAGTTTAAAAGTTTTTGTGTTTGAATGATGTTTGGAAAAGACATGAGACGCAATGAGATGAAAATTGTTTCCAAACATCCCCTTAATTTACAGTACCATGCTTTGTTGGCCGAGTTTTACTTTGGAATTATTAAATTTTCATCCTTTGCTACAATATACTGTTTGTAAATAGATGATTTATTGAATTTTTTTTTTCCAAATCATCTGTTTATGTTTATTTTTGTCTTGATAGTAAATATTTGATTCAACTTTTAGAAGTGATTCAAATTTCGATTTTGGACAAATTTTGGAAAAGAATCTTGTTTATTTACATATTTAAATTCATGCAATAATTTCGAATTTTCCATGTTTGGAAAATTCAATATAATTTCAAATTTTGAGACTATTTAAGCCTATCTTGTGGGCTTCAGAAAATAATTTCGTTTTTTATCATTAATTAATATTTTTTTTTAGAGTTTTCTTTGCATCTTTTCTCAAGCTTAATTTATAGTTTCTATTGATAAACTAGTTGTCAAAATATAGTCATTATTCTGCCTGGCGTTAGTTGGCATCAGAGCTGTAACGTTTTTCTAGGGTGATTTATCATTAGTTATCATGGCTGGTGATAGAGGTCATGGTCGACTTGGGTAGGTTCCACATGAGCAAGCCCTTTGTCGAGATTATAACTTATAGGATGTGATAATTGCAAATTTGTAAAGGCAGGCATCGGAATTAATAACCCAATGTCTAGAGGTGCAGAACCTAGAGGATCAAATGAATGACCATGATTTTGACCCCAGATTCGAGATCTTGTATCCCGACAGCACCATGTTAGGGAGGAACAACACGAAGACCTAGGCTTCAGAATTGATTTACCAGAATATTTTGGTACTCTGCACGCTAAAGGTTTTGTTGATTTGTTGCATGAGGTTGAGTGGATTTACTAATTTGAGGAAGAAAACTTTCAGGAGTAACATTCTTCAATAGGGTGAAGATTTGCACCAATCTATGATACTTATCCTGATGAAGATAAACTTTTGGAGGAGATAACTATTTTTATTGAAAACAAAGAAAATTTTGGAAAAGAAAATGATAGTGAAGTTTTGGAGTTTGAATATGAAACAACTTTTGAGACAATTAATTATATTTATTTTTTTAGAGTTGAGGATTTTATTTCAAAGTCTCTTATGCAAAATATTATTTTTGGATTTGAAACGTGGGAAAAAAACTTGATTTTAAAGTATGAGATACTCAATATTATTTTATTTCGAGTTGGTCAAATAAATCTTAATTTTGTCATGATTGTTCGAATAGGACTACAAAAGAAAATAAAGATGAGTATAATTGGACATTCACAATATCGAGACAAGAAAGTTTAGAATTCGAGGATCAATTCTCTCAAACCAGATGAAAATGATGCAAAGTCAAACTGATATTGGGGATCTTAGTCCAAATTCTATATTAATTGCATTGAACTATCTAAAGAAGGTGAATCATAAATTTATGTTCATTTTTGTCTTGTTAATAAATATTTGATTTTAAGTTTTAGAAGTGATTCTGATTTTGATTTGGCCAAAGTTTTACAAGATTCTTGTTTATTTATGTGTTCAGTTTTAATGCAATAATCTAGATTTTTCTATTTTTAGAAAAATTGTTATAATTTAGAATTTTAGCTTCATAAAATAATTTAGAATTTTATCATCAATCAATATTTTTTTAGAGTTTTCTCTCTCTATTTTACACTTTTTTTTTTAATTTCAATTTATAATTTCTATTGATCATTAACTAACTACGAGAATAAATCCTTATTCTGCCGCCGTCAAATATGATCACTGTTATGGACGTGTTTTGCAGCACCTCCCACGAAATCACCTACAATCAAAGAGAGACAGGTCTTGTGGGGGTCGGAGGAACGTCTCCGATGCCTAAGTCAGTGTAGTAGTGGAGATTTTTCTAGTATGAAGAAGATGAGTCTCGTTGTCATACCTGAGTGATATAAATAAGGCCCCTGATGTCTTCTGTTTGATGTGATAACCGCTTGATCGCTTATTTGAAATTCAAGTTGTGAGATATACCAGCTTCACTTTCTAAGGATAAACTAATAACCTCTCTCCCGAGATTCTTGGGTAGTTATCATTTTGATGATAATCGTTTATATCCTTCCAGTGGGTTGATAAGCCTTGATTCAAGGCTTATGGGGTCAGACTATTGTTCGGGCCCATGACACTACCCAGTAGGCCCAGAGGAGGGAAAGGGTTAAAGCTCTTCCAGTTACACTGCGAAGTCTCATCACGTGCAGCATGATGGGACTTGTAATCATGGTGACGCTTCGTTACATGATTTTTCCATCATTTCATACTTCCTTGTACGAACATTGTTTCCCTTTCGCGCCCTTTCGTATACCCCCTTTTTGTTACTTATTCTTTTCGAACACTCCTTTTCTCTATTCTCCTTTCTTTGTATTCTCTGCTTCTCCCAAACGCTTTGCTTCCCTATGCTTCCTCCTAGTTTCTGCTTGAATCAATGGCTTCCTACAAACACAGCTTCCCCTTTTCATCCTGCAGAGATGGGTCTTCACGACCCCGCGATCCAGCTTCTCGCTCGGCTGATGTGGCAGTTAACAATTCTTTTGAAGGGGTGGTTGCTCTACATTCAATCTTTGAAGGCCATTGATGGTCTTTGAATGTCTCTCGTCGCGAGTTGGACTCTACGAGGGACAACTACATTATCCTAGATTCTATGGCCTTAGGTTTGCCTGAACAACGCCATGGAGCCGTCGAGATGAGGTATGGCCGTTTCTGTGGCCCTGTACATGGCCATGTTCTCAATGGGGCTCCATTTTCCCTTTGTCCATCCAATGCATGATGTGCTGGACTTCCTAGGTCTTGCTCCAACCCAGCTTGTGCCTAATGCATAGAGGATTCTAATGGCTTGCTGCATTCTTTGGCGGCGAGTTTTGGAACCCACAAGTGATGAGTATCCTAACATTACCGCTTGCGAATTTCTTTCTTTGCATGATTTCAGGCTCTTGGAAGGGAATCTTTGTAGTTTTAGGGCTCACAATAAATTGATCCAACTGGAATGCAAATATTCCCACACCAAAGATTAGCAGAAGAAAATTTTCTTTGTATTGGCAATGGCTGGGAATTTCTTGGAGATGAGTTGGCGAACCAAGAATTTCACGTTTGGGCTTCGTGGAATCTAGTTCCCGATGAGCATGGCTTGGAGATTATTCTTTATGATCGAGAGGAGGCTCGCATTCGGTTGGTACAAGCTTGGCCAGATAAGAACAATAGCTCCACTTGGTCAGACGTAATTCTAACCCCCTCCAATATTGATATATTTGTGATGGTACCTAGCAGGGCGCATATTTTTGGTCCCCAATTCCTGAGTGCTCCATCATTGATGGATGGTTCGAAAAAGGGCCCCTCACCAGCGAAAGGAGGTAAGAAGAAGAAGAAGGCTCGTTTGGGAATGAAGCCTTTGGATGAATCAAGTTCCACGAGGGGTAGACCTACACCACCACCTTTGGTGAGTGGTGAAAAGGCCTCAGGTCGCCCCCAAGCACCCACGACCAACTCCTTTGACAAGTTTATGGCCCAAGTCGAGGTTGATCTAGAGTTGGAGATAGAGGTCGAGTCTGCCTTGTCGCCTAATGCTCCTTCTGAGGTTGCTCCATGGACTTCCCAACGCATGGCGGCCCCAGACGATGACGCTAACTTGGATAAGGGCGGGGTCATAGGAACCTTGAACCCAGATTTCCTGAGTGCTCCCCTACTACATCAAGCGGTTTCCCTCCTTCTTTTAATGCCCTTAGGGAGTCTCAACAAGTTGAAGATGTTGTGTTTGGCTCTCCAATCTTCTTGACTATCTCAGGCGGGATTACCACTGAGATGCCTTTTGTGTTTCCAACCCTTTCTCCCATGGGATCCCTAGGGGATGACACAAGTGGGAGTAGGGTGCCAATCCCTTCTTTGCCTTTCAACATTTCTCCTACTGGGGGTGGTGAGCCATCTCCAACTTTCCCGGTCGACCACCCTCTCGACGAACCTTCTCGGGCATCACCCGACCAGGCCGATTGGGAAGATACTGTGGTCCCTCCTGATCATGAGGCTAGAGCATCCGCTTAGGTGAACACGAGCACTCCCCCTTGATTTCTCTACTCCCCCTTAATCTCCAAGCAAAGACGTCTTTGTATTCTACCATGACTTCTTTCAGCTCTCGCCTTTCCTCCTCACTTAGCCTCGTCCCAATCCTGACTGTGGCTTCAGGGTGTTCCGAGTCGAGAGTGACAAGTTCAAGGGGTTCATCGGTCTCGCCCCGCCTTAATGCACTTTCATCTCTAGTTTCTATCTTGAGCACTTTCTCCTCTGGTGGGGGTGGCAAGATGAGGCCTACAGTGCATTGGTTCTTTGCCGAGGTCTCAGTCATCCTTACATCCTTTTCACCTTGCTGGAGCTCCTGCACATAACACTCATGGGCTAACACCTGCTCACTGCATACTTCACCAACGCCTGCTTTCGTACAAAATTTCATTTTTAGATGATAGGTGGATGTTATCGCCTTGATTGCATTCAGCTTTGGGAGGCCAATTATGGCGTTGTAAGCTGATCGAATTCTTACAACAAGAAATTCTACCATCTTAGTTGTAGTGCAAGGGTTGGACTCGACCGTTACTGGTAAGGCGATGGATCCCACAGGTTGAGATGTCTCACCAGAAAAACCTTTTAATGACGTGGGGGTCGGGCGTAGCCAATCTTGCCCTATTTCCATCTTCTTGTACGCTTCCCAGAATAGGATGTTCGCTGAACTCCCATTGTCTACCAAGATTCTCCTGGTGGCATAGTTGGCTATTAACATGGTGACTACTAGGGCATCGTCATGCGAGTAGACAACTCCTTTGCAGTCGTCATCGCCGAAGGATATCGTGATTGCCGACTGCAACTTAGGTTGTTTCTTCGGTCTTCCCACACTAAAAGCTTCTTTGTACCTAACTTGTTGGGCATTGGTCTTCCGCACCGATGAAGTAGGCCCTCCACCTGCAAATCTCCCAGCAATCTTGTGAATCTCGCCTAATGGGGGGTTGCTTTGGTTAGTATTTTGTCTTGGCCCTGGTCCTCTTGTTGCATCCTTCTTCTCCTCGGACTTTGGCTTTGCTCGCACCTTAACCTGCGCTCGATCACTCGCCTTGGTGGGGTGGTGGCTCGGGCTACTAATCTCTCAGGCTCTCCACTGTCCCGCATCTCTTCAATCCTCTACTTCAGTGTATGGCAATCCTCCGTCTGGTGTCCACTGGTGTTGTGATAAAAGCATAACCTTTGCAACTGTTGCCCTTGATCACCATCTTGGCGGGACTCCCGAGTTTCTTTGTGAACATTTATACTTGAGTATTGAGCTCGTGAGTGGGCTGCCCTTCTGCTCGCCTCACGCTTTTCCTCATACTGACCCTTCTTCATTTTTGAGCTTCCTTCTAGATCCCTCTTTAGAGTTCCCTTCTTTGCATGATCCTCTAACCGTTCCATCTCAGAGCGCCTAGGTGCTATTAGCGCTCGCAATGTATCTTCTGCAGTGACAAAATTGTCTGATTTGTCCATGAACTCACGTAAAGTGGTCGGAGTTTTCCTGGCTAATTCGGCCATGAAGGGACTCCTTGGCCATATTTCTCCTAACAAAGCTGCCAGCATTATTTTCTCGTCCTGATCATCAGCTGTCATACTTTCCCTATTAAATCGTGCGAGGTATGCTTTCAAGCTCTTGTCTCCTTTTGCTTAACAATTAGTAGATACGCGTCTGGTCTCCTCCTCCTTCGACTTGCCATAAATTGGGTCAGGAATTGCCGACCCAGATCCTCAAGACTATCCACTGATCTTGTCTGCAAGGCTCCAAACCACTCTCGGGCAGCCACTTTTAGAGTCAACGGGAAGGCTCGGCATGCAATTTCACCGAAAAACCCGTAAAGTGTCATTTGTGCCTTGAAAGTCTCTAGATGCTCAATAGGATCATTGGTGACATCGTACATCTCCATCGTTAGGACCTTGAACTTTTGTTGGAGAGTAACCGCCATAATTTCTACAATGTAAAGTAGGTTCATGGTTGTTAACAGCTAGTCCACTGAGGAAGACGCTCCTATTGTCCTCGCCATCTCCTCATACTTGTCCATGAGACTTCATAAATCGTGGTGCATTTTATTTGCCTCTTCCTCGCCGTTAGGAGGCCTACCTATGCTCTGCGACTCCCCTTCCGTTTTGTCCACCTAAATCAGTGCGACATCCTCTCTTGAACCTCCATCTCTTCGTGTAAGAACCTCATTTTCACGCTATAAAGCCTCTAGCTCCGATGTTACTTTCTTCAACTAGTCCTCCAACTCTACTATTCTGCCTTCCATGTTTACCGATGTGGCTTCCTAATCCCTTGTTGCTTGAGATCGCATGGTGGCAGGTGTACGAAAACCACATTATTTAAAAGGAATCCCACAGGCGGTGTCAACTGTTATGGACGTATTTTGTAGTACCTCCCACGCAATCACCTATAACCAAAGAGGGACAGGTCTTAGAGGGTTTGGGAGAATGCCTCCGATGCCTAAGTCAGTATAGTAGTGGAGATTTCTCTAGTATGTAGAACATGAGTCTCGTTGTGATATCTAGGTGATATAAATAGGGCCCCTCATGATGTCTTCTAATTCATGTGATAATCGCCTGATCGCTTATTTGAAACTCAAGTTGTGAGATATACCAAATTCACTTACTAAGAATAAACTGATAACCTCTCTCTCTCGATTTTTGAATAGTTTTCATTTCGGTGATTACCGTTTATATCCTTCCAGTGGGTTGAGAAGCTTTTATTCAAGACTTATGGAGTTAGGCTATTGTCTGGGACCAGCAGGCCCCAAAGAGGGAAAGGGTTTATGCCCTTCCAGTCACATTGGTCAGTGACTCATGGGATAATGTTATAATTCTGTTTACTTGTTCATAATGGATATTTATAATCTAATTAGTGAATGGTAGTGATAGGATTACTATCCTATTATTACTCATTTACTATTCATAGTTTATTTTTAATTTTTTAATTTTTTATCATTTTTAATTATTAAAAAAAATTAAAAAAATATATAATTTTATTAATAGTTACTTTTTTAATTATTAAATAAAATTAAAAAAATAATAAATAAATAATAGAAGGATAAACTTATTATTTTTCATTAGTAAAAGAAGGCTGATCGGATTGTTTGATGTGAAGGTCTTCGTCAACTTTCAATTTTTACTCTGCTTTCATTTGCTTTCTATCATATCTTTTTCATTTCATAACTTCGTAGCTGGTGTTGCAATTTGGTCCGCTAAAGTGGTTGGCATATTAATAATTTAATAGCCAGTCACTTCACATGGTTTGATTTGCTATAAAAGCGTCAAGTTTTGTTTACCCAATTTTACAGCATGGCTGGTCAAGTTTTAGTTCAGGATTGTTAATTTTCATTGGTTGCTACAAAAAAACAATATATAAATATATATTCTAACTCTAACTTTACAAATTTTTTATTCAATTTTTTCTTTTTTATTTTCAAAAATCACCTAAAATATATTAACTCAAACCAATTTATTACAATTCATATTAATAATTTCACTATTATTCATAAATTTTTCATCTTATTTTATATTATCTAATCTGTATAATCAACCGAGACCTAAAAGGACAGGCTCAAAATCTCTATTATAGTCATGGGATGCTTGAGTAAATAGTGTTGCACTAACTCTAAATAAATTGTGCTTGAACAAGATACCCTAATTTTTTTTTTTTAAATAGCCAGCAACCACTCGCGGCGTGACCCCGACCCAAATTTATTAATAAAACCCTCACTTCTAGCGGAGAAATATCGTATTAACATCCCAAACAAATAAAAACCAATCCCAACAAAATCACCCAAGAAACAAAAGAAGACCAATCCCAACCCATTTAATACACAAAACAATTAGCAACACTCACTACAAAGCCTATTTCCGAAAAGATGGAAGTCCCCACCTATCCAACTGAAGAATACCTTTGAGATAAAATGGTAAAGAATGGCTCTCTTCATATAAAAAGAATCGCTACAAGATACCCTAACTTATATAAAAAGAACCAATCAAAGAGTAAAAATCCATCTCACAATTATTTGAAGATTCGTTGGCTCTTATGCCAGGGCCAAAGTCTTAAATTGTTTTTCAAGATGAGGACTCCATACGTGGACTTGTGATTTTATGAACAAAAGAGTATCTTCGTTGGCTTGGTTAAATACATCTTTAAAATTTAGTTAATATCATATGAATTTACATTTGCCTATTCTATTTAAATTCAATTCCCACATAGGATTATCCATTTGCATTTAATGTTTGTTGAAGTTTCTGTAGTATTCCGTATTTGGTGAATGACTGTAGCTGAAATCCAAATTATTTTAACAATGCTCAATCCAATGTGGGGTCTTTTTGGCACATATTATTCAAAAATTTTAGCCATCCTTAAACTTTGGCTAAGCCAATGAGGATACTCTCGAAATAAGTCAACCTTCTAAAAAATACGTAAAGTTTGGGTTATGTTTAAATGTTGAGGTGATTTCAGATAATTAAAATTAATTTGTGAATAGTAATATTTTATAGATATCATTGAAATATGTTTGAGTATAAATAGGTTGATATATGTGTTTAAATGTATGAGAAATTTCTTAAAAAAATGTATGAAGTAGGTTGAGATGAGTTTAACTTTTTTATAAGAAGTTAAAAAAGTAATAACTTCCATCAATGATTGGTTTGAGGTGGGTTAATTCTGCCATTGATTAATGATATATGCACAATTTGTTTTAATGATTTTTTATATAATATGTTTTAAATGAGTATATTTCTATAAAATTATATTACTTTTATAAATTATTTCATAAAAATACTTCTCATTTATAACAATGATTATATAAAAATTTTAAAAGAAAAGATATATATGTATCATTTTCTATTATTAGGCATAAATAATGTTAGATATAGTAATGAATTATGTAAGTGTCGTGTGCTGCTTTTAAAAAACAGTGGGGATTATCATTAAAAAAATTAAAATTTTCATGTAGATTCTATATTTACTTACCTTTTTAGAAAATAGTGCACAACGCTTGTATACTGTATAACTATATATATCATTTCTCTTTAGCATTAGACTAGCGAGCTTGCTGTACGAGTTATGCGCCAAATTGTTTGCTTTTGATGCCTCTCTGCATCAGATAAAATTGAGAAATGATATTTACAGTTATAGAATATGAAAATATCGCACACTCATTTTGGAAAGTTGAATTGATATGGAACCTATATGAAAAAATTAATTTTTTAATGGTAGATCTTAATCTTTTTTAAAAGGAGTGCGCGACATTGACACAACCAATGTCTGTATCTAGCATTACTCGATAGAATTACACACATCTCGCATTATATGAGAGATGATAAATAATATTTACAGTCATGAATGTGCAAGCCGCACAATCTCTTTAAAAAAGAGTAAGTAAGTACGAGACCTATATGAAAAAAATTAATTTTTTAATAATAGACCATACTCTTTTTAAAAATAATTAATTACACAACGCTTACATATTTTACAATTGTATATAACATTAGTCATTATATATACATAAAGAAAGCTAAATAGTCATAAGGATAATGATATAATATATAACAACTGTATTACAACCCATTTACAATTAAATACTAAAAAACTATTTTTATGTAATTTGGACTGTTGCTAGGATAATACTTTCGAATTAAACTGAAAAAGAATTATTTTTTAATATAAAATTATAGAATATGCTATTCTATAATAGTTGATATTGTATCATTATCGATGCTATGAGACTATGAGTTAATTCCGGAAAACAACGTACGGTGACCCCTCGATATCGCTGGAGTCCATCAAAGTCAATTTTCACACGAAGGAGCAGCATGGTTACATAATCAGTGGGCACGTCACTCAATTTCTCAGCATGACGATATAAAAACATTTTGTTTTGGATGAGTGGTCCATCACCAGTTCTTGATCTGACTTTTTTTTTTTAGTAAATAGACGAGATCACCTGTCTATGAGTGACCCCTTCCCAATTTATTAAAATCTTCACTTATGACGGAGGAATACCGTAGTAACAACCAAATCCCAAAAAATCAACAAATAAATAAATCAAAAACATCCATATTCTCAACATCAACAAACCGAACCCAGCAACTATACAAAATAAAAATACCCAAAACTAGCAGCACAACTCAACAGCAATAACTCACTAATTTCTCCCGCAAATACGCCAATCCCAACCCATCCAGCCTATACCAACCTCTTAAGACATTGGGCAGCCGTCCATCCATTCGGAATACCCTATTCTCCCCCCTAGCACCACTTTTTGCCAAAGAATCTGTAACATTATTCACTTCTCTGAAACAATGATGAATAGTGAAATCAAACTCATGTAAAAGAACCAACAGTTTGTCCCAAAAGTCCCAAATATACCAAACAGTACACCTGTTAGCCAAAACCCAATTCACAACTACCAAGGAATCACAATCAATATCCACTGCTAAACACCCCATCTGCTGGCATAAGATTAAATCTTCCATAACTGCCCTCAATTCAACTTTATTATTGGAACAATAACCAAAAGATTTAGCAAAAGCAAACACCATCTTGCCCATACTATCTCTTAAAACACCTCCCCCCCACCCCTACCTGGTTTCCAACACTACTTCCATCTACATTTAACTTGAATCTTCCTGGACTAGGTTTCAACCAACGTACAACTCGAGTGTGAACTCGACATTTCTCCACAATCTGAATGTCTAATCACTTCAAAATAGCAACATCTGAACTAGATAGACGATTAACCTTAGAAACCTTCTCAACTACTACACGAACCCAATATTTAATTGAGTTCCAAACTACACCCAAACTCTCAAGAGTCCTTTCCATCCGGGCTACACACCACCTTCTCCACAATCTCCAAACCACAATAATAGGAATACAACCAATGATAGTACCAACTTGTGATTGCCTTGAAGCTCTATTGAACCATGCTTGCGTTCTTCCACGCCATCCTTGCTGCGGCACAAACGGAATAGGCATTTCAGCGGAGGCTTTGCACCACAATCTTCTTGCGAACTGACTGATCATATAATTATTACCGTACTGGAGTTCCTGTTATTTTATTTACGTTCACATATGATTTTGGACATCGATGCAACCATGAATTACAAAAATTCTTGTACAATATTAATCTATTTGAACGTGAAACTTCACTCTTTCTGTATAAATTGGTCATAGTAAAAGAAGGCTGATTGGGCTGTCATGACATCAATACGAAGGTCTTCATCAACTTTCAATTTTTACCCAGCTTTCATTTGCTTTCTATCATCTCTTTTTCATTTCATAACTTCCCACGTGGTCTTGCAATTTTCAAGTAAGTAGTTGGCATATTAATACCACTCACATCAAGTGATTTGATGGCTGAAGGCTCAGCCGGGTTTACATGCAGTTGAAGAGGTTACGAAAAAACACATCACTTTTCACTGAGTGTAAGACTATTGGATGGAAAAATTGACTGGACCGATAATCTTATAATTGGTCGGTTTCGGTTTGATTTTTTTTGGACCATAACGAAATTGACCGAATGTAAAATTTAAATATATATAATATATTATTTTATATAATAATTATATAAATTAATTATATAATTTTTATCTAAAAGATCACTATTGACTATAAATATAATGAAATTATTTAATATTTATTAACTATATATAAAATAATAATGACATCACTTAATTTTAATTTTATTAATTTAATTAATTTTTTATATTAGTCTTTTTGTCAAAAAAAGAAAGAAGAGAAAAAAAATATTTATGGACCGTATAGACCGACCGGAATACCGATAGCTAACGGTCCGGTCGGGCAAAATTGATGGATTGAAATTTTTGATCCGTGACCTCTCCTAGACTGGACTGGACCGATTATACCCTGACGTACAACTATATTGTCTATATTTTAAAATGAATGATATTTTTGTAAAATATCTTATAAAAATAACAATATTTTATAAAAATATTCTTATTTTAAAACATATATTGTGAAATATACTATGAAAAATATTGTATGGATATCATCAATATATATATTACTTTGCTGAAAAGTCGTCAAATTGGCTAGCTGGTCAAGTTTTACTTGGGCATTGTTAAATTTTCATGCGTGGATAGGGAAAACTATATATATATAAATATATATATATATTTATATAAGAAAGGCTTGAGTGTAGACTAATCATGTGAATAGTTCACTAACTAACGAAGACATATTTATGAGAACAGATGCTATATATTGTTCATTACCATCATGATCTGCAACTTCGTGTCTGCTCATTCCGAGAATCTAAAAACAAGGGACCTTTTGACATTTGTGACTCATTCCTGTCGCTTTTAATCCTCCTCTAACTTGCTCGCTCGAGCAGCTTATAGGTGCGCGCAATTCATAAAATTTAACATTGTGCTTCTTTCTTGATCTTCAACAAACCCCGCCCAACCAAGACGGTATAACTTATTTTCTGATCTATCAGAAAAATAAAAATCAACCACATATATTTTTTAATGAAAAGTACAGTTGTCGTTTTATAAATTTAACTTTTAGATTAACAATTTTTTTTTAAAAAAAGATCCATATTTTAAAAAATCAATATTAATATTTTTAGGGGATAATATTTTGGACGTGAAACATTCGACCGCAAACAAAATAAAATGATAATAGGGTAAACCAATTTAATTATACAACCCCGTTATAATTAACTCGTTAATTAGTTGTTCTCTAAAATGAAGAGAAATTGATCATATATACTTATCCTCAAAATAAGGAGAGGCCCTGCCAATTACACCTCAGTCTTTATATATAATCTTAATTAATTACTAGCAGCTAGTAGAAGACGAGAGACTTAAATATTGGTTGGTAATTAGGGCGTTGTCAAGAGATTTCGATATCAATGCTTTATAATTTATAAAAAATTATAAAAAAATAAAAGAAATGTTTTGTTTATAAAAAAATCTTGTAAAAATAAATTTATAATTTATAAAAAATTTTGCAGTACAATAAATTGTAAATTTTTTTATTATAAAAAGATCTAATATATCACATATATCTGCCCCAAATTATGAATATTATTTTTTATAAGATCTATTTATTATATAAGAGAATTTAAAGGAAAAAAAAAAAAGGCAGACTCACGGTCAACGCCGTCTGAGATGCTGCTAAAATATTGGACTTAACTCAGTCATGAGAGCAGTGGCAACGTGCTGAAAATTTAACTAAAAGTTGGGTTTTTGGTTAAAATCAAAGTCGTTGAGAATATTAATATAGACTATCAATCTCAAAATTAAAATAATAATATAATATTATATATTTTAATAATAATTATTTTTAATAATTTATAAATACATTCTATATATTAATTAATAATTTAATTTTTATTTAAAATTATTATTTTTCAACTATTTTTTATATCAATCTAATTATCTAATATAATATAGCCTTGTTTATTAATTAAAGTTTTAAAAAGTATTTAATAAAGACTTGTTAATTATTTATAAATAAAATATGAGTTTAATAGATAAATTGTAACTCCCTAACTTTGAAAATCACTTTACAATTACTGTAGCTGAAAGTCAAAGTCAAAGTTTTTAATTAATTCAATGCAAGTCATTTATAGAAAATTTATATATATTTTAGATTTCATTAATATTTGACTAGTCCAATTCAATAGTATGAGTCCCCTATAAAATAGACTGGCTAGACCTGAATGTGGAATCGGCTTGCTTAAAATCCAGCTTTCTGCTGCTCTTCGCTCAGTCCATGTCCCGGCCGTCTGCTCGAACACACAATTAGTCTATCAGGTTCAATGAATTGTTATATGGATACAAGTTCTTTTTCAATGCCTTAGGGTATAGACATTTAGAATTGCCCGCTTTTGTTTCAGCACAGGCCGACACAACTGCGAAGAGGTTTCTTTTCTTCTTCTCTTTTTCCGGGACCGGATCATACTCTACAGAGTTTGGGAAAAGAAGATTTCTCAGAGTGAGAATTTCTTTAAGCTGCAGTTTTTTAATTGAAAAAACAGTCTGTATATCTTCATGTACTTTAGAATAATAGATCGACCAAGAGTGTTGAACGTTTCTCTAATCTGTTTTCCATTTTTATGATCAGGAAGCAGAATTCACAGTGTACGGGTACACTACTTGAGTATAAGCTTCTTGGGGCAACAGCAAGAGAAGGGGGCCGAAAGGTGAACTGAGCATCTTCTTCTTCTTCTTCCTACCGGCAATTAATTTGCTAGTGAACTTGTGTGGCTGAAAGTTGCTGACATCATTAATGGGATCTTTCAACTATTTTGTCCCTTGTGGATAATTTGAGAGTAGTGCCGCTGTGTAGTACCGCTCTGATGACCGTAGTTATATATATATATAAATATTTTTATTTTTTATTTTTTAATATATTTAAATATATTTAAAATATAAAAAAAAATATTAATATATTTAAAATCACTTCTTTAATCAGTAAATAAAAAAAAAATTTATCAAACAGTACATTTAAGCGGTACAACTTGACCTTTTCCAACTTGAAATTCCGACCACACAATATATCATGATCATCTGAAATAATTAATTAATAACCAATTATTTAATATTGACCTCAAGAGGCATTAAATGCATAGTGCACCATGTTGATATACCAAAGTTATAATCTTTTTCTTTTTCTTGGTATGTCCGAACTTGGGAGGCATTAAATCACGTATTTGCATAATCACTTCTAGATTGGTTGTATCATTGTAAATTAAGCAATTATCATAGGATTTTGTATGGCTGAAAGGAACCTGCAGTACGGCACCTTATAACTAACTATATATATTTAGGTGCTTTTGGGGCAATTGGAGTCTGACAATTAATCATAGTTATTTGGTCCCATGATTTTAATCACTGCCTGTTTGATCTGTTTTTGCGCAGGGATCCGGATATTGAGGATCAGCAAATCCTCATTAAAGCTGAAGTTAAGAAGTCGAAGAAGAAAACGAAAAAGAGCTAGGCAACTTCCAAAGTGGACTGTAAACATTCTTCACCCAGGGGGAGAGTTCCTCCGAATCTGGAAATTGATTTTCTTAGTGTCGTAAGTGTTTTCGGTATCAGTGGACCCTTTGTTCTTTTACCTTCCGGTGATTAATGAAGAAAAAAGGTGCGTTGCTTTTGATAAAAGATTACACATCATAAGTCTTTGTTTGCGAACTGTGCTTGACTCGATTTCAATTGTGAAAATCATTTTGCAATTTTTTTGTCCTTACATAGACGAGAACGCTCGTCTACAAGGACAAGATGGAGTGGTTACAGATGCTTGGCCAATAGCAAAGAGGTACTTGTGGTCACGCTCATTCTCGATTGATGTCCTGTAAATTCTTCCAATCCCACAGGTAATTAATTAGCTAGGGTCACTGAGCTTATATATATGTGCTAATTCTTAACTATTTAATTTGCTCGTGTGTACTTTTAATGCATGCAAGTTGACCTGTAATAATATGCACGGTTTAAGCAGTACGTACACAAGCATGCCTCATGAACTAACGTACGTAAATACAAAATTGTTAATAGATAATATGATACAAAGTTGTCTTTGTTATTTATATGTCCAGGTGCTAGTTCCAATTATTTTTTCAGAAATGAGAGGTTCCAATGCTTTGAACACAAGAAAAATGCTGAACGCTGTTGTCCTATCCCAATATGTGCCAAGAATAACTCGTATCTATCTGTCTTGGATAAAAGTCAGGAAGAATAGAACCCTTCCTCTAATTATCATAGCGGTGAAAGCTGGATTCAATTTGTTTCTGTATACCGTTGCCAGTCTGCATGTAAGTTAATTTGTTATATATCATGATGAGTCTCATACTTGTACTGTTAATTTTTTTTTTTTAATCAAACATCGAAACTTTGTATTCATTCTTCTTCAACTGTTACACTTTTATCCTTTTGAACATAGTATTGTATACCTATAGGGCCTTCTTCTTTCCAAATTCTTTCCTCATTTACAAGTAAAGAGACTTTTGCTAAAAAATGAACTACACAATTACATTCCCTATACGTGTGTATAACTGTCCAGTTAGTTCTATTCTTCAAAACCCCTTTAATATCTTCAACCAGTTGATCATGCCATTCCCAACTAGGTTCTGCATCATTTACTGCTTTAGTCACACTCAAAGCGTCCCCTTCAAACATTACTTCTGAAAAGTTTAACTTTGCACACAACTGCATAGCACGCCACAGAACCTGTAACTCAGCTACTAGAGGAGTAGTTACATTCCCCTTCTGAGCACATAATGAAACCAACACATCTCCTTGCACATCCCTTATCACTACACCTATTCCCATCCTACCTTCATTAATCTTCATTGCAGCATCCCAATTAACCTTCACCTGGCCTTCTGTAGGAGCCATCCATTTGCATAATTTTCTTGCCTGAATTCTATCATTCTGGTTCCTGGCTTCTTTTTGTTGTGCTTCCTGAAATTGCAATAAACAGTCAGTAGCTTGCCTGAAGATCACATTAGGCCCTTCAAATTTGTTTTCAAACACAAAGCTGTTTCGCCTCTACCAAATCCTTCTTAATACTACTGCCATCAACTCCAGTTCTTCTCTTTTTAGTTTATTACACCAGCTTGCCCATAGTTCCTACATATCCCTCTTAGTAGATGCCCATTTCTGCACGGGACTAAGATTATCAGCCCAAACATCCATAGCTCCACCACAACTCCATAGGGCATGAGAAACTGTTTCCTTATGCATCTTGCACACTGGACAAATAGGACCAATATTAAAAAATGGTGGATAAAGGGATGAGTCCACCGACTCAGCAATTAGCAAGCTCATATTAGTGTGTAAATATGAGCCAGTTAAGAATGCAGAAATAGACAGTTCTAAAAATTATGAGAATGGTATTTTCATAGGCATTTGATTATAATAGTAATATGTACAAAAGGCCTTAGGCACAAGGATAACTGAAACAACGTCAGAAACAGAAACAGATGCCATGTTTACCCCCATGGTATTGTTGTGCATTCTGTGAATAGCCAAGTAGAATATAAATCACTGTGTCACCACATTGATTGCACTCAAAACAAAGCTCATGTTTACTCCCATGGCAAGGTTCTGCATTCTGTGGTAGCTGAGCAGAACTTAAATCACTTTGTCACCAAAGTGATTGCACTCAGAATAGAAGCCACCATTTTACACTCCTGACGAGGTCAAAACAGAGGTAACCATTTTACACTTGTGGCAAGGTCAGAATAGAGGTCACGTTACACAATCGTGGCAAGGACGAAATAGAGACCCCCATTTTACACTCATTGCAAGGTTAGAACAAAGACCACATTATATACCTGTGACAAGCATAACAAAGGCTACTATTATAACCCGTCGTAAAGGCCTATAACCAAAGCAAAACAGAATCTTATGTTTTAGGATTTTCGAATACAATGCAATAATGGAATAGTGTACTCAATAAATAATATCATATAATTAGATCAAATATATCAGATTTCATGTTCACATTTTATGAAGCAGAGAAACAAAGTACAAAACTATGCTCATGTCTATATTAGTCATGATAAATGCTAGCTTTAAAATTCAGATATAGAGACTAGTGCAATAAATAATCAAGGATGTTTTCATCACAAAGTATGCAGGTTTTTCACAAAATCAATCTCAGTCAGTTTTAGAAAAAGTGTATGTTAAAAGCACCACTTAGCTGAACTTTTTCACTTTTTTGAATATGCTCACAATTGTGACAAGTGAATATCAACCATTACTTATAAAATAGGCAAGTAACTTGCGTCAATTTCCAATCGTACGTAAGTTTCTACTTAAGCGCGTACTCGTAATTAAAACCTGAAATACTAATGATCTATTTTTCATAAAGCCTAAAACCATTATAACCCTAAAACTGCATTAACTATGAAATATCGATGTTAAAATCGTAAACCTCGTGTTCATGAATCCAACTTTGGTTTTTGTTGTATTGGAGTGAAATAGATGATGGCTTGTAGAAGTCCCATACGCGGCATGACTCTCGATTTCTTGTGGCTTTACTGTGCTTGGGAAGGTGACGCGAATGAGCTTTTGTCTTGGGTTGTAACGGAGTAGGTTGTACATGACATTGAGGTTGTGTGCATGGTGATTTGCAGTTTTACGAAAGGGAAGGCTGGACGATGGCTAGCAGTTAGGCGCGGAGGAGTTGGGAGCGTGGACATGGAAGGTGTTGCCTCCCATGGTGGTTGCTGATAGAGGAAGAGAAGGGGTTGCGGCTTAGGGGTTGTGAAAAACCTAGAGTGAAAAGGATGATCCTACGTGCAGGGGCTTGGAGTTTATGACAAGCTAGGTCTACATATATTGAAGGTAGTTGGGTCATGGGTCTTGCAAATGGGTTGGGTCATGCTCATGGGTTCATGGGTCGTAGGGTTTCCTTTTGGGTCATTTGGGCTCTAGCAAGAATGGTTGACCCATTTAAAGGGTCCAAATAGATTCTAGGGGCGCTTCCCCATAATTTAATGGGCTAAGTCATTTAACGACCTTACAGGCCAATCTTAAATTTTAAAATGAGTCTAATTAGCCTAATAAATACGTTTGAACTTTTAAATAAATTATTGAACTAGTACTTAATAAATATGAGCCCCAACTACCCCCATAAAATATTAAAAGGACTTTAAGTCCAATAATTAGGCCCCATAAACTTTCATAATCCACCCTAATAAATTTTGGCCTCGTGGGTTACTCAAAATTATCCAATTAGACTGAATTGGGTTTCTCAAAATATTAGCCCTTAATACCAATCCAAAATATCAATTAACCCTTATGGCTTTAACATAAACTTTTGGGCCAATGGATCTAATGAAAGCTTCCAGGCCAACCTCAGAAATAATAGTTTGTGAGTTTATCCAATATGGTCCCTCAAATTTAATTTAAGTTTATTATTCATGTATCATTTCTTACAATATTGGATCGAGGTGTGACATGTATCATTCCTGGCCGCTCATCTTAAAAATCCTTGAAATGTGCGAATAATAACAACCTCTTGAGTGTTTATTGTTTCAATATATAGAAATTAACGTGGAGAAGGGGATCGAAAAAAGGGAAGGTCAAGGTTTCTGGAATCATGATCCCATGCACAACTTCTTATATTTTTCCTTTAATGATATTAATAATTACGATATTGCCGGGAAAGGAAAAAGTCTAAAAGACGTAGCTAGCTAGTATGCTAAAACCTTTTGCTTCTTTATTATTCAACAACGTCCCCCAAACCAAAACGGTGTCACTTAATTTTCTCTATCAGAAAAATGAAAATTAACCAGGCGCTGAAGCAAGCGATCGAGCTGCAGTTCCTGGGATTAATTCAAGTCTTTGTTACCCGCGGGCCGGTTGGAGCAGCAGTTATTTGCATTGTTATGTATTTTTTTTTTAATGAAAACAGTTGTCGTTATATAAATTTTAACTTGTAGATTAAAACAAAATTTAAAAAAGAAATATCCATATTTTAACTTGTAGGAGAGGCCCCAATGACACTGACTGTCCTTATAATCTTTATTTATTTTCTTGAGTTCCCACGCGGTCTGGAGGATATTCTACGCGGGTTTTGCTGTCAATTAGCAAATTTCTATTTTTCTTTAGTCGAACAATTTGTTTGATTTGTTCAATGTGCATATCTTCTTCTTCTTCTTCTTCTTCTTCTTGTTTTTTTTTTTTTTTTTAAGAAGAGGACGATATCGTAATTTTATTAATTATCCAAATTTGTGACAGAGGAAAACCGTGACTACAACAAGACACTTAAAAATACAAATAAGCAAAAAACCAAAACCGCATATCTACACCATACTAAAAGTTAAATTTTTGTATTAGTATAAAAGAAAATAAAGATATTTTATAATCAAAAGAAATGTCTTGTTTAAAAATAATCTTGTAAAAATAAATTCACAAAATAATATAATTTGTTTCGGGTACACTGTAATCAGATCATAAAATCTTTTTTACTATAAAAAAACTAACATATCATATATATCCATGTTAAATTATGAACATTATTTTTTGTAAGATATATNGGGGGGGGGGGGACTCGGTCAAAGAAGCTACTTGTAATGGACGACTCAGTCAGTTCGACTCCCTGGACACGGATGTAAGTAGACTCTGCATGCTTAAAATCCAGCTTTCCGCTGCTCTTTGCTCACTCCATATCCTGCTCTGCTCGAACACACAAGTTGATCTATCAGGTTCAATGAATTGTTATATGAATGAATTAATACACGTTCCTTTTAGAATAATAGATCGACCAAGAATCTTGCATGTTTCTCTAATCTGTTTTACAGTTTTTTCAGGTTGCGGAATTAATTCACGGTGTACGGGTACACTTAAGAATGAGATACCATAGGCATCTAGCAGAGAAGGGGGTGGGGTAAATATCTTCTTCTTCTTCCTACCGGCGATTAATTAGTGAATTTGTGTGGCTGAAAGCTGCTGACATCATTAATGGGATCTTACAAGTATTTTGTCCATTGTGGACAATTACTTGAATTTCCTACCAAACAACATTTATCATGATCAACTCTTCTTTTTCTTTTTATCATGAATTCCCGTTTGCTCTATTTTGCCTAGGGATCCGGATATTGAGGGGCAAATTCACAGCGGAACAGTTCAAAAGTGGATTGTAAACATTCTTCATCCAGAGGGAGAGTTCATTCGAATCTGGAAATTGATTTTCTTAGTGTCGTGCGTGTTTTCCGTATCAGTGGACCCTTTGTTCTTTTACCTTCCGGTGATTAATGATGAGAAAAAGTGCGTTGTTCTTGATAGAAGATTACACGTCATAAGTATTTGTTTGCGAACTGTGCTGGACTCGATTTCGCTAGGAAATATCATTTTGCAATGTTGTTGTCCTTATATAGACAAGATTAACGCTCGTCCACATGATGAAAGACAGGATGGAGTACTAGTTACAGATGCTTGGCCAATAGCAAAGAGGTACTTGTGGTCACGCTCATTCGCGATTGATGTCCTGTCAATTCTTCCAATCCCACAGGTAATTACTTAGCTAGTGTCACTGATCAGCTTTTATATATGCTAATTCTTAACCTTTTAATTTGCTCGTCTGTACTTTTAATGCATGGAAGTTCGGTAATAATTTGCATGGTTTAAGCAGTACGTACGCATGCATGCCTTTAACTAACGTACGTACGTACGTAAATACAAAATTGTTAACGTACAGATATATAATATGATACAAATTAATTAAGTTGTACCAGCTTTGTTATATATTTATATATGCAGGTGCTAGTTCCAATTATTTTTTTAGAAATGAGAGGTTCCAATGGTTTGAACACAAGAAAAATGCTGAACGCTGTTGTCCTATCCCAATATGTGCCAAGAATAACTCGTATCTATCTGTCTTGGAGAAAAGTCAGGAAGAATACCACCCTCCCTGTAATTACCATAGCGGTGAAAGCTGGATTCAATTTGTTTCTGCATATTGTTGCCAGTCATGTAAGTTAATTTAATTTGTTATTATCATGATGATCAGTCTCGTAAGTACCTATACGTCTTATGATCATGCTAATTAACTTTCTGCGGATCATTTTCGATCGTCAAGGTACTGGGAGCTTTTTGGTACCTTTTCTCAATCCAACGAGAGACGGCTTGCTGGCACTTAGCGTGTGAAAAATATATTGGATGTAATCGAAGTTCTTTGAACTGCGATCACAGTTTTGGAAGTTACAAATTTTTAGAGAATTATTGTCCCGTGGAGGAAAAAAATTCAACGGTGTTTGATTTTGGAATATTCCATGAAGCACTTCAATCTGGTACTGTGGCATCCATGGATTTTCCGCGGAAGTTCTTTTACTGTTTTTGGTGGGGCCTGCGAAGTTTGAGGTTTGGGCAGTATTTTTGTATTTTCACAACGAGTTATTTTACCGTGTTTGTTTATAAGTCTTGTCATCAAACTGCCAGCATGAATCTAGAAAGGGCAGGGGGGCCATGGGCGCCCCCTCCCCCAAACATTTGACATTATTTATTAATTTGATTTGAAATTATATAAAATAAAAGAGTATCAATTAAATATAATTTTTTTTTTAATCTCGAATATATTTTATTTTTCATAAATCATATATATGCTCATTAATTCATCATATAATTAAATCTAAATTTTTTATTTTGATTTATTATGTTGTACCAATGTTTAAATTAGTTAATATTGAGTATTGATATAATATGAATTTTATATGGATAATTTTCTTTACCTTTTATTTTAAAAATTTAAGTTGAAAAATCATAAACGTTGTAAAGACTACGTTTCGGAATAAAAATAAATTGAAAAAACTTTTTCAACTTTTAATGTTGTTGAGATAAGGTTTCAAAATAAAATAAATGAAGACTTTCATGTTATAAATTATTTGCTAATTTATATTGAGAAGGAGTGTGGTAATTAATGATCTTTATTTGTTAAAAAAATATTTATATCAACTGGCATGTTAAATGCTTTTATTTTTTATTTAAACATAAAACTTCTTATTATATATTTATGCTCGCTTTTAAATAATTTGTGGTACTGCTACACCCTCAAGGGAGTAGCATGGGTCCCAAGAAGGACAAATTCTCTTTGGTTTTTTCTTTATAGATTTTTTTTATATCCTTAAAATATTTTTTTTAAGTTAAGAATATCATTAAAAAACACATTTTTAATCACTAAAAAAAAAAAAAGTGTCAGGACCCAACTCTCAATAACTCTACCATTTTCCTTAAGTAAGTCTTACAATATTTATTACTTATTTAATGTCAAGGTATATCATACATATGAACTTATATTCTTATTTTATAGAACACACAACAAAAGTTATAATTAATTTATTCAATTGCTGCTCAAATAAGAATTATATATATATATATGAAGATCAAATGCATCTTCGATTTTTTAGATTATGGTCTTTGTTTACTATCATGTTGTTTTAGGCATGTGATTATATATATATACATATATATATATATATATGCGCTGATCTCTGTTTCCAATGTTAAGCCTACTACGCGTAAAGGTCTATTCTTAACTTATATACTCATAACATATAATGAACCATTCTTTGCTTTGATGTTACCATCTCTTACGTTAGAATAATTGATCCAATTTTGGCAGTTCTCTTGGTCAAAACCTTCAAACAAGTTCCTATTTCTGGGAAAACTGCTTCACAGTTTTAATTTCGATCATTGGCTTGCTTCTGCTTTTGTACTTCATCGGAAATTTGCAGGTGAGTGTTATGTGATCACTTTTTTTTTTTTTTTTT
>QEOT01124313.1:79407-164691 GCA_003123785.1 Pterocarya stenoptera | reverse complement strand
ATATATATATATATAAAGATATAAGCATTCTCCCTGCTTGGATATGCTAATAATTAATGATGTGCTTGTAAGAGATTAGTTAAATTTCTAATTAAACCCCAAAATGAATAGAGAATTGACTTTTGTCGCACACAGTTATCTACCATGCATATATATAAATATATATATATATTTATCTACTATATACGCACCTACTATGTGCATAGATCTACATTTCTCATTCTGAAAACCATATAGGACACATTTTTTGTATAGGAAAATATTACAATTAAGGGTGTTTGGAATCCCTTCAATCGCCTCAAAATATTCAGCTCGAGCCAATATTAAACAGTTAATAAGAAATATAAAATGATTATGAAAAGAGAGGGAGTAATTGCCAATTGGTACCATCAGAGTAGTTTCATATTCTCGTGGTCAGTATGTTGTTACATGAATCAAGATAGGAGCCCCAACGAATTTAGGAAAGTGGTTTGGGTTGGCAAGCCTTAAGGGCTTGTTTGAACATGTAGAATACTTCAAAATATTTGTGAATAGTAGTGAAATTGTTTGAGTTAAAATGATTTATTGGATTTTGGAAAATGATAGAGAAAAATGTTAAATAAAAATTATTAAAATGTTTAAATATTTTGGAAAATGAAATTGAATGTAATGTTTTAATATTATTTTTGTTTTAAAAGTTCAAAAAGTTTTTGTTTGTTGTGTTTTGTTTGGAATTTTAAGAAAGACGTAATAATTAGGTAATGATTAGATAAAAATGTTAAAAATTTAAAATTAAAAAATATTTTGTATTCGAGTGAGATTTGAGAAGGAAATATCTAAGACTACCTGACAATACATGTGTACACAAAGAAAGCCTTAAAAGGTCCGGTCAAAGTTTCTGTTATAGTCATGAGATGCTCGAGTATATAGATAGTGTTGCACTGGCTTGTTTGGGAAATGAGATGATCTTATCTTATCTCATCTCAAAACTTCTAATAATTTTCTTCTAAAAATCACTCAAATACAATCACTTTTCAATTTCAAATATTCAACTTTTTCATATCATCATTACCTAATAATTACAAATTTATCAAACTTTCAAATAAAACACAAAAACAGTACAATTTTTTAAAATATCATAACAAAAATTATATTAAAAAATTATATTCTAACAATATCTTAACTTTATAATAACTTTATTTAACTTTTTCTCTTTCATTTTTCAAAACTCAATAAAATATCTTAACTCAAACTATTTCACTACTATTCACAAAATCTTCATCGCATCTCATTATCCAAACATGTCCTATCTATAAATAAATTGTGCTTGAAAAAAATACCCTAACTTTGGATATACTAAGAACCAATCAAAGAAGGCTATGTTTACCAGTTGAAATCATCTCAACCTATCTCAAACTAATCATTGATAGGACCTACTAATTTTTCAATTTTCTATAAAGCAATTAAACTCATCTCAACCTATTTCATATATTTAAACACATATTTTAACCTATTTACATTCAAACAAATCTCAATGTGACTCACAAAATTCTACTATTTAGAGATCAACTCAGATCATCTGAGATCACCTCAACATCGAAATGCAACCGAAAAATCTATGTGGTGCCCTCAACCCCTGCTTGTGTGTTGGCAGAAGTCACGACGCCAGGATGTTGGCCACTCAAGTCACACATCCCTAACGCACTGTGGAAGCAAGTGTGTGCAAGCATGCAATATAATAGTGTGCAGTTAATTCGCAACGGTAAAAACAAAAGGGACAATCAGGAATGCTATCAGTATCAAAATTTAAAATTACATCACCAATAAAAACCACAAGTCACTAGTCTCCCAAACATTGACATTTAAAAAAATAATACAGTCATCCGATTAAATTAAACAACACCAAGGGGAAAACGGGCCCCCAAGTCTTCACTACTCAGGCGAAGCCGAACATCCAAGCTCATAACCGTCCTTTGCATCAAAGTCTACGCTAATGCAGACGTAGGTGAGGACACCATAGTAAAATTTCACAAAATCTCAATAAGTGAAATTAAAACTAACACAAAAAAATACAACCATGGAAAAATGAAAAATTATGCAACAATGGGAATTAAAGAGAATTCTAACATTTACCATTATTATATAACATTAGTACCTTCCAAAATTTCACAAAAAACACCATGCACTCAAAATCGCGTTTTCTTTTGAAAAGTGACCATTTAATTAAGGTGTGCACATGGTCTCCCCTATTGATCATTTACACACTCTGGCTACCTTCATCACATCACGGGTAACAACCACGCATGACTTCGTAACGAACGATGCCTAGTTTCGCGCTCGACACATACATGACCAAAGAGGCCATGGAGTCGGCCTGAGAGCATTACGGTCTCATCCGAGCTTCCTATAGCCTGGCGGCAACCTAAGAGACGTCACTCAGTTTTATACACTCCTGAGTGACTAGAAGAGCTTCACGTAGATAATGCCCCATCTCGACTTAAGGTCATGATACACACACACCCACAAAATCATTTGTTTGACACCAAAACCACAGGTTTTTCATATTTTCGGCATAAACATGATTAGAGCACAGTTACTGAAATTTTTAATGACATGTAAGACAATTCAAACCACAACATCACAATTGCATATTTCATTCCCAATGCTTCAACCAACACTTCATCCAGGCCGAGCACCAAGCCCACATTCTTTAAATTTTTTTTAAAGGTTAATACATATGGAAAGTCCACTTGAGATTTTTAACGAGTATTTTTTAATAGGCTATCAGCCCAAAATTTCTTTTGGTGGTATATGAATTTTGTTTTGGAGCATAAATTACATTTAAGGGTCAATATTTTAGATACTTCATTTGGGAGTTTATGGGATAATTTTGGATGAGCCCACAAGCTATAATTCTCTAGGTTAACGGGAAATTTTAATTCGGCCCATGTGTTCAAAAATTATTTTAAGACCCGATTTAGTAAATTAGTGTTACGATGGTATTAATGGGCTACATTTTATTTTGAAAGCCCAAATTAAAGGATAAAAAACCCATGCGGATGGCCGAAGGCTTAAGCCCATCCCATCACCCTAAACCCAACCCAAGAAGAACCCAAGAGAAAACCCGTTAAAACTGATCCAAACCATGCACATTTCTTCCTCCTTTTCTCTAAAGGTTTCAGCTTTCTTTGTATAAGTTTATATATACGCACTTAATGCAAAAACCCACTCACTGTAGACCCTATACATGGATGGCAGCACGTTTCCCCCCCTTTTCCCCACAATCCCCGACAGTTTCTTTTCTCTATCCTTTCTGTCTTTTTTCTCCCCATATTTCTCTCCTCCCTGACGATTTTCACCCACATTTTTATTTTTATTTTTCCTCTTACTTGACTAAACATCTCTATGTTTTTTCTATGAGTTTCCAGAAAGCAATCCGCAACTCCTATTTTCCCTCAAAATTAGCCTACGCCCCAAACCTCAAGCCCACGTCTAACCCTTCACGTTGCCACAGCCTTTTTGAGACCACACCAAAAAGGATCAGCACTGCCCACCGCTTTCTCAGCCATGACCCAGGAATCACACAGTAGCCCCTTCTCCTATGCTCAGCCCTCAGTGGCACCAAGAACCACCACCACCTTTGTTGGATGCAAAAGCACGTAGAAACCCCTCACCCCACGTTCACTGCCCGCGCAGCACGAGGACTCTCTCCCATATTGAAAAATCCTCCTAGCCAAAACTGCCAACCTCCATCTCACGAAAACCCCAACCCACACAAACAGCAACCACGGCTCCTTCATGCACAATGGAAACCCCGATAGACGCTCAGCCCCTGGTTTGGCCACCCATGCACGTCCCCAAACATCCTCTATTTTTATACCCAAAAACTGTGCAAGAGACTCCTCCCTAAGCTCTCACATTTTTCAGCCACCGTTGACCTCAGCCAGCCACTACCCGCCGCCAATCCCCATAGCTTCGTTGTGCTACTCCCCATGCCACCATCACCTTGGTTACTCACTCCACTATATGCAAGTTGCTCTTTCTCACAAAGCTGTCTCTCATGTTCTTCTGCCTGGAATAGCCACCGTTGCTCAACCACGCCGAAGGTTCACGGTCGAGCCACGACTCACATTGCATGCAGATTCTTCCCGTAAGCTTCTCTCCTTCGCTTCACATGTTAAAAATTTAAGCCCCTTAGAAAGTAAGTTACATATATACCCCTAGTAAGTGATTCAGTGTTTATTATAGTTTTTTTTAGCAAATAAAAAAAGACTATTATTCTAATAAAACTATTATTATAGTTATGATGATATTATGGTGATAAAACTAAGAGAAATTAGATGATTGGGGGCGGAGAATATTTTTAGAGTTTAATCAATTAATAGGTGAAGTTATGTGAAAATCATAGTATTTGAGGAGTGATGATGTTTTTGGGTTATGATTATAAGTAAATGAAGTCTAGGTTATTGAGGCATTTTGGGTTTTAATTTGAAAGCGCTTGCTTCATTAAATAGTTATGTACAATTAGAAATTTACTCAGGTTACGTGATTATTTTATAGGTGACGATTGATATCTCTTTGGCATTGTTGTAATGAAATTTAGAGAAATTAAACGATCGAGATAAGTGGGGTTCCTATGCTAGACTTTGCATAAAAAAATGACTAAGGTTGTTTTTTTGAAAATGTGCATGATTTGTTTTGAAAAGAAATGTAAAAATAACCCCAGTCATGTGTTTTGCATTACTTATGAAATTTTGTATAAGAAGAAAGTATTTTTTGTCATGCGTGGTGTAGGCATAAGCTTATTTTAGCATTCTATTTCTGAATTGTGCAAAAAGAGCGAACATGAGATTTGAAAAGTTTTGAGTTGATTAAGTGAAGATGCTTTGAATCTGTTTTTGAATATTTGAAATGATTTGAATCTATTCAATACTCTGTTTTGATATGATTTGGTATATGAAAACCTTTGGTAGGACTTTCTGATTTTGTATTTGATTTTGTTATGGTTCTGATTATGTTTTTGATCTATTACTTACTAACCCGAAGGTAGTTTCTGGATGGTCATAGCGCGTTGAGTCCTAATCTGTGAGTCATGGCGGTTCATCTCAGATTTGAGGGAATTAGTGTGCATGTGTGTGTGTGTGTGCATGCATTCAGGTTGCTGCATAGAGGGACAAAATCATAAGATCTAAAGCATGAACAAGAGACAAAAAAATTAAAAGGCATCTCGAGGGACAGGGGATCTTACTGTAGCATTGTTGGAAGGGGAAGCGCATAGTGGAGGTGAAGGATCAGATGGTGGGGTGTTTCAGTTAGGTCTCGTAGCGGAAGGGGAAATCTGTGGCTAAGCTAGGCTTACCAACGTTAAAAATGATTTGGCATTTTGAATATGGAAAAGAAAAGGCAAGGGGAGAAAAGAGTACAACAAGATGTATACAATCGAGAAGAAAATGCATCAACTATAGGCATCAATACCATACCAAACACTTAGGTTTTACTATCATTATACAATCTCAAAAAATCCATCTGGGGATAAAGCTGAATAAGCTTTCCTTATGCTCAATTACGCCTGCTTGAGCAAAATCATTAGGAACATTAACAAATGGCAACATACATATTCAAATTCTGAAAGTTTACATTCATTTGCACTAATTTCACCTAGGATGCTTCAGTTTTATTTGAGCAACATAAGTGAAGATGAGCTTTCTCAAAGACATGAGGAAGGAACAGTAGTCTAGGGGTCCAATCTACAATGATATTCATCACACAATAGAAAGAAAATGTATATCACAGCACCATTTAGCAAGATAATAAATAAATCAGCGGATATCCAAAAGTATACATTTATCTTTACCACTTGCTCCTATCTCAACGTAGAGGTTTTTTCTCCTGCCTAGTGCAGGTTTGCAAGGTCATCTTGCTAATCCATAGTTAGACTTTTCTCTATGCATGCTATTTTAGCATGGATCATAGTATTGAGAACCTGTGTGCTCGTCTATCATTGAGGGAACAAGAGGAGGAGGTCATTGTTGTGGAGTAGAAATTGTTGGGAGATGCTTCGGTCAGGGCTGAACGCTGCTTGTTATTCAAGTTACTAACAACAAAACACTTTAACAAAGAAGCATTGAAATTGACTATGAAGAAGATATGGTGTCCTGTTAAGGCTATTACCATCCGTGGCTTGAATCCCACTCTGTTTATCATTGAGTTTGAAGATATGAAGGACAAGGATCATGTTACAAGTGATGGACCATGGTCATTTGATAAGCAACTCATTCTAACTAGTGATGTAGAGGGGCTTAAACAAACCCATCAAGTTCATTTATCAGAGCTCTGTTCTAGGTTAGTATCCATGATGTTCTAGTCATTGTTAGTAACTCTACTATGGGGAGATGCATTGGTCAGGCTTTAGGAAGGTGATTGAAGTGGATCTCGAGCATGATGAAATGGCATAAGGAGAATTTATGTGCATCCGAGTATGCATGGATGTATCGAAACCTTTGTTACATAGAAAGAAGGTATGCGTAGGTTCTTCTCATCCTATTTGGGTAAGTTTTTCCTATGAACGTCTCCCTAATCTCTGCTACTTATGTGGCTTACTGGGGCATTTGCACCATGACTGTGAGCGTTGATCTGAGTCTATGGCTAATTTGAATGTTTATGAACTTCCCTATGGGCCATGGCTGCAAGCGGGGACTCTAGGTGGTGATGGGAGTTCTATGTGAAGTTGTTTCTTCCAGCAGTAGGAGATGAAGAGGTCATCGGAGCAGCCTGCTGCCACGACTACCAGGAAAACAGAGAGTAACCACAAAAAAGCAATTATGGTGGATAACTCTGTTTCTGCTCAAAACTCGGAGCCGATAAAGCTTGGTGTAGATGTAAAAGTTTGGCTAGTACTAAGTGACTATGTTGATAAGTTTGTATAGGATTAGGTGACTAAAATAATAGAATTTATCCAATCATTAAGTTGGTAATTTTGAATGAATGTAAATTATTATTGACTTTATCTATAACAACATTGAGTCTATCTAGAAGTCTTAGAGGTTGTTTAGATAAGTCGTTTATGTCAAATTCGAGTCCATAAGGATCTACACTTATTCAGAACATAAGCTGAACATAAATTAGTTACTGAAGAGAAGAGTTGTCGCGACATGTCAGCAATTCGTCAGGAAACGTTCTCGCGACTATCTCTGCCTGTCAGCAGAATCCTACTTCAACTGGGACTCTTTTCAGATTGTTTATTTAAAGGATCCTACTGGTTAGGATCTGTAGATATTCAGATTTTCATATTTTCTATAACACTTTCTAGTACATATTTTGGTGAGAAAATTCCTTAGAGAATTTTCATACTGTTTCTCTCAGAGAGTGGTACTGAGTGTGAGAAAATTCTCTTGAGAATTTTTTAGTGTTTTATCTCTCTTTTTGAGTGCGTGCATACTCTATGTTGGAGAATTGATTGGTCGAGTTTCAGCCACTGGAGTTCCAGGAGAAAAGCCAATGTTTGAAGATCGTCAGAGGTTCTGGCTGCTACTGCGGTAAAAGAAAAATGGGTTATTTGTCTGGTCAAGTAAGAGTGTCAATTGACAAAGGTTTTGTAATTGAACTTTACTTGTAATTAATTTTCAAATAATAAAATTGATTTTTCTGGGTTTGGCTGCCCCGTAGGATTTTACCTTCAAAGAATTCTTTAAAGGGTTTCCCTTAGATACCAATCTTGGTGTTACGCACTTCATTTATTTTATGTTATTGCTTAATTAATAAATTGATAACATGCTTGACGACTAACCAATTTGTTGAGTGAATTGGTAGGTAATTTCATGAATTCATAGGGGTACTTGGGTAATTTCAATTGGCATCAGAGCGTGGTTCACTCATCTGAGTGTGATCCGTGTCCCTGTAGATCATGTCGTCGTCATTATATGTCCCGTCGCACTTTGATGAGGAAAATTATGCTTATTGAAAAATTCGTATGAAGATTTTCCTAAAGTCTTTAGATGAAAATATGTGTGACATTAAGCAATAGGACTACTTGCATGTTCTTGCATATCATTAGCCTAGGACATGCATTTTATTTTTCTGTTTTTAATTTATGTTTTTGTTTTCAGTTTTTAAATAAGAAAAATAATAGAAATTTTTTCTGGTTTGTTTCTAATTTTTTGGGAAGTGCATGCTTGATATGTCAAAGTTTTGAGCACGTGTTCTCGCAAAATAAATTTTTGAACTTATACATCTCTCTATTTTGTGGAGTTCACTTTGTGCATACTAACCCTTTGGGTCATCTTGACAAAGTTCATTTACAAAGCATTGTGAGAAACTTATGTGTATGCAGCTTATAATTAAATTCCATATTTATTATTGAGATGCTCACCATAGAGGGATTTCATGTCTTGAATTGACTAATATTAGTTGAACCTAGTACAATAATAAAGAGATCTTTCCTTGCCAAACACAAATAGTTTATCCATATAGAAGAAGTCGGTGTTATATCATTGAGGAAAAAAGACAAACACCATACATAGATCTATCCTTTAAGTCCTCATAGAAAGAATTGTGGCTCAAATCATTGTGGAAAAAGATGAGCAACAAAAATGGACATGAAAGAGGGTTGTGCAAACTAGTGTTTGGAGGAGATATTCATGTATCTAGGCTCTAGCATAAAGTTTGACTTTTGAGGTGAGTGACAATCTCTTGGGAACATCCATAAGAAAAAAATACTTATGAATAATATTATCAAAATATATTGAAGAGAAAAATAAATAAAGAGTTAATTTTTGATATAAGTTTGCTCACTCACACACTCACATGAACTTTGACATTGATGATCTTATGAGGTGTGAACATCCATGGTGATTGTTGCAAATAAGAGGGTGTACTCTATTGAATTATTTTGTGAGTGACATTATGCTTAAACTAAGATGCATCTAGGCATGTTACTTGTTTCACTGTTTATATATAAAAGAAAAAGATTATTTTTTCTATTTTTAGTTTTATGGTTATTTGGTATGTTTTATTTTTTTGTGATTTTGCATTTTGATGCATAAGTCTGGAAGGTGTGTTTCTGTTGGTCTGAGAGTTTAAGTCCTAGTGGGGCATTGAACTATGATGGCTTAACCATATTATATATATATGGAGATTGAGATTTTGGTTGTTGCTTTGTGATGTTGGGTCTAGAATAGTCGAATACTTGAATATTTGTTCATATGTGTCTATATTATGCATGTATTGAGGACGATTTGTGGTGGGTTATGTGATTATACATTTCAGTTTTAAACTAGTGCCCACCAAGTGTTTGTTTTTATATCTCAACCAAATTACTTCATTCATTTGGTCATGATTTTACTTGCATTAATGCTCATACATCAGGTGTATTTAATACATGAAAAGTTGAGACGATGGAAGTTTTTCATCATGTCTTTCTTAGCATTTTTGTGAATTATGGGTATTGTCAGATTAGTGACAAAAAGGGGGAGTATTAGAGCAAATTAAAATATTTTGGTATTGTGAATTTTATGGGGAGTTTGAATAGTGTATTGTTGAGAGGGAGTTGAAGAATTTACTGCTGGAATGAATTTGTCGAGGGAGAGTTGAATGGTGTTAAAGGGGAGAAATATTATTTTTGCTGGATATAATTTAATGTTGGACTAGAACATGATTAGACTTTAAATTAAATTTTAAATCTTGAGAAATATGGTTTAATTTAGTTCCAAGTCTAATTTAAACAATATGGTTTGAATTGAACTTTTAATATTACTTAATGATGCTTCACGAGATCTTGGTCCACTAGTTGCTTTTGTCACAGGTACACACTACATTCATCAAGTTAGTTTTGTCACTAATCCGCCAAAGGGGAAGATTGTAGATGCAAGACATTCCTCAAGTTGATTTTGTCACCAATCTGCCAAATAGGGAGATTGTAGATGTAAAAGTTTGTTTAGGACTAGGTGACTATGTTGATAAGTTTGTATAGGATTAGGTGACTAAAATGATAGACTTTATCCTATCATTAAGTTGGTAATTTTGGATGAATCTAAATTATTATTCACTTTATCTATAACAACATTGAATCTATCTAGAAGTCTTAGAGGTTGTTTAGATAAGTCATTTATGTGAAATTCGAGTCCATAAGTATCTGCACTTATTCAGAACAGAAGCTGAACATAAATCAGTTACTGAAGAGAAGAGTTATCGCGACATGTTAGCAATCCGTCAGGAAACGTTCTCGCGACTGTCTCTGCCTATCAGTAGAATCCTACTTCAACTGGGACTCTTTTCAGATTGTTTATTTAAAGGATCCTACTAGTTAGGATCCGTAGAGATTCATATTTTCTAGAGCATTTTCTAGTGCATATTTTGGTGAGAAAATTCTTTAGAGAATTTTCATACTGTTTCTCTTAGAGAGTGGTACTGATGTGAGAAAATTCTCTTGAGAATTTTCTAGTGTTTTATCTCTCTTTTTGAGTGCGTGCATACTCCATGTTGGAGAATTGATTGGTCGAGTTTCAGCTACTGGAATTCTAGGAGAAAAGCTAATGTTTGAACATTGTCAGAGGTTCTGGCTGCTAGTGCAGTAGAAGACAAATGAGTCATTTGTCTGGTCAAGTAAGAATGTCAATTGACAAAAGTTTTGTAATTGAACTTTACTTATAATTGATTTTCAAATAATAAAATTGACTTTTCTGGATTTGGTTGCCCCGTAGGATTTTACCTTTAAAGAGTTCTTTAAAGGGTTTCCCTTCGATACCAATCTTGGTGTTACGCACTTCATTTATTTTATGTTATTGCTTAATTAATAAATTGATAGCATGCTTGACGACTAACCAATTTGTTGAGTGAATTGGTAGGCAATTTCGTGAATTTACAGGGGTACTTGGGTAATTTCACGTGTGGATAATGCTAATCCATCCGTTACCCAGCTATTGTTACAAGCAGATAATCATGGGGAGCAATTATCGAGGTTTGACTATGGAGAGGTTCTAGCCAATAAACCAGAAAATTCAAATGGTAACTGTTTGATTAAGGCCTCTGAGAACGTAGTTTCGAATGGGGGTATTTCAGTCATTGCCAAAGGGGAGTGTTTAAGTAAACTAGTTGGAGGGAATGAAGAAGTTACACCCATGCACATGCTTAACCAACAACATAATAGAACTAAAACATGGAAGTGTATTGCAAGATCCCAGGTCAAAGGAAATATCTGTCTTGATGCTACTATTGGTTCTAAACGACCTACAGATGATATTAATGGTGGTGAGGCCCCTAGAGTGTCTAAGAGGTTAAAGAATAAGGCAAAACTGAATGATGATGGTGTTGAGCTTTCTCGAATGTTATTAGTAGTGGCTGTTGCACAGCCCCACCAAGAGCAATGAAGCTTTTAAGCTAGAATACATGAGGGCTTGGGAACCATCGTGCTATTTGAACTTTTTTTTGATTTGATCAGAAAAGAAGATCCCGAAGTTTTGTTCTTGCAAGAACAAAACTTAAAGCTGCAAAAATGGAAATCTGTAGGATTAAATTACATTATACAAATTGTTTGTCTGTTGATGCTTCTGGTCATAGTGGGGGCTTGACCCTCTTAAGGAAGGAAGACATAAATTTGACTATCCTTAGTTATTCTTCCTCTCATGTTGATGATGTGATAGAGGAAGATTCAAAGAAGTGGTTTATGACTGGGATATATGGCCAACCAGAGCTTTTTCAAAGAATTGAAACATGGAACTTGATTAAAAGATTGAATAGAGGAAGCTTAAAAGCTTGGCATGTCTTTGGGGACTTCAATGAGATTCTTTCACAAAAAGAAAAATGGGGCAGGAAGATATAGGCCTGGCCATCAAATTAGGGACCTTCGAGATGTGCTGGGGGAATGTGAACTAAAGGACCTGGGATTTAGAGGGCCTAGATACACTTGGTAATAGGGAGGAATTAGCTTTGATTTCAAAAAGGTTGGATAGGTTTCTGGGAAATCCGGCTTGGTGTAATATGTTTGAGAGGGCTATAGTATTCCATGGCTCTTCCTCTTACTCAGATCACTTACCAATTTGGGCAGATTTGATGGGAATTCAAACTAGACGAAGAGGGCCTAAACCAATTAGATTCGAGGCTATGTGGTTGGGAGAAGAAACATGTTCTCAGATTGTGCAAGATTCATGGAGAATGCAAGGACGCCAGAATGGTTTACAAGGAGTCATGGATACTATTTCTGGTTACACTTCTAAACTGAAATTATGGAATAAAGCTAAGTTTGGAAAAGTTCAAGCTAAATTGCATGAAGCAAGACTGAGATTGAAGTTTGTACAACAGAGGGATCCTCTAGTATTAAGTTCAAAAGACATGTTCTGCATCAGAGGAAGTGCCAACATGGTTAGCAAGGGAAGAAATCATATGGAAGCAGAGATCTTGAGCTCTTTGGCTAGCTAAGGGGATCAAAGCACCAAGTTCTTCCATGCTAAGGCATCACAGAGAAGAAAGAAGAACAACATTATTAAACTTATGGATGAAAGTGGGAGTTGGCATGAATGGGAGCAATGCAATAACCTCAGTATTAATCACTTCACCTCCTTGTTTACTACTGCAAGTTCTCACAATGTTGCTGTTGTTATTGATAGAATTGATACAAAGGTTACTGCAGAATAAATGATGACCTAACTAAAGAATACAATGCAGAGGAAGTGTGTAAAGCTTTGAAAGAAATGCATCCCTTCAAGGCCCCTGGTCCTGATGGCTTGCCTCCATTGTTCTTTCAATGGCCCCAAATTGGTAACTCTATCATTACTGCAGTTCTAAATGCTCTTAACTTTGGTGATTTCCCTCAAGCAGTAAACCATACCTTTATAACTATAGTTCCCAAGAAAAAGAATCCCATCAAAGTCAATGACTTTGGCCCATTAGCCTTTGTGATGTTATTTACAAATTAATCTCTAAAGTCATTGCTAATAGAATTAAGCATGTGCTGCCAAATGTTATTTTAGAAACACAATAAGCATTCTTGCCTGGTAGGTTGAAAACTGATAATGTCTTAGTGGCCTATGAAGTACTTCACTTTCTAAGAAGAAAAAAGAAGGGAAAGTAAGAGTTTACGTCCGTTAAGCTTGACATGAACAAAGCTTATGATAGGATTGAAAGGGCTTTTCTTCAAGCTATTTTATGCAAACTGGGTTTCCATGATAGAGTGATCCAACTTATTATGAGATGTGTGCAAAGTGCTTCATTTTCAATCCTCATTAATGGGTCTCCAACAGGTCATATTATTCCTTCCAGAGGTTTGAGACAAGGAGATCCTATCTCTCCTTATTTATTTTTATTATGCTTAGAAGGTCTAATTGGTTTGTTAAAGCATGTTGCTGCCTTTAATGCAATCTCTGGAATTCGAGTATGTAGAGGAGCCCCAAAACTGAAACACCTTCTATTTCCTAATGATAGTCTCATTTCCTATGATGCTAGTGTTGAAGCTAATCTCAGATTACTCGAGTTATTGAAGCTCTATTAGGAGGCTTTTAGTCAATTAATTAACCAAGACAAATCTACAATGGTCTTCAGTCAGAACATTGGTGCAATGCAAAAAATGGCCATTATGAATATGTGGGGTACTAACCAAATTCAGCAGAATGATAAGTATCTAGGATTGCCCCTATGGTGGGAAGGTCTGAACAGAATGCTTTTGCCGAGATCAAGCAAAATGTCTGGTTGAAGCTTTAAGGTTGAAAGGCCACATGTTTTCTCAAGGTGGTAAGGAGGTACTCCTTAAGGTTGTGGCTCTAGCCATTCCTTCCTATTCTATGAGTTGTTTTAAACTCCCGACTAAACTATGTGCTAATATAGAGAATATGATGGCCAAATATTGGTGGAGGTAAAAAAATGAAGAGAGGAAAGTTCACTGGGTTAGTTGGCACAAGATGTGTAGTCCTAAAGCTGTTGGGGGTCTAAGCTTCAAAGAATTGGAAACTTTTGACATGGCATTGCTGGCTAAACAGGGTTGGAGGCTGCTGTAATACAAGGATTCTCTTTTCCATAAGATTTCTAGTGCAAGGTACATTCCAACTTGCAATCTGCTTGAGGCCTCCCTTGGTAACTCTCCCTCTTATGCATGGAGATGAATATGGGAGGCTAAGAATATGCTTTTAAAAAGAGGGAGATGGAATTTAGGGAATGAGAGAAATATTCACATCCTAGATGATGTATGGCTGCTTGGTTTTAGAGAGTTGAGAAAGGAAATCAATTATCACAATCCTCAATAGAATTGGTTGACTAAGAAACTGGAAGGACAGGTTGCTTCTCTAATAGATTCCAATACTCATTGGTGGCACCTTTCTAAAGTTAGATCTATGTTCAATCCAAAGATTACAGAAGCAATGTTGAGGTTGCATCCAAGTTATTCAGATGAGGCTGACAAGCGGATATGAGAGCATGAGAAAGGTGGCATTTTTAGTGTAAAAAGTGCTAACAAGTTTTTTTAAGTCACTTGGTTTTGAGAATGTAGGGGAAACATCATATGGGGCATCCACAAAGAAATTTTGGAATGGTTTATGGAAGTTAAAAATCTCTCATAAAGTTAAAATTTTTGCTTGGAGAGCATGCAAAGAAATACTTTCCACTAAGGCTAATCTTATCAGTAAAATGGTAGATGTGGATAGGGCCTGTTGTTTTTGTGACCATGGTATGGAAGACTTAGCTCATGCATTATTTTTCTGTCCTTCCATTCATGAATGCTGGTCGAGAAAGCTTCCTACCTTGCAACATATGAATCAGTTTACTTCTTTCATGATCACTGCAATGCATGAATTTTCAAAAGGATCATCAGAGGACTTGTCTAACTTTGTTCTGGTGGCTTGGGGTTTCTGGCATAGGAGAAACAAGATGATCCATGAGCAATCAATTTACCACCTCTGCAAGTAATAAAGTTTGCTTTTTTAAAGAAGGTCATGCAGGTTTCTAGGTTGCAGCAACCTGTTAATTCCAAAAAAGTGAATTATAGGTGGTCTCCTCCACCAACTAATTGGTTTAAACTCAATTGTGATGGAGACTTATTCTTTGACCACAATAAAATTGGAATTGTTGCAATTTTTAGAGATTCCTATGGTTCTGTTATCATGGCTTTAAGTAGAGGAGAAGAGGAATTTCTTGAACCAGAAATTATGGAAGCTATTGCTATTTTGAGGGGACTGCAATTTTGTCTAAACATTGGCATCCAAAACCTTATGATTGAAAGTGATTGCAAGCATTTGGTTGAGGAATTTAATCATGAAGTAGATTCTTTTACAGTTATGAGAATTGTTATTGCTGAAATCAAACGATTAATATAGGGCTTTAGGAATTGAAAGATACAGCATGGTGGTCGACTTTCTAATGCTGCTGCTCATCATTTGGCCAGAAATGCATGGACTAATTCACAAATGCAGCTGTGGTGGTACTCTATTCCTGCTATTATTGAACATGTTATTTATATTGATTAGTTATCTTATACTCAAATTTGAGGTCTTTAGTACCTATTTACAATGAAGTTCAAACTTTCTATCAAAATAAATAAATAAATTAGTGGATGGAAAAGCACCATTTAGCAATTTGCAAAACACACACTTTATTTTTTATTCTTCCACCAAGGTCTGTATATAAATTGTCCCAACGTCACCACCATAAAAAGCACATATTAATACAACAACACCCATAAAAGTTTTCCTATAACAATAAAACCGTGGGTTGAAATTTTTATTCTTAATGAAGCATAAGGCTCTAGTAGAATTTCCCAATACAGTTCTAAAATTTCCCAATTTATTTTCTTAATAAAAGATAAGGGTTAGGGTTGGGAAAGTTACCTACGATGGCGTCACTTGCTGGATATCTAGATTGCAAATCTTCATCGGCGTTGCACTACTGCATTAGGTTTAGGGTTGGGAGAGAGATCGAGCAGGGGGAGAGAAACCAATTCTGAAAATGTAAAAGAATGGGGTTGGGAACGAAGGATGGAGTTGCATCTATTAAAGTGCGTGGGAGAGAGATCGAGCATGAGAGAGAAACGAAGAAGAAAGGTTAGGTTCAGATCTCACCAAGGATGCCGTAGCACAAAGAGAGTGCCTGGGAGAGAGATCGAGCAGGGGGAAAATGTAAAACGCACCGCTTTGCGTCGAAGCCAAATCCCATTTTAGCTAGACTCTAAACGAACGGTTTTATTTACTCCAAAACAGTCTGTTTGTCTCCACGTAGGATGTCGTCCACAAACAGGCCCAACTTATGCCTGGGTTTAGAGTTTTTTATGTTGTGAGAGAGGAGCAATGCTATGTACAGTCCCCATTTGGGAACTGCAATGCAAACCTAGGCAATTTTATCTTTAAAATATTTTAAAATTACAAAAACATCCTTCTTAAAATTATTTTTTTCTCATTTAATAAAGGGTCTGTACATACATTCTCTAAGTAAAAACTACAAATAGAATTTTTATAAAGTGAAGATTCTTTTCTCGGCATGTCACCATAAAATAGAAAATTCTATTACAAAAACATTTTGTTTTGGACGAGTGGTCCATCCATAGACCGGGTCGAACAGTGAATGGGGTTGTCACATCATTATGAAGTCTTCGTCAACTTGCAATTTGTAGCTTTGATAGCTTTGATTTGCATTCTTTGAACCAGTCGTGCTACAGAGTGTAATTCGATAAATTCTTTTCAGAAGGTCAAATTTTTTATTTTTTTAAATATATTTTGTTTATATCTTTAAATATTTTTTTTTAAAAAATTATAATATTATTAAAAAAATACTTAATTAATAAATAAAAAAAATATCAATAGAAAATCTTGAGACCCAAATCTCAAACTCCAAACATTTCTGTTCTTTAAATTCTCATGACTTCTGACACAGTCTATAATGTATGAGATAAGATGAGATATTTTGTTATACAGTTCAAACGAGATAAGATGTGATATTTTGTTAAAAATTGAATAAAAATATTATTATTATTTTATAATTTGATAAAATTGAATTGTTTATTATATTTTGTATAGAAGTTTAAAAAATTTATAATAATTATATGAGGTGATATAGAATTAGATAATTTGATTTTATGTAATCAAACCAACCTTTATCAATTAATTGATTGGCATATTAATTGCCACTCACTTCAAGTGGTTTGATGGTACCGTAATCCCAATTTTACCGTACCATGCTTGGCTGGTCAAGTTTTAGTAGTTGAGAATTATTAATTAATTTTCATTCATCGAATAAATATATAAAAGAAGAAAAATTCTACTTATGGCTATATATTTTTCGTTACTGTCATGCTCATTCCGAAAATCTAATATTAAGAGAAATATCCTCAAAATAAGGAGAGGCCCAATTACATTTGTCTTTATAGAAGATGTTTGAATAGTGAATTGAGATAAGAGCCCAAAATTGAAAGAATGTTATTTTGGTTAGGAGTTACGCGTTTGTCACGAAATTTCAATATCAATGCTAATTTTGATTTTCTTTATTTGTATGTATGCGTATTCTGTTTTTTCCACCTTTACTTTCTTGAGTTCCCACGCGGGATCGAAAATGTTTTGGCCACCGAGACTTTGAATCGATCAAGTCTACGATTTTTATTTTTTATTTTTTGAACGCCTTAGTATATAAACATTTAGAATTGTCTGTTTTTGTTTCAGCACAGGCCGACACAACTGCGAAGAGGTTTTTTTTCTTCTTCTCTTTTTCCGGGTCTGGATACTCTACCGAGTTTGGCAAAAGAAGATTTCTCAGAGTGATAATGTCTTTAAGCTGCAGTTTTTTACTTGAAAAAACAATCTGTGGATGTTCATGTACTTTAGAATAATAGATCGACCAAGAGTGTTGCACGTTTCTCTAATCTGTTTTCCATTTTTATGATCAGAAAGCAGAATTCACAGTGTACGTACTCTACTTGAGGATGAGCTGGCAACAGCAAGCAGGGGAGGAAACAGAAATTCGTCTTTGGACGGGCCATTATAACGATCATGATGGCATACAAGGGTATGAGTATGTGTGTGTGTGTGTATATATATATATATATATTATATTATATATTATATTATTTATAATTATAAGAAAATACATTATAGACGTAATTTCTAATTTAAATAAAATAATAAATCACACTATATTTTTTGATGTATTTTTTATTAATTAAAAGATTGGATGCAAAAACACACTTATTATTTATACTCATTTTTATAATTTGAATGCAAAAACTATGGTCTTAGTTAAGAAAATATATTAAGAAAATATAATTTTTATTTTGGGATTTGCAAAAGAATTATTTTTGTATTTTTTTTTTAATTTGAAAAAGTTGTAATGATTAGGTAATGATTAGATAAAAAAATTAAAATTGAAAATTGAAAAATGTTTGGATTTGTAGTATTTGGATATTGAAATGAGATGGAATGAGATGATATGTATTAAAAAAAATTTACACAACTTCATACTATTCACACAACCTCCACATACTACATTTTTTTAATTTTTATTATTTTTTTCTTTTATTAAATATTTAATATATAAATAATGAATAAGAGAATTGAATTAGTTTAAAAAGAATAAACTAAAAAAAAAAATTAAAAATATTAAAGAATTTAAAAATTTTAAGAAATGTGGGCCGTGGGGTGTGGATGCTGGGAGATTGTGTAGCTTATCCCTGTCACGTACTGCTTGTAACATGCTCGGACCTTCCTGAAATTCCAAACCTTGCACGCGACCCAAGTTCTGAACACAGAATTCAGAATATATCAAGAACACGTTGTTCCATATGGTCCCAAAATTGCATGGGTTGTTGAAGAGAGAAAATAAAAGAAAATATGTTTAACCTCTGTTTTTTGTTTGTTCAAATCTGCTCAGGGCTTCGGTTATTGAGATGCAAGATCCCAAGAATGATCAAGAACTTAATAATTCATCAGAAATGGGGAAAACGAAAAAGAGGCAACAACCAGAGTGGATGGGGTTTATCCCCCATCGTTGGCAACAACGTCCAGAGTGGGTTGGGAAAATGCTCCGCCCAGAGAGGAAACCATCAGCTCAATTCTGGTATATCTTTTTCGCAGGGTCGTGTGTGATTTCACTATCAGTGGATCCTTTCTTCTTTTACATTCCCGTGATCAATGAAGTCGAAAAGTGCGTTGATTTCGATAGAACATTATGCATCGTAATCGTTTGTTTCCGAACGCTCCTAGACTTCATTTCTCTTGTGGATATCATATTGTCATTTCGTCGTTCTTGTTTACACAAGGACGAAGGAACGAAGGGAGATTCTGGTGTTTGTCTCAGAATAAAGAGGTACTTGAAAGTCGCAAATGATATCGTCGCCATTCTTCCAATCCCGCAGGTAAGGGAGACTTTTCTGTTTCTTAACAGTTCTACATGTCTTTCGGCCTTTAGCTTTGATGTGTTCTTGCATGTGTTTGTCTTAACTACATGTCTAAGTACGCACACTAGTGATCGAAATTCACGTTATATTACTATAGTTCTGTAAATTCGATCTTATAACTCAGTTTAGCATGCTTGTGTATAACCTTTTATTGGATTAATGTCCCTTCCAGTTTTATAAACAAAATTCTCATCCTGTTTCCCATAGTGAGATGAGATAAATATCCAAACAAACATCTCAGATAAAACCCAGATATCTTGTATTGTTTCAAAGGTTTTATCTACAGTGCACTTGTAAGACTATTCACAGACAAAGTGTTTTCTGTCCCCTCCCAACACTGCTATTGTCTTTCAACATCAAATAAAACTATATCAGATAACACTAGGCAAAGCTACACCGTTTTCCTTCAAAACGATTGTGTTTCATGTTGCCCTTTATTCCTCCATTTTGCTCCAGAAACGGTGCGTTCAACTTAAGTTCATACAGCCCATCCCAAACGACACCTTCTCAGTCAGATTCATAACAATCCTCTTCCCTTACATAACCTTGTCCTCAAGGTTGAGAGCTATGATACAATTCTATGACCACTTCACCATTCAGAACCACTTCCTTACCCTGATCCTCATCCTCCAAATAATCTGGCATAGTTTCAGCCGCTCCTGAAGCTACATCTGGTTTGACATACCTCTCTTCTGTAAGTATAGTCACAATATTTTCTTCTACTGAGGAGAGAGCCCTTCTTCTATGTAGTTTGTTCCTGCTTTGCAAGACTTTCACCAACTCATCTCGAGCAATCTCTTCAACATGCTTATATAGCTCAAGAGGAGGTAATTTGATTTGTGTCGAGCATTTTTGTTTTCCCACACTTCTTAACCAAAGCCTTCACCTCATTGAAAATTACTCGTATTGTAACAATCCAGAGAAATGAAGCTCTGGGTAACAAGGATAAAAACAAAGGAGCAATAATCGAAGGAGAAGAAAGAACAATCTGATTTCCCAAAATTGTGTACTGTTCATTAAAGAAGGGATTGAAATATATACAACCGAGCATCTAACTGCCTAACAAACTGCTTTAATAACCTTATGACATGTGTAAATGTAAATACAAAGGAAATGCAAATGAAATGTAATTAAATATATGCTGCAGCAGATTTAGTAGTGTCTAAACTGCAAGTCGTTTGTCCAGTGTCTTCTAACACCCCCCCCGGGAAGATGGAGAGTAGAGATTGACTACTCTCATCTTGGAGAGATGTGAGTACAACAAATAAGAAGGTAAACCTTTAGTAAAAATGTCAGCCAACTGAGTATTAGAAGACACATGAGTAGTAGAGATAATCCTAGCTTGAATTTGATCTTGAATAAGGTGGCAATCAAGCTCAATATGCTTGGTCCTTTCGTGGAATACCGGGTTGGTAGCAATGTGAAGCGCGGCTTGATTGTCACAGTGTAGAAAAGCAACTTGAGTATGTGAAACACCAAGATCTTGAAGCAAATACCGAAGCCAAAGTAATTCAGAACAAGTAGTGGCCATACACCTGTATTCAGCTTTAGCTGAAGATCTGGAAACTACATTTTGTTTTTTCGATTTCCAAGAAACCAATGAATTACCAAGAAAGATGCAGTAACCTGTGGTTGACCTACGAGAATTCGGGCAAGAAGCCCAATCTAAGTCACAATATGTACGAAGTTGAAAAGTAGATGATGAAGAAAGTAGAAACCCTTGTCCAGGAGCTGCTTTAATGTATCTTAGAACCTTATAAGCTGCTGCCAAATGACTGGAGGAAGGTTTATCCATGAATTAACTTAAGAAATGCACAACAAAAGATAGGTCTGGCCGAGAAATAGTCAAGTACAAGAGTTGGCCAATCAATCTCCTATAAGTGCATGGTTCTTTGAGTGGAATTCCTTCTGTTTTGCTGAGTTTAAGGTTTTGATCAAGAGGAAGTTTAAGTGGGGTACAGCCAAGCATTCCTGAATTTGCCAAAATATCTAAGGCATACTTCCTTTGAGAAATGTGAATACGTTTGGATGATCTAGCAATCTCTAGGCCAAGAAAATATCGAAGGCAGCCAAGATCTTTAATTTTGAACTTATGATGAAGGAAAGTTCTAATTGAATCAATGGAAGCTTGAGAATCACTAGCAAGTAATATATCATCCACATAAATTAATGGAAAAATATTGATAGAAGCCACTGTTTGCAGTATCCATTTTGCACACACTATGTGGCTTCATCCAGACCGTCCATTTCGTAAAGTGAGGAAAAAATAAGAGGAGGAAAATAAGCCACATAGTGAGTGCAAAGTGTGCACTCACAATAGTGGTTTCTCTCTAGCATTACTCTAAATTAATAAGGCAATGAAAGAAGAACCATCTTGCTTTGTGAATAAGCTATAATAGGCTTTGGATTGGATAAAACCATATTCAAGAAGAGATGAGGTAAGCTTAAAATTCCATTGTCTCGATGCTTGTTTGAGGCCATAAAGGCTCTTAAGCAATTTACAAACTTGGTGTGGCTGCCCCTTAGTATACCCGGGTGGTTTCTTCATGTAAATCTCTTCTTGCAAATCACCATTAAGAAAGGCATTGTTCACATCGAAATGATATAAATGCCATCCTTTGATGGCAGCAATGGCAAGGAGACCTCTCACAGTAACAAGTTTAGCAACAAGGGAGAAAGTCTCATGGAAGTCTATGCCCTCTATTTGTGTGTATCCTTTGGCTACTAATCTAGCCTTAAGTCTCTCAATAGTTCCATCAGATTTAAATTTAATTTTGTAAACATACTTACAATCAATGGCTGCTTTTCCATGAGGTAATTCAGTGAGTGTCCAGGTCTAGTTATGTTCCAGTGCTTCAATCTCAGCTTCCATAGCCTTACACCAACCAGGATCCTTCAAAGCTTGTCTGTAAGAATGGGGCTCGGTTTGGACAGAAATAGAAGTAGTAAAAGCTAGAAAATTGGGACTGAATTTTTGATAAGACAAGCAATTATTTAAGGGAAAAGACTTACCACTCATAGCAGATACATCCTTGGAAGCTGATTGTGTAGGGGGATCAAGCATGATTTGAGAACAGTGATAGTCCTTAAGGTACTGTGGTGCTGTTCGAATTCTGGTAGACCTCTTAAGAGCAGGGAGTGAATGATTGAGAGGGGTGGATGAAGTAGAGGAATTAGTAGGAAGTGGTGGGGATGGGATTAGAGTATGGGATGGTGTAGAATGTGCAGGATGTAGAGGAAATGATGGAAAAGGAGTGGTTGTGGGGGGAGAGTCAGAAATGGGTGTCTAAAAAGAAGGGTGGAAAATAGGTAAAAGTGACTGTGTAGGAGAAGTGAATGAGAGTTGTGATGTTTGGTGGAAAGAAAAAATAGACTCATGAAAATTTACATCTCTTGAAATGAAAATGGTGTGTGTGGATAAATCCAATAATTTGTATCTTTTGGTGCCAAAGGGGTAGCCTAGAAAGACACACCTACGGCCCCTAGGATCAAATTTTTTTCTAGCATGTAAGTGGATGGCGGCAAAGCATAAAGAGCCAAAAACCTTCATGTGGGCATATTTGGGTTTCGTATTAAAAAGGATCTCAAAAGGAGTCTTATTTTGTAAAATGGGGGTGGGAAGCCGATTTATGATGTAAGTGGCTATTAAAATACAGTCACTCCAGTATGTAAGAGGCAAATTAGATTGGAAATGTAGTGCTCGAGCCACATTTAGCAAGTGTTGGTGCTTCCTCTCAACAATGCCATTTTGTTGAGGGGTTTGCACACAACTCTTATGATGAATTATGCCTTTTTCATTGAAAAAATTGGTCATACAGAACTCAGCACCATTGTCACTTCTTAAGATTTTAATTTTGAGTCCAAATTGTGTTTCCACCAAATTGTAAAAGGAGGTAATGCAGGTTTTGGTTTCAGCTTTGGAATTAAGTAAGTAAACCCAAGTGGATCGAGAGAAATCATCCACTATGGTTAAGAAATAGCGTGAGCCATCATATGCAATAGTGGAATGAGGGCCCCATAAGTCACAATGGATTAATTCAAAAATCCTAGATGAAGTATGTTCACTATGTGGAAAAGGTAATTTATGAAACTTAGCAAGAGGGCAAATAGCACAAGGATTTTCATTAACATCAGTGAAATTCTTGCTTACAATAAGATCATAAATCATTCTTAATCTAGAAATTGATAAATGGCCTAGGCGAAAATGCCATAGGTCAGGTTGACAATCATTATTGACCATAGAGGTGTGTGCAGTAAAAGGTGTGTGAATTGAAAGAGATTAAGCAAGGGCTGAAGGAGAAGTGTCCGAACATATGAAATGGTATAAACCATGCTTGAGCTCACCCTTCCCAATTGTTTTCCAAGAAGGCAGGTCCTGTATGAAGCAGTATTTAGAGAACAACAGCAAGCAACAAGTTAGGCTATGAGTCAACTTAGTTGCAAAAATTAAATTGAAGGAGAAAGAAGGGACGCAAAGAACATCCCTTAAAATGATGGTATTGGTTAATTGAATATTACCAATATGTGTGACAGAAGCTAAACTTCCATTTGGAAGCTTAACAGAATAGGTGACAGCGGAAGAAATGGTTGTAAAAAATTTAGTGATTCAGACCATATGGTCTGTAGCACCTGTGTCTAATATCCAACTTGTGGAACAATTGGGTGAGGTGCTCTGTGTGTGTGTAAAAAAATACGAATATATACCAGACATTTGAGAAGCAGGAACAGAGGAGGAATGAGATGGTGATGCCGAGTGGAAAACAGAAGCTGCTATTGAAGAATCCTTGGGTTGTAGCAAGGACATCAGCTGCTGGTATTGATGCTTGGTCAAACCAATCCTGTCATCACTAGAATTGTCCACATCAGGAACAGCAGAGTATGAAGTCTGATTGGCAAGTATGACAGAAGGGGGCTGCTGCTTGGCATGTAGCTTATGGCCAGGTGGATAGCCATTTAATTTGTAGCATTTCTCAACCGAATGGCCAGTAAGATTACAGTGAGAGCAAACTGGAGCAACAACATTGCCAAGCTTAAAACAGGTTTCCATTGAGTGACCAGAAATCTTACAGTGGGTGCAATATGGCCGATCCTTCTTGGGGTTAGGGTTTTGTTTGGATGAAGGGAAATCTTTCGTAACAGCAAGGGCCATGGTCTGAGTAGAAGGAACAGCAGAGGTTAGTTGAGAATGTCATTCTTGTTGCTGTATTAGGGAAAACACCTTGGTAACGGGTGGAAGAGAATCCATCAACATAATTTGGTCTCTGATGGGTGAATAGGATTCATTAAGTCCCATTAGGAACTGAAGAACACAGTCCCTTTGATAACGATCCATAAGAATTCTCAAAATACCACAAGTGCATGTAGGAAATGGATCGTAAATGGAAAGCTCATCCCAGAGTGATTTCAACTTACCATAATAGATACTTACAGAATCATGTTCTTGAAGAAGACTGGCTAAATCCTTCTTCAACTGAAAAATTCGTGGACCGTTTTGCTGAGAAAACCGATCGGACAAGTCTTGCCAAATCTTCTTAGCATCATCGACAAAGGCCACAGATGATTTAAGGGAGGGGCTAATGGAGTTCGGAATCCAGGAAACAATCATATCGTTGCACCTCTCCCATAGATCAAGTAATGGATCTGTAGGAGAAGTGGGTTTCAACAAGATACCCGAAATGAAGCCAATCTTGTTCTTGGCTCGAAGGGCACGTCGCATTGCTCTAGACCATGTGGCATAATTTTCGGTGGTTAGAAGTTCAAGAACGAGGGTGATGGCTGGATTATCACCATGGTCAAGACGGAAAGGGTTTGAAGGATCGGTGAGGTTGAGGTATGAGAGAAAGGGATTCGTGTTTAGGTGAGAATTAGGGTTTGGAAAGGACGGTGGGGTTGCAGGGGTTTCGTTGTTTAGGTGAGAATTAGGGTTTGGAGAGGACGGTGGGGTTGCAAGGGTTTCGTTCTCCATCAAGATTGCTTCTCAATAGCTGCTGATACCATGTAACAATCCAGAGAAATGAAGCTCTGGGTAACAAGGATAAAAACAGAGGAGCAATAATCGACGGAGAAGAAAGAACAATCTGATTTCCCAAAATTGTGTACTGTTCATTAAAGAAGGGATTGAAATATATACAACCGAGCATCTAACTGCCTAACAAACTGCTCTAATAACCTTATGACATGTGTAAATGTAAATACAAAGGAAATGCAAATGAAATGTAATTAAATACATGCTGCAGCAGATTTAGTAGTGTCTAAACTGCAAGTCGTTTGTCCAGTGTCTTCTAACACGCATTGCATCCTGCTCAACTTCTACAGCTCGCATCATCTTTTCCTCTCCCAGAAAATTACAGTAACCCTCTATCATCAATATTGCATTACCTGTACCAGCTAGCAGCAAGTCCCACTCAGATTCTTCCATCTCCTTCATTGTTGGATTCATAATATATTTATCACCTACAAGACCAATTCGAACTCTTGCAACCACTTCTGAATTGGGAACTTCTGAAAGAGCTACTGCTGTGACTGCCAAAGAATCGGGGAACTGCAAACTATCATAGCTCAAAACCCAAGATAGTATCCGAGTGTTATGTTAAAAGTCCATAAGCCTAGTTGTACACAAAGGCCTATCAATTAATCTACAAGTAAGAACCTCGTGATCTTTTGCTCTTCCTTGTCGTTTGAGAAAACCACCACTAGTCAGACCCGCGGCTGAAAAAAGCTCTTGATAATTAATAGTTTCTCCATCTGTTACTATAACAACACCACTAGCTTGTCTTCCTATATGTCCTATCTCAACTAAAATCTAGATGGTAGCTCCGCTTGCATACCATAAAGGCCTGCTAACACCATACTTGCTGAGATAATTAGCCAAAGTCCCTTCAAGCATTTTGTCAAACAGCTTCCCTGCTCTAACCAAATCCCTACACTTTCTTTGATAGGGAGCCTCATCAATGCTGACCTTCATAAACAGAGCCCCAGGTCCTAGTTTGCCATCTACTTCCTCATTGTTCTTCAAAGTGGTGGCCAATGAATTCTTCCTAATTGATCTTATTGGAGGCCAACAAACAACTTGAGTTCCAGCATCAACGTTCAGGCTTAATATGTATCTTTTCAATTTTTTGAATTTTGTTTCCAGCAATAGTATATACTCAGGAAAAGTAAATGGTGCAGTCAAGGAGAACTCATCCTCACAGTAAAAAGTTCCAAAACCCCTCCCCTGGCGTGGGGGGTTTAACAACCTAGAAATGAAGTTACAAAATACTCCCTGCACTGCTATTGTCTTTCAACATCAAATAAAACTACACCGTATAACATAAGGCAAAGCTACACCATTTAACACTAGAGTAAAGCTACACCGTTTTCCTTCAAAACGACTGTATTTCAAGTTGTCCTTTATTCCTCAATTCTCCTCCCGAAACGATGCGTTCAACTTAAGTTCATACAGTCCATCCCGAACGATACCTTGTCAGTTAGATTCATAACACCATCTCGCTGTGTGGACCAAGTCAGGGAGCTTATACACAAGTGTGGACAACCTCAAGCAGTTGGATCTTCAAGAAACTAGCAAGAACAAACGTCTTGGAGTTACGGTTCAACCGTGGAATGATGATGATGATCACATAATGGAGAGAGGAGGGAGGGGAGCCGAGAGGGAATAAGATTTCTACTAGAAATGCAGTTCAGGGGTTATAGAGGGCGTCGGGAGGGAGGAGGAGGGGGTCGTGAGAGGGAGTACCCTGTTTTTCGTCTCTCGTTTTACGTAAGCTAAACGATAGCTTTAGCCTCGTTTAGATATCGTGATAGACGAGATGTCAAGGGGTGTAAATCGGTTCGGTCCAGTGATCGACCGACATTTTCGATCTATCATTTTCTTTGGACAGGACCGGACGGAACATCCATAAGAACTAGCTATCAATCCGGTCCGGTTTTAATTATTTTATTATTATTTCATCTTTTTTTAAAATAAATTAATAAAAAAGATTTAAATTACTAAATTAAAATTAAATGAATTATTAATATGGATTATGATATTTTATTATAATTATATTTATAATGTTGATAGTTACTACTTACTAACTTGGACTTTACTCTTTAGTATGAACAATTATTAATTGTTGGGGTGGAGACTGGTTTTGGAGTTGAAAAATGAGTAAGAGTGAGTTCCCTCGATTGTCGCTCAAACTAGCACTCGAGTGAAGCTCACCCATTGATTTTGCTCGAGATGCATTTGATAGTGAGCTAGAGCGAGATACAAATCTTAGTACTGTTCGCTCAAGCCACTCTTGACATCTTACTTGAGCCAATGTTAATAAATATCAAATAATTTTATTGTACATAGATTATTTATGCTTGCTCGCAACTTAGGTATTTAAAAAGGGATTACCTAATTATTTTAATTAAGTGTAAATAGTAGAGTATGTATGATTCTATAAATGTATGATGTATTAACTATTTACATATAATGACATAAATTATCACATGATTTATGATTTATTATTAATTGATAGAATATATTCTTTTATATTTAATATGATTAATGATAATAAATTAGATAAAAATTAGATCATTAACTTATATAATTACTATATTAAAATATTTAAAAAATATATATATAGGGGTTTGGTCCAATCCAGTCCAAAATTTGTAGACCCCGGGACTGGACCGAATTTGATCAGTCCACATATTTTGGGACCGAGACCGACCGGTCCGGATCGAATTCTTTACAGCCCTATGAGATGAGATGAGAAATATATGAATAATAATAAAATATTTTGTAAATAGTAATGAAATTATTTGAGTTAAGATGTTTTACGAAGTTTTGGAAAATGAGAGAAAAAAGTTGAATAAAAATATTATAAAATTAAAATATTTTAAAATATTATATTTTAATATTATTTTTGTTTTGGGATTTGAAAATGTTGAATTAAAAAAATTATATTCATCATCTCAACACACCACACACCATACTTTTTTTATTTTTTTCTCTTACTAAATGTGTGGTGTATAAATGGTGAGTAGAAGAATTCAATAAGTTTAAGAAGAATAAAGCCAAAAAATAATTTTTAAAAATTTTAAAAATAAATGTGGTGTGTGGTGTGTGAGAATGAGAATAACAAAGCTCTTTTTTTTATTAATAGCCTAACCACTAGGCATGCCATGCCAGGTAAGGGAGCACGCCTTATTTCTTTTAAAATAGCAATTTCTTGTACCAAATCTCTGTCAACTCATGTCCAGGTGCTGTTTCCAATTCTCTTTTCAAAAAATATGAGAGGTTCCAAATCTTTGAACAAGAGGAAAGTCTTCAGCGCTTTTGTTTTACTCCAATATCTGCCAAGAGCTCTTCGTGTCTACCTGTCATGGACAAAAGTATTCATCCACAGGAATATTATGATGATCGACCTATCTAAGACCGTCATAGCAGTTAAAGCTGGATTCAACTTGTTTCTATTCATTATTGCCAGTCATGTAAGTAATTTGACTCTCAATTTCATACTTATTTACCTCATATAATTTTATATTCTAATTAAACTTTGCATCGATAAGTGTCTGAATATATATACCTTTATGAAGGTTTATTGATTTCATTAAGTTTCAGACGAATAAACTTTGACAAATCATAAGATTAGGGTTGGATATGCTAGTGACAGACTCACATAATGATCTTTCTAATTTATAATCTAAAACGAAATGGATTATGCATCTTTCTTCATCCTATCCCGTGGAGATTTTTTATCTTCAGACCATTTTTGAGAAGCAAGTCTTGTCTTTTTATCGGAAGTTGGATGTTCCCTTGTTTGAGGGGATTGAAGCTCTTCAACAGCCACACCAAAGCAGTGAACTTTAGTGCACAATTTCCTACTATATAATATGTGTCCAAAGCAAAGTAGAAGATCAATCACAACAATCCATATGTCACATGATCATCAACTGATTCAGAAACTATTCCTTTCGGGACAATTTTCTGGATCAATGGGGGAAAAGAAAGGGATAGAATGGTACCAAACCAACTTGTTGGCTCCCTTTTTTGTTTTATTATTTCTACATTAATTCTTTTATGCACTACGATTATTATCACGTAATGTTTGTAGTCCCTATATAGTAATGTGAACTTTCTTAGGAAATCTTTTGCTACAATATATACCTGCATAATTTACTAATCATTAAGTGGTTAATGGTCTTTTAGATACTAGGTGGTTTTTGGTACTTTTTCTCCGTCCAGCGTGAGACCGCTTGCTGGTACATCGCCTGTGAAAATCATCGTACTGAATGTGATCCAAGTTCTTTTGCCTGTAACCACGGAAGTTTTGTTGGCAATTACACATTTTTAAACGATTCTTGTCCAATAGCAATCCCAAATCCAACGGTCTTTGATTTTGGAATATTCCAAGGAGCACTTCAATCTGGTACAGTGGCAACCATGGATTTTCCGCGAAAGACATTGTACTGCTTTTGGTGGGGCCTCCGAAATTTGAGGTATGTGAATGTTACCGTTAATACTCTTTCTACATTGAGCTATTTCACATTAGTTTTTATATATCATTGCATGTCATCCACACCATGTCGACTGCCACACAGCTTGTGCTCAATTGTCTTTGCAGTCATTGTCTATGCAGGGCCACCTCTCGAGTGGATCCGGATATAAAGAAAAAAGAAAGTAACCTTCTTCCATATATTAATTGGAACAATCGATGATAATTTTTCCACTGTTCTTTTAATTAACTTTCCCACGGAGGAATATATAGCACTGATAAATACGTGTGTAGAATTGCAACAGAGAGACAGATTGATCTTGCATGTTTATATTATCCATTTGTTCTAGGCTTACGATTATGATCATTTCGGCTTCCTTATCTTGACCCCAAAAGTCTTAACTTATAAATACACTTACATGTAGACCATTTTAGATTTTATATAGAAAAAATCTACATGACAACCTCTTACTATTCATACAACCTCCACACACCACACTTTTTTTAATTTTTATTATTTTTTTCTTTTATCAAATATTTAATATATGAATAATGAATAGAGAATTGAATTAGTTTAAAAAGATTAAACTAAAAAAAAATTTTAAAATTTAAAAGAATGTGGTGTGTGGAGGTTTGGGAGGATATGTAGCATTGCTCTTATATATATCTATCTGTTTACTTTGATCTGCTTAGTATATTAATTAATAATTTCGATTGTGAATACACTATCTCTTACATTGTATAGTTGTTGCAAATTCGTAGTTCTTTTGGTTCAAACCTTCAAACAAGTCCGCATTTCTGGGAGAACGGCTTCGCAGTTTTAACTTCCATCTCTGGCTTGGTTCTGTTTGTATGCTTCCTTGGACATTTGCAGGTTGGTGATCGAGATGCATACTTTTGAAAGCTAGCTTCGTAGCCCTTATTTATAAAAATGTATCTGTACGAATATCAGTTTTTCATATACATGATTTATGGAAACGTGCAGCATGAAATTCCTTAGTGCAGCATATATGTGTGTGTGTGTGTGTGTCTCTCTCTATATATATATATATATATATATATATATTCTGATCCCTATCTCTGAAGGTGAAGAAATTGTAGGCGTGACTCATGTGTGAGGTGCTGTTTCCTTATAAAGGCACCTACTCGACTTGGCTTCTTTGATGCGTATCTAGGGACCCATATGGCTAATATATATTGGCTTCCACCTCTTGAAAAGATGCCCGCCCAAGGCCACCACCCATAACCCATTAAAGAAAGGCATGCAGCTGGCAGCAAGACAAAGATCTAACCGTACTTTTTTTCTACAGACTACGAATTGAGCAGAAAAGAAAAGAAACACTTCATTTTTATGTTTACAACTTTGTCTTAATTGAAATTTAATTTTGAGACAAATGATCATTTATGGGCAACATTTAATTTGTTGAACTTGTTATGCAACAGATGTATACGCAGTGGGAGGCATCTATGCAGTTGGAGGTAGCTAAGCAAAATAAGCTTGAGAAAGCTAAGGAATTAGAATGTAGCCGTTGGAAGCACTATAAGTTGAAAGACAAAAAACTGAAAATACTTGAGTGGATAGACAGAAACCCGAGGCTTAAAGAAATAAAACAGCTGATCATAGACGAGGTAGATCGACTGTTTGCAGAATATAAAGATATTGATGAAGAGAATCCGTTTCCTCGTCTTCCCATGTTCATTAGAAGAGAAATTCAGCACCATCTCTGCTTACCCCAACTAAAGAAAGTGAGTCTTTTTCTTCCAACTTGCTTTATAAATAGGGGAGAAAGAAATTCATTTCTTTTTTCTACCAAGGAGAGCAAGTCCCTCAGTTTGTCCTACTTCCTATATGGTTAGAGCAAATAAGAAATAATTCCTTTCTTCTTTCTAGCTACTAGGAGAGTGAGTCCCCCTTTTTGCACTTCCTTTTGGATATGTAGAACGAAAAAAATAGTAAATTAATTGAAAACTGAAATAATTTTTCACTATAGGAAATGTGAAAAACATGAAATGAGATGTTGAACATTTATAGAATAGTATCACCAAGTATAACAATGTATAGGCAATTAACACGATCCGAGTTATAAATTAATCGAATTAAAATTAAGGTGCAATATTGGTTTACTTAGAACGTAATTTTTATGAATAATTACAAGTTGTTTTTCATATATATGTTTCCACACATACTCATAGTAATAAATTTTATATACATTGGACTTCTCCTCGTTAGTCGTCCTTCTCTGTTGATTATTTGTTTATTATCGACACTTAGGTGCCACTTCTTCAAAATGAGAGTGAAGATGCGTTGAAATTGATTAGCTGGGACTTTCTCAAGCAAGTGAACTACGATGAGAACAGTTACATTGTTCGGGAGGGAGAACCACTTGATGCATTGCTCTTCATCACGAGAGGCATCATATGGACCTATACAACTGGTCCTGATCATCGTCAAACTGGGTGTCTTAAAACCGATGACTTCTATGGAGTTGAACTGCTAGAATGGGCGTTCAAGTCCCCTTCCTTGCCGGACCCATCCAACCTCCCCTTCTCGACCTGGACCCTCAGATGCCATACAAAAGTCGAAGCTTTCGCTCTTACGGTCGGCAACATACAGCATATGCTATATCAACACTGGTCGAAGTTTAGCAAGTTCAGAGGGATGACCGAATCCAATTTGGTGCAAAGTTTTGCCGCATCAAACGTTCAGGCAGCATTTCGCCGCAAGCTTTACACTCGTCAATTAATGATACTTGGTGAGTCTGACCAGAAGGCTAAGAAGACCGCAACTGTAAGGTCCCGAGCCAGCACTTCCGGAGAGTTAGCTCTTATTACTAAATAAGAACTCCAATATTACCACTAGAATATCTAGAGAACTCCATAAGAGCACTAACAATGGCTTATTCAGCTTTATCTTTATCTTCATGTTTGCATAATATGTCTTTAAATTCATCTATATTGACTTATGCATCTCTAAATTTTTACATAGGTATGAATCTCTAAGTTTGAATAAGCACTATTTACTCTTCAAACATTATTTTTAAGGAAAAACCTTGGGGCCGGTTGGGCTTATAACCTATAAATAACAGCCCCTCAATAGTTGGTCGCCACGTAGGCTTCACAACTTTGTGATGGTGTGACTGCACTTCATCCGATTCCTCTCCATCCACTTCTCCCCTCTCGCACGAAAGCTCTGTCACTTACAGTTCCGCTTGGAATTTATAAACTTGTTGCTCTGGCCTCTATGTAAAATTGAAGACTTGTATATTCATTTGTCTTGAGAAATATTTTGAATTCATAGACCTATTTAAAGAACAGAAGAGCACTGCACAAGTTGGGCACACCAACAAACAGGTGGTGCGCGTTAGTGCTTCTAGACCCAGCGTAGGATCTTACAATAGAAAATATTCCTTTATACAATTCACAACAAATGAAAACAAAATTACAGAGAAGATATTCCAGAGGATTCTGTTGACAAGGATAATTGGAGATCTTGTTGTGATGCTGAGTTGGAGTCTTGCGTAGAGGAAATCTGAAACGAGAAGAAGAAGAATAACGAGCAGCAGAAGTAGAGAATGAGATATGGAGTGGGTGCTGAATATTGCTTCACTCTCAAAGTCATCTTCATCCCCCCGTACATGTGAAAGTGTCATGGAGTTCGTGAATGCTCTCTATATATATTTATTTATTTATATGCATAAAGGGCCCGAGGTAAGCGAGATGATTCAGAAAATATCTTAATGAAAATATCTTACTTTCTATACAAATGAAAAACAAAATTACTGTTCCTGCACACAGGAGGATTGCATCCATGGAATCCACAGCGTGTATGAATAGTAACTCATTTTTTTTATTTTTCTTTTCCTTTATCCCATTTTGAATTTTGAGTCCGTGGAGTCCTCCTGTGTCTCCTATTAGCGACGTAAATATATGAAGCTGAGGCGTCGGAATGAGAGGTGGGCGTCTGAACTGTCGGCATCGGCAAGAGATGGACTGTGATTTGAAGAAGAAACAATTTTGAAAGAGGGTTGTGAAGTTGTGATTCTCTGTGGGTGAGTCTTGTGAATGCTATGTGTAATGTCTGATGTGGCATCTAATTAGTGGATGGCTGTTTCTGCATTAAAAGCAGCCGGACTGGCTAGAAGCGTCTCTCTATTTTTAATTTTTTTTCTCTCTCCTACCTATTAAAATCAACTTTTTGGAATTTGTATTAAGATGATTTTGATATATGAAATTTGTATTAAGTTGATGATACAAAGTGTTTTTTAATACATATTAATATTTTTTGATAAAATTGATCATTTTGATATATGAAATTGGTAATATTTAGATATATAGAATTTGTATTTTTGAGCACATAATGCTAATTGTAAAATATATAAAAAATAATAATTTTAAGAAAAAAAATTAAAAATAATAATAATTTTTTATTATTTGGTTCAAAGATACATAATCCAATGTGGGAATTTTTCTTCATATGCAAAATCAATTTTCAAAATATGTGATTTTGAAGATGCATATAGAGAAACTAATGCTAGTGCTTTTAATACATATTCACTTGCTCAATCCAAATATTCATGTTCCTTCAAGGACAACAAAGAAAAAAATCTCAAAAGAATAAATTAAACACTCTCCAAGGACTCGAAAATATCCTTAACTCCTCATAATGAAAATAAAAAATTATTTGACTCTCAAATAAGTACTTGTACCCTCTGGTACTTGTTCTTCTTCGAACACCCAACCTTTCTAACACAGCCTACTCTTGCTCTCCAGCAAGACCATTAAGATAATCTGAAAAATGTTTGGAGATAAGCGATGAGTTATCAATAATTCAGTAAGCAGAGAACATATATTAGTATGCAAACATGGGCAGTTACAGAGTTCAGAATGCAGAACAATATTTTTCCTTCAGAATGCAGAATCATAATTTTTACCAAAATATCACAGCGAAGCTTTCAGAAATAATCCTATCAAAAATTCCTTTGGCATAGCATAACCGAACAAATTACATTACATCAGAAATTTCATGTTTAGCCCCCGTGGTAGGGTTGTGCAAACCCCGATGGCCAACCGAGCAGAAACAAAATGTGGACACTTCCCCTTATTCATTTTCGGAGCCTCGAGTGTGCATACAGGAAAGGCCACGCTGAAAACCACTTTATTTCCAAAGTGGGTGCACCATAAACAGAAAAGTTGGTGCCAACCCGAACAGAGGCCACAGTTTTACAGCAGTGGTAATGTCAGAGCAGAACAGAAACAAAAATAGAATGTCATGCCAAAGGTTTTCAGAAATCATATCATATCATATAAGAGTACAGAATATTTTCAAAACAAATCAGAATCAGATCACAAAAAAAAAAAAAAAAAAATTATACACAAAATTTTATATTCGCTCTCTTTTGCACAATTCAAAAATAGAATGCCAAAACTTTGCTCATGTTTACATCAGTCATGACAGAAAGCACTTTATTCTTATACAGAATTTCAGGAGTCATACAGAACCAATAATTGAGATTGTTTCAACGTTCTCTTTATAACAAAAGATGCATGTTTTTCCAAAATTGATCTCAGTCCATTTTATTTTTATGCAAAATCTAGCATAGGAACCCCGCTTACCTGGACTTCTTAACTTTTCAGAATTTTCCTCAAAAATGCCGAACAATTATTAATTGTCACCTATAAAATAATCAAGTAAATCTTGTAAATTTCCAATCGAACATGTATTTCAATAATTGAGCCTGAGATGTTAAAATAACTTATTTTTATACCTCATAAACCTAAATTTCTCATAACCATAAAATCTCTCTTAACTCTAAAATAAATAATAATCACTTTCTAAATTCCTCAATATCCATTTAATAACTCTGACTAATAAATAAAAATCTAACTTATTAACTATTGAAATCAAACCTTAATTTAATATAATCACACCCAGATATATTTTAATCTTAAACCACAACTCTTATTAATTAAACTAATATAAAAATAAAATACACCCCTTATAGTCTTTCACAATAATTTCTTATTTTTAAAACATAATCCACACAAAGTGGGCTTAATAATTAAAAGTCAAACATACGTAAAACCTATATGAAATTCAAAGTTTTGTAATTCAAGGGCAAAATTGTAATTGAGAAAACTTGTTTTAATATGGCTTAAAGACATGCATGAGTACTTGCGTAGAAACCAATTCTTTGGCTTAAAAGCGAACGGAGACTCACCGAGAGGAGTTGCGACTGTCTGGATGGATGCGGTGGTTGTGAGTGGCTGAGCACTGGTGAGAGAGAGAGAGAGAGAGAGAGAGAGAATGGAGAGTGGGTAAGCAGGAGAGAGACACACGGTGAGAGAAAGGATATACCCACCACGCTCGATGGAAACGCTACGGACTGAGGTGGTGGTGTCGTCTGGGGCAGCGTCAGAGGGTGGAGGCTTGACCCTCGGCGTCTTATGCTTCCAGTGGCGTCGTATGTGGCTGCGGAAATTGGTGGTCCGGTGGTTTAAGGGCGGCGGAAGGTTGAGTCAAATGCTCTGTTTTTGAGAACCAAAACAGAGGTGCTTCGGTTATGAGTGAGGCAGTGTTTCGGTGTTGGACGGTTGAGGAGTAAGGGTCAACGTGCGACGGTCAGGTGGCTTGTGTTGGTGGACTGGGTGCAATGGGACTACGGCCGGCGGTTGCGTTGAACAGTGGCTGGGTGTGGAGGAAACGGCTGTTGGCAAAGGCAGACTTCTCCGTTTTTGGGCTGCAAAACAGGGGAGGCTTGCGGGTTGCACGGAGGAGTTGGGGTTGGCAAGTGAGGGGTGGTGACGGGAGAGAGAGAGAGAGAGAGCTGGCGTGGTTGGTGCTTCTCGGTTGTTGCTCGACGTGGAGGGGCGGGCTGTGGGTATTGAGAAGTCCCACGTGGCCTATGAATAAACTCATCCTGAATTTTATAAGGAATTACCCCACTCCTCCTATTAGGCCCTTTATGGGGAGAAATGAGTGTTTCTACATGGTATCAGAGCAGGCTAACCTATGACCAATGATGGACTCCTGCGACCTACCCACGATGATGGTACCGGAAATACCGGCCCACACGTGAGGGGGCGTATTGAGAAGTCCCACATGGCCTAGGAATAAACTCATTCTGGGCTTTATAAGGAATTACCACACTCCTCCTATTAGGCCTTTTATGAGAAGAAATGAATGTTTCTACAGTGGGCATGCAGTGCTCTCACACGGTAGTTTAAGTAGTGTGCGTTTCGAGCTGGGTTCGTGGAGAGGGCGGTGGCGCACGGTGGGGCTTGGGCTTTAGGGTGATTGTTTAGGGTGGAGGGAGAGGAAAGGTGCTGGTGGTGCACGGGCAGGTGGCTTCCCTTTGACAGCGGTGTTTGGCTTCTTGGTTGCAGTTTAGTTTACTAAGAACTTTGGAGGAGGTGCAGTAGTTTGGGTCGATCTGTAGTGGAAGAAATACCTGTCTATTTATAGATAAGAAGGAAAGAGAGAGAGGGATGGTGGTAAACGTTAGAAAAGAAAATGGGTTGGAAGTGCAAAGACAAGGGGTCGTGGAACTGGAAAGGCAAGCAAGGAACGTGTGAGCACATGGTAATGAAGGAAAACGAAATCATGAATATAAGTGGGTTCACGTTAGTGAGCACACGAAGATGGAGGAAAGGAAAGGGATGCATGTGGGATGGTTCACGGTGGTCGGTTGTAGTGCATGCATACTCCGAACGAATACGCATGGGGGTTACAGCTGGTGGGTTTTCATACATTATTTAATCCCTTTGACAAAAAATTAAAACGACTTAGCGGACTTGGGTGTTATAATCTTCCCCCTTAAAAAATGTCGTCGAAATTTACTTAGCTATCTACAGCTACTACCAAAGGTTCATCAAGATGCCACTGCGCACTCAAAAAAAATTTCACCCAAATTTAAAAAAAAAAAAATCAATGATGTTATAACCAAATGACATTGTGATGAAGAAAATGGGTCGTAAGACCAGGGGCACTATATTAACACTAGTTGGGAAGCAACGTGCAATGCACGTTTGTCTAGTTGGGTGAAACAATTTTTTACAAAAATAATATAGTTTTTACCAAAAAAATTGATTAATAAATAATTTAATGCATAGAAAAAAAAAGGTTTGATACAAGTTTACAAAATAAAATAATATTCATGTCTAATGTCAGCTGTGTTTGATACAAGTTTCCAAAATAAAGTGGTACACACATCATATATGTATCATAGTTTAATACATAATTCAGCATGTTGTGTACTTTTCTTCATATTGAATTTTTCAGGTTGACATTGCTTGAGTTGCGTCGTTTGTTTTTTGAGATGAGATGAGATAAGTTGAGATTAAAGTTAAAAAGTTAAATAAAGTATTATTAGAATATATTTTTTAATATTATTTTTGTTTTGAGATTTGAAAAAGTTGAATTGTTTATTTTATTTTGTATTGAAATTTGGAAAAGTTGTAATGATTAGATGAGATGGATTTGAAAAAGTTGAATTGTTTATTTTATTTTGTATTAGAATTTGGAAAAGTGTAATGATGAAATTGAGATGAGATGAGTTGAGATGTTTTCTAAAAACAAACGAGGCCTAAATCTTGTATCTGCAACAAGTTGAATCACCCAATCTTTTTGAAAAGTTTGTGTTGCAATATTCTCCAAAAATGGGGCTGCCACATTTTTTGTGGCATTTCCACCAAACCCTCCTCTTGAAGAGCAGACTTCAAGAACTCATTAATGCACTTATAAAAAAAGAACTCATTAATGTTGACAGACTATAACAACCACACCACATAATATTAGTTTAGTATTAATCTGGACAAGACAGGCAATCCAGGGAGAATGAATAGCAGAAAAAATTACGTCAAGGGAGCAAACATTAAGCAACAAATCATATTAAAGATATAAAACTCTCGGATAGACGTCAAAAAAATAAAAATGAAATTTGATTTCTTTAAAAAGAAAAAAGGAATTGCATAAACATTTTCACCCTAAAAAGCTGTCTATTTTCACTTACTTTCTCCTTTATATTTCTCTACCATTAAAAGTACAGTTTGAAGATACTTTTTTTATCTTTATTTTGCACCAAATATGTTATAGAGATTTGTAGCTGGAAAACATACTTTTAGATAGAAGCATCTTTAACAAAATATAAAATTCCAACAAAATATATAAAATATATATATTTATATATATACAAATCCAACAAATATATAAAAAAATAAAACATAGCAACTTCTTTTAATCCAAAAAAAAAAAAAATTAAAAAGCATCTTTTTTTCTTCATACCTAGAAGAATATCTACGGCAACATACAACCTCAAAGCAGCATTAACTTCAAACCAAACCGTCCAAATCTCCTGCAAAAAGAAATAACCATCTGTTAATTTCAAAAATAAGAACATAAACAGATTAGAGAACACCAACGTTTTCATGTAGTTCATGATAAAAGAACTTTGGGTTGTGAAAGAAAAAGAATATAAACTCCTAATAGAGTCTACCAAACTCACCCATCTCATGAAGTAGGATTTCCTGGATGTGATATAAAATAGAGCCATTAATAAAAATGCTACATTTTCACTCTTACAAGCTGTCTTTTTTCACTTACTTTTTCCTTTATACTTCTCAACCATTAAAAGTACACGAGTCTGAAGATAATTTTTAATTTTTAATTTTTAATTTTTTTTTTTTTTAATCTTGATTTTGCACCAATTATGCCATAGAGATTTGAAACTGGGAAACACACCTTTAGATGGAAGCATCTTTAGCAAAATATACAATCTAACATTTACACACACGCGCTGCAGGAATCAGTTGTCAAGTGAGTGCAAACTATAAGAAATTGTTTTTTTTTTATAAGTAAACTATAAGAAATTGTACAATCATTCAACACAGAAAGATGGAACAGATGACAAGAAAGGTGGAGTATCCTTACACAGTTGAACACATTTGGAGCTCCAGGTCTTGTTTGAAATGGAAAGAAGGTTACATAATAGGTTTACCATAATGATTGAATAGAAAATAACAATCAAGCATTAACTTCACATGGTTTACTACAACATTGCATACCTATCTCGAGATCATGCCTAGGGTGTGCAGCAGCAAATCTCCTGGTCATGGATGAAAGTATCCTCTCGTTAAGAGGTGGATGTGGGGCACGATGAGCATCGGAAGTTTTGTTTGTGGTTTCAATTGGTGGAACCATAGCTGCAAGCTAAAATGCATGCAAGAATATTTCAAAACACAGCTACTTTGATATAAAGCTAATAACGTTTCTTCTGGCATTTTATTTTCAAGCTACATCATCGAAGTATTCATAGCACAAGACATAGCACACTCCATTACCTTAATCAATCCAGTTTTCTTGTGAAATTCATATTTCACCATACTCAACAGAACTCCCCATAACAGTCCACCACGCAAGGAAACATCATTCAATGATTCAGTATCTTCTGTAAACAAGTGCCCCTCAAGTCTTAAAGTGGAAGATGAAATGATATTCCCCTCCCTTCTGCGCACTCCCTCCAGCCGTAGAACCTAAATCTAACTTAGAAAAACAAAAAAGGATGTACGAGAAAGAAAAAAAAAGACTCCACCAAAAAAATTATGGGAAAAAACAACAAATTTCACATCCAAGCAAATGGCAAACCCAACAAAAAATGGTCCATACCAATGAACGGAAATCCAACAAGCAGATTCACATCCAACAAAAAAAAAAAAAAAAAAAACCGAGTCAGTTTCTCAAATCTCAAAGAAATGTGTTCTCAGTCAAGGTTTGTGTGCGCGTGTGACCAAACGGCAGAGAAAGACACCAAAATGCCACTTACGAGACGGAAAGATACCTGGAGAAACACAAGAGCTGTTGGGATTTTCCCAGTTTCGACGAGAGAGGAAGCAGATGAGAGCTCAGAAACGTCGCATATTCGAAAGGAAAAATAACAAATTTCACATCCAAGCAAATGGCAAACCCAACAAAAAATGGTCCATACCAACAAACGAAAATCCAACAAGTAGATTCACATCGAACAAAAACAAAAATCCAGATAAAAAATTCAACAAGCAAAAGATGAAATAAATAAATAATCCACAAAATCTTTTGAATCCAGAATGAAAGAAACGACAAAAAAATTTCAAACTACGCTTCGTATTCACATCCCACATAGATAAAACAGAACATGGGGACATTGATAAAAAAAAAATAGGGATAAAATAGACAAAAACTGGTGGGTTAAAACTACCAGAAGAGAGAAGACGCCGTGCGACAGCAAATCTAAGGGGCTGGTTGAGGGTTGAGATCCATGGCAGATCTGAGTGCTGAGCCAAATCCGTCGCTTCGATGGCGACGACATCAATTGCAAAGGAGAGAGGGCTCGAGGTAGGTGTGCTTTCCCAACCCACAGTTCCTTCAACTTGGGGCTCCATATGCGATCACTAGAAGCGACCTCGTGCCAGCTACGGGAGACGAGGAGAGACAGTGTCACACTGCATGCGTCGTGGTTACTCAGTATCATCGACATCATGTTCGTATCGAACACTTCGAGTGGATCCCTTCGCAAAACCCTTCTTCTTCTCTCTTCTTTTCCTCGACATCTTTAATTCAAATATGATGGTCGATTTAATTCACAGTATACAGACGGATTTAGATGAATGCGGTTAACTTTAACGAAAAAATAACAAAACCTGTTAAACCAACAATTTCCGTTAGATAGACACTTTTTATATATAGAGAGATATATACATCCAGTCAGTGGCGGAACTAGCAATGTTTCTTAGGGGGGCCAACTTTTTTATCAAACGATATGTTTATGTAAAATGAAAAAATATTACAAAATCATAAAATATATATATAATTAAATCTCAATAATTTGCCAAATAACGTAGAAATAAAGTTTTTGAAACACAACTTAATGCCTATTTCAGATTTTTCACAATAATATTTCATAGAATAATATTCATCTATTATTATTTTTGTAAATATGAAATATTTAGAAATTATTTTCTTCGTATAAACTCTCAAGTGATCTTTTAGAATGCCATCTTTCATTCTAATATCTAAGCTAGTTTATCAAATTTAATGTAAAATCTATCTATTTTAGTGTCACATTACGCATAAAATACTACAACTAAGACCTTAAATAAACATTTCCTTGCTCAATGAAGTTTAGAGGATAAATCATCTCTTCTATTTTTCATATAAATCATCAATCTTAAATGGTTGTTTTGATATTTTCACTTTGGATTTTATATTAAGAAACTTAATATTGTATAATAAAAAACTTTGAGGGTCAATGTTAATAGTTTATTATTTCTCCTAATCCTAGCTAGTTTTAATTTAATTTTAGTGTGGCCACATCCTTGAAAATAGATAATATATAGAAATTATACAAAATCTAGGGGTTATACGAAAAACGTTAGAGAGAAACATCTCTATGTATATTTAAATTTTACAAAATTTTAGAAAGCATATGGGAATGAGGAAAATATAATTTTTTTGGGGGGGGGGGGGCCAATTTGTATATACATGAAATTATAAATAAAACTTAGGGGCAATTTAAAATTTTGAAAAAATCATGGCCCCCCTCAAGCCCTATGTGAGTCCGCCACTGCATCCAGTGTAAATAATGTTACACAGCATAACAGTACACACAACACAACATCTATAGCAGAGCCACAACGGATTGCAAATCATGCACTGCAAAACAGATTCCCTCGCACTGCAGAGTAGACAGTTGGTCCCTGCTGTGATGTAACAAACTTTATTATTTTATTCTCTTGTAAAAGTTTATATATAGACCACTCTGTATTGTTATCAAATATTAAGGAAAGTTTCCTATATGCTGTTGCTGTGTTTATTCCTCTCAAGTCTGCTTCTCAACACACTAAACCCTACTCGGTCTCGAGAGAGAAGAGCGAGAGAGGGACAATCTTGGTTTCCAAATGTTACTTGTGATAGATTAATACCGTGTACAAAGGGAGCATGAGAGTTACAACTAAATTCTAAAAATCAAGTTCCCAAAAAAAATTGAAAGACAAAATTAATAACAAAATATATCAAATGGTCCATACAGAAAATTAAAAGCTAGAGTCAATGTCAAAAGGTAGGAGCAATTGCAATATCTAGAGCATTCACAACAGGCATTTAAACTAGAGAAGGAAAACTTACCGTTTTGCCGAGGGCTCCAAATGAGGCAAGCTTATCCACTAAATGATTACAATCCCTGTAAACAAGAGAAAGATGAAGTTGATTACATTCCCATAGAGATAATTCTCGATTGAAATCATCCTCCAATACTCGAAATTTGTGTTGTCAAATTTCTCTATTTTAGGCACATAATATTGTATCTAGTATTACAGTATTACTCTTACAATTTTTGTTTATCAGTCTAGCATCAATCAACATATCTTTATATCTTGTAAATGTTGCGGAATTCGCGCCATGCTTGTTAGAGATAATATCAAATCAAGAATTTAACTTGATTATTATCCTGACTTGATTTTCATAATGATCAAGATATACCTTATTTAATCTCCATTTATTTCTCCGATAAATAGGGATCAATGTTTGCATTCAATCATAATTGAAAATGGTAAAGATGTAGCATTCAAAGTCTCCCTTCCTCCTCAATCTTTTTCCTATTTCAAGCTTTGTTATATTTTATAATTTTTCTTATGGTATTAGAGCCTTTGGCTAAAGCCATGCTCAATCTTGTGGAGTATTAACTTTCTTCAATCCTTTCGCTAAAAATTACCTCTCTGATCATATAGTTTTCCTTACCTTTTAACCATATTTCGTCTCAAATCCATACCTTTCAAGCATCTTTGTTAGGTGTGAGTTTTTTCATTTGATTCCTTGATAGCCCAAATGTTCTTTTTTGTCTATTGTGAGCGTCGTTTCAAATCTCTGACTAATTTCTAGACTTTTTTTTGTCCTATAGTTGACCAAGACTATATCTAGCCCACTATTCGTTCAATATTTTGACTTACCATTATCCTGTTATTGGCTTTAGCCCATTACCAACTGAATGTTGACCACAATTCTAGGTTTGATGTTCCAACTTCTAGTGACTTCATTACCACCACCCATTTCATCATCTCATTAGCGATCAATAAAAAAAAATGAATGTTATACTTAAATTTTAAACTCCAAATTTTAAAATAGCTTTTCTTCTTCCTTATACCTGCTAGTGAATCCAAGTGAAACATAATGAGATAAAAGCTAAGAGAGAGAAAGAGGGGTGGAGAGGGAGGGAGGGGGAGAGAGAGAGAGAGACTAGTCAGTGTTTGATAAGAGAATCTCACATTCAAGAGCCCCTATTTAAGCCATGAAAGCTGAGGCAGGTCTATATCAACTAGAGAAATAGTAAGTTACTACCTTAGAACTTCACTTCGTGATGTCCTGAGTGTTGGACTTTATGTGTGAAACCTGATTTTATTTTGTGTGGTTCGATTTAATGTCCTGACCCGACAAGAATTTGATGTGATTTTTTGGTTAGCTTTCAATGATGCTTGGGCCATGGAACGCAACCCAACCCCTACTTAGGGTTTACAACCTAATTAGGGGTTCACCACATACACACACACACACACACACACACACACACACACATATATTCTATTTTCGTACGGTCGCATAGTGCATTTCAGCCTTCAAGATAAGAAAATATTTTGCAACTTTTGTTGACATTGGCATGTTACTGAACCACGTACATTTTGGGTGTTGTGAGTGATTGATCTTGTTTTTCTTTATTTTTCTCTCCTTGTCATTGCCAACAACGGGTATCAAGAGCCAGGTTTGGGTTAAGTAAGAAGGATGGCTGGAGAAGAAGTGAATGTGTTTGGAATCTGAAAGTTTGATAGCACATATTTCAGGTATTGGAGGATGCAAATTGAGGATTATCTTTACAGGAAGAGACTTCATATTCTTCGATTGGGAAAAAAACCAGACAACATGGAATATGCGGATTAGAACCTATTAGATTGATTGGTTCTGGGGGTCATTTGGTTGATCATATCTAGGTTAGTTGCACCAAACATTATCAAGGAAAGGATAGCTGCGGACTTTATGGTAGCCTTGTATGGTATGTATGACAAGTCATCGTCTAATAACAAAGTGCATTTGATGAAGAAACTGTTTAATCTAAAAATGGCAGAAGGTATGTCTGTTGCACAACATCTGAATGGGTTTAACATTATCACAAATCAATTGTCATCTGTTTAAATTGAGTTTGACAATGAGATTTGGGTATTGATTATGTTGACTTTATTGCCAAATAGTTGGGAGGCCATGAGAATGACTAAAAGTAAGTTTTCCAGGAACACAAAGCTGAATTATGATTATATCCAAGATTTTATTCTTTCTAAGGAAGTGAGCAAGAAAGATTTAGATTCTGTCGTGAATATTGACACTCAGGGTAGAGAACATGATAGGAACTGAAATAAGGATAGGTCAAAATTGAAAAATAGGAGCAGAGTCAAGTAAAGGTTTTGGCAGCAAAGCACTTTCTAGAACTATGGCAAGATGGGTCATTTCAAAAGACTTTGCAAAAATCTAATGAAGACCGAGAATGACGATGCAAACACTGTGACTGAGGAAGTACAAGATGATACGCTTCTTGTGCTTCATAGTCCAGTTGATGATTGGGTGTTGGATTCAGGAACTTCATTTCATACCACTTCACACCAAAAAATCAGGTAGAACTATTTTGCTAGTGACTTTGGTGAGATGTATCTAGCTGATGGAGAAACACTAGATGTCATAGGAATGGGAGATCAACGATTATAGCAAAAAGGTATGAGTCCACTTCCTTAAGATTAAATCTAATGTATTTGAAATATTCAAGAAAAGGAAAGCTATGGTTGAGACTAAAACAAATTTAAAATTTAAATGCTTGAGGTTTGATAATGGTGGAGCATACATTGATGGAGGGTTCATGGAGTACTGTGCAGCGTATGATATCAAAATGGGAAGACTATTCTCAAGACCTCACAACAAAATGATGTCGCTAAAGTATGAACAAGATCATCAATGAGCGAGCTAGGAGTATGAGGTTGTATGCTAGGTTATGGCAGATATTCGAGGTAGGTTCAGTTAACATTGCAATTTATCTCATTAACCATGGGCCATCAGTTCGTTTTTTTTTTTTTAAAAGAGTCCGGGCCACATGTTCATGAGTGACCCGTGCCTGCGTTTATTCAAAACCTCACTTGTGGTGGAGGAATACCTTAGGCACATTATTCAAACGACAAAAATAAAGGATAAACACACAACCTTAAGACTCTCGTTAAAAAAACACAAACATACCCAAAACCAACATCAATTATCTGATCCGCAAATAAGGCAACTCTAATTTATCGGTGCGGATCAATCCTCTAAAAATTCTAGGCACCTGACGAAGAGAATTCCATTCACATGAGACTCCATTAGCTCCTAATTTCGCCAAGAAATCTGCCGAAGAATTTCCTTCTCTGAAAATATGATGCACGTTAACATTCCCAGTATGCACGACCTCCATTAATTCCTCCCAAAAGTCTTCTAAATACCACGTATTGCAATGCTGCTAGTGCCCCCAATTGACACACACTTGCGAATTTGATTCCAAATCTACCCCAAAAGTTCGTTTAGAGTGTAGATTACCTGAGGAAAGGAGGAGAAACTTCCTTTCTTAAAAGTCTTTGGCTATTTTTCTTATGTTAATATTCATTCTAATGATCGCGGCAAGCTTAATGCCAAATCAAGAAAGTGTTACTTTATCCAACTATGGGAATGACTGGTTTGGTATCTGCTTTTGAGATGATCAGAATCGAAAAATTATCAAGAGTACTGATGAGTGTACGAAAGTGCACTCTAAATACCCTATTATTGGACTATAATGCTAAAATATGAATAAAAATTATAGGAATTAATGTATATTCTTGAATTGAGTTTCTATTTACTTTGGGATACTGCTAAGCAGATTTTTATGTTTAATTTCAGAGTCCATAAAAGAGTAAGTCAAAGCCTAGTCAAACTCAAATGACTTTCAAGTGGGCAAGACGTTGGAACAACCTAAGAACTTTCAATGAGTGTAGGACTCTTCAAATAAGGATAATGATGGGGTTTGAGAGTAATTCGGATTAAAAGAACAAGACAGAGTCCAAAAAGCTCTAGGAGACAATCTGGATAAATTTTAGTATTTTGATCGTAACTTTCGACTCACATATCGGATTGATAAGTTTCCAGATGTGTTGGAAAGCTATCATAAAGGGATACAAATTTGTCTCTAATAAGGATTTCTAAATTTGAATTTCTGAAGTACGTACGTGGCCGCCAAGATAAGTCCTAAAATTTAGGTGATTTTTTTTTACGGGAATCGTGAAAACATTAGGTTTCTTTCCTACCCTATATAACCATATTATTAGCATGAAATTGGGGATCCAGACTAAAAGAGGAAGAGACGAAATTAATTTTCATGGTCGTTGTTTGCTTTATTTTTCCCTTGAGATTTTTGTTGTCCATTATATTTATGGGTAACTAAATTCTTAAGTAGGGTTAGGGATAAACTTGCACATTAGATGGTATTTTTAATTTATTTGCAATTTATGTACGTGATTTTCAATTACTAAAACTCTTTTCTTTTTATCATTCTCAATTCATTGTTGATGTTTTTCTTCTCCGAATAATCATAGAATTTATTTTGTTTATGGATTCAGTCATGCTTTTTCTATTGAATAGATTAGTTCTTTGATTATGTTTGGATCAATTATTCATCTATATTGATTTAATTCTTTGCTGCAATATCACTCCCTGAGTATACTGTCGTCGTTGGATTTTCTCAATAGTGATAATAATTTACATATTTTAAAAGTGGTGAATGATTTTTCGAAGGGTTACATTTAGTTTAATATTAGTTTATAAATCTATATCTTCCGATTAGGAATTTTGGGAATTCAGTTATTCAATGAATTAAGAATAATTAAAATACCGAATTTGTGCAAGGGATTCCCGACGCTCTACTGTTCGTCGAATTTGAGTACTTTTTCCATTAGTCACTTTGCTTCACTTTAATTTGCATTTAAAATTAATCTTTGCTCTCCATTAATCATTTAATATTTTTCTTTAGTTTCTTTGTTCTTTCTGCTATTCTTTTAATTTGTCTCTCTGTGGAATCAACGCCCCAAAGCTGTGCTACAACTACCGCGTTATTCTTTGGGAGTAATCAAATTTTTTTGGCGTCGTTGCCGGGGAGACACTAGAAGAATTGCTAGATAGTTTTTTCTTTTCAGCAGTTTGTAAAGGTAGTAACTTCGTTCCTTTGTTTTAGCTTGCTGTATCTGTATTTTATTTCCTTTTTCTCTTTGTAGTTTTTTTTTAGTGTTGCGTTTTTCTCTACTTTGCATGCACAGATATAGGGACGCCTTGGGTTGGTTTACTTGTAAGCTTGTGCTAGAGTCAGAATCAATTTTTTTAAAATCTTTTATTTGACAATCTATCTAGTCCCGAAGAAATGAGTGAACAAGAAAATCAACCCACTATAACTCTTCAGGATTACCTCCACCCTACACGCACAGCCACACCAACATGCATCATGTTTCCAGCTAATACTCGCCAACTGGATTTTAAAACAGGGATGATACAGTTACTCCTTACTTTCCATGACTTGGAAAATGAAACTCCATATGTGCACATTAGGGAGTTTGAGGAAGTAGTTGCGACTTTTCATAGTCAAAATGCAACTGATGACGTTGTGAGACTTAAGTTCTTTCCTTTCCTTTTGAAGGATAGAGCTAAGAGTTAGCTATACTCGTTGAGACCATGATCTATTGGGTTATGGAATGAGATGACTAAGGTCTTCTTTAATAAATACTTTCTCCAACATAAGACCAATGCTTTAAAAAGACAAATCTCCACTTTTGCACAAAAGGATAGTGAGACTTTGTATCAGTCTTGAGAGAGATTTAAGGAGTTGTTGAGTATATGTCCTCACCATGGGTATGAGAATTGGCGCTTAGTGAGCTATTTTTATGAGGGACTTACACCTAGAGAGCACCAATTTGTGGAGATGATATGTAATGGTGAGTTCTTACAGAAAGATTATGATGAGGCCATAGAATACCTCAATGAGCTTGTTGAAAAAATTCACACTTGGACTGGACCTAGTACTAATGAGAGCACAAATAGGTCACGACCTACAGGAAACCCAAATGATGGTGGAATTTACCATCTCAGGGAAGAGGATAACCTGAAGGCTAAGGTTGAGATGCTCACTAGGGAGCTAGATGGGTTAAAGACTAAGGACTTAAAGCCAACACAAGTGGCTAATCATGCAGAGTCTTTTGGACCATGTTTTGTGTGTGGCGGGGTAGATCACCTTGCCCAAGAGTGTCCCACATTTACTGAGATGAGAGGGATGTATGAGGAACAATGTAATGCCTTAGGTATGTACAAGAAGCCTTTTGCACCTTTCTCTGATACCTATAATCCCAAGTGGCGCAATCACCCTAATTTTAGCTGGAAGTCTGAAAACTAGCCCCCTACACAACCCCCTGGATCATATCATGCACCTTCATCTTCTAGGAGTCATTTAGAAGACACTTTGCATGCTTTTATTGAGGCACAGGGTAAGACTAACCAAAAGTTTGAATCTTTGATTAGGCAGGGTGTTGAAAAAAACAAGGAGATAAAGAGCCAAGCATCCAAAATGATGAGCTCCTTGAGTGTGAATGAGCGAGGTAAGTTCCTTTCTCAAGCTTAGTCAGCATCCCATGGTCAACACATGGCACAAGAGAATTTGAAGGATGTGAATGCCATTGTGACACGAAGTGGTAAATGATTACACATCCCAACAATGAACAAATCAGAGGATGTGGAGAAGGATCAAGATAGTAGTGATGCTGAGTTGCCCAAGGAACCTGAGGTGACAAAGAGTCCTATTAAGGTACCATTCCCTCAAACTTTAAAATCAAACAAACGAACTCTGGATCGTAACAATGAAATCTTAGAGAATCTAAGGCAAGTAAAAATCAATTTTCCTCTTTTACATGTGATTAAACAAGTTCCTACTTTTGCAAAAGTTCTCAAGGATTTGTGTACAGTTAAGAGGAAGCAGCGTTCTTGACAGAGAAAGTTAGTGCTCTAATTGAGCAGCGGATTCCTCCTAAGTACAAGAATCCTAGCTTTGGAGATCATGAGTTTGGGCAAACTTTGCTAGATTTAGGAGCTAGCGTGAATCTAATGCCATATTCTATTTATTTGCAATTGGGGTTGGGAGAAATCAAACCAACCACTGTGGTATTGCAATTGGTTGACCGTTCAGTCAAAATACCCTGGGGTGTGGTAGAGGATGTTCTAATTCAAATTGACAAATTTTATTATCCTGTTGATTTCCTAATCCTTGACACTAGCTCTGTTGTTGATACTACTTCTAAAATTCATTTGATTTTAGGTAGGCATTTCCTTGCCACTGCCAATGCTCTTATTAATTGCAGGAATGGGCTCATGAAGTTGTCTTTTGGAAACATGACTCGAGGTGAATATCTTCCATGTTGCAAAATAGCCAGAAGATGATGATGAGAGCCACCAGATATACATGATTGACTCACTCATGGATAGGGAAGTTTCTATAGCTCATGATTTTGATCTCCTTGAGTATTTTCTTGTTAATTCTGAGTTTGATTCTATCAGTGACCCATCTGATGTAGTTAATATTTGTGCTATTTTTGATAGAACTCAGGATTATGGCACTCGGGCATGGCAACCGAAGTTTGAGGAGTTGCTTGAGAAAGGTGGAAAAGAAATTCCTTCAAGAGTGGAAGCACCCAAAGTTGAATTGAAGCCTCTGCCTAAGGGTTTAAAGCATGCGTTCCTTGATCCAGGTGATACTTTTCCTGTTATTATCTCATCTGAATTGTCTCAGTCTCAAGGTGAGAAATTAATTCGGACCCTAAGTAAGCATAAGTCAGCCTTAGGTTGGAGCATTGCTGATATAAAAGGTGTTAGTCCCCTGGTCTGTTCTCATAAAATTAATTTGGAGGAAAGAACTAGCCCTCGTGGAGACCCTAGCGTAGGCTTAATCCCACTATGAAAGAAGTGGTGAAGAATGAACTGTTGAAACGATTAGATGCAGGAATCATATATCCTATTGCTAATAGTAAATGGGTAAGTCCTACACAGGTTGTTCCTAAAAAGTCAAGTGTTACTATGGTGAAGAATGACCCGGGAGAGTTAGTCCCTACAAAACTTATGACTAGGTAGTGGAGGTGCATTGATTATAGAAAATTGAATGTTGCCACTCGGAAAGACCATTTTCCTCTCAATTTTATTAATCAAATTCTTGAGCGTGTGACTGGTCATCATTTCTATTGTTTCTTGGATAGTTATTCTGGTTATTGTCAAATTGAAATTGCATTAAAAGACCAGGATAAAACCACTTTCACTTGTCCTTTTGGTACTTATGCTTTTCTGAGAATGCCATTTGGATTGTGTAATGCACCTGCTACTTTTCAACGTTGCATGATGAGCATTTTTAGTGACATGGTTGAAAATTGCATGGAAGTTTTTATGGATGACTTGACTATTTTTGGATCTTCTTTTGATGCATGCTTGTTGAATTTAGAGAGAGTGCTAACTCATTGTGAGGAGAAGGAATTGGTTTTGAATTGGGAGAAATGCCACTTTATGGTACCTTCAGGTATTGTCTTAGGGCATATTATTTCTTCTAGAGGATAGAGGTTGATCAATCTAAGATTGAATTAATCTCTAAGTTGCCTACACCTAGGACAGTAAAGGATGTGAGATCCTTTCTTGGTCATGCGGGCTCTTATAGGAGGTTCATACAGAATTTTTCCACCATATCTAGACCACTATGTGACCTCCTAGTTAAAGATGCCCAAAGAACAGATATAGATGGCATTGGTTTTTTAACTAGTAGAGTTTCTGCTAATAAATTTTTAAGCCACTCTACCTCATGTCCGGTAGTATCCAAGGCTATTAATTCAACCTCCACAGTAGATCATGAAATCATAGTTTGCTTGGAAGATCTCCAAGCCACAACTGCTCCACCGAGAGTGAAAATATATCCACTCGTTCCCTTACGATCTACTGTGTTAGTTATCCAACTAGCATCACTGTATGCTTGTAATACAGTGAGATACCCAGAATAATGGATACCATATGTCATGGTTCCTTTCAAATATTTAAGAATTCTTTCTAATGCCTTCCAATGAGAATCATTAGGCCTACTAGTATATCTGATAAGTCTACTCACATCATATGAAATATCAGGTCTAGTAGAATTAGCAATATACAGTAACGTACCAATAATCTGAGAATATGTCAGTTGTGACATAGGAACTCCAAGATTCTTACTTAAATGCAAACAAGGATCAAGAGGAGTACTAACAGGTTTTCATTCTGCAGTCTAATTGTGAAAGACGTGGGGGTCATCCAAGGCAGCTCACGGCCATGGAGGACTTCTGTTCATTTATAGATGATGGTGGTCTTGTGGAAGTTCCTTTTTTTGGTAATCAATTTTCATGGTGCAATGGACAGCATGGGGTGGCTCGCTCTTGGGCAAGGCTTGATAGAGCTTTATGTAGTGTGGATTTTTTGGGGTTGTTTCCTTCGACTAAAGTTCAATATCTTTCAAGGAGATCCTTAGATCACTCTCCAATGATCTTGGGGCTAGCAGCTCCATCCTCTCGGTATGGTCCTGCTTCGTTTAAATTTCAAAATATGTGGACCACCCATGAGGATTTTTGGAGGTGTGTTTCCAGTTTGTGGCAAGTACAAGTTTATGGAACGGGGTTGTGGAAGCTCACAGCAAAAATGAAGAGGTTAACTGGTTCTAAGAGTTTGGAATAAGGAGGTCTTTGGGTGGACTGGTATTCACATTAAAGAGCTTGAAAGGAAAGTGGAGGAAGGAGAAGCTAGGTTGCAAGAAGGATTCTTGGAGGATGTTGAGTTGGAGATGCTAGCAAATAAGATAGAGCTGGATGTATGGTTAAAACGGGAAGAGATAAGAGTGGCTCAACAGGTAAAACAGGACTGGGTGTCCCATGGTGAAGCCTCATCCACTTTCTTTAAGGCCATGCAGTCTCGGAAGCATAATATTGTGATGGAAATGGAGTTAGCAGATGTTCGTTTACTGCACTCGCCAGAAGATATTCATGAAGAGGCTTGCATTTATTTTAATGAATTCCTTAAAGAATCACCGAGGCACACTCTACCAAATTTAGAGGATTTAATTTCAGGTGCAGTTTCGGATGGGGAGAATAGTATGCTTGGACATGATCCTTCGATCGAGGAGGTAAAAAATGCTCTTTTCTTCATTCCTACGGATAGTAGTCCCGGACCTGATGGTTTCGGGTCAGGTTTTTTCCAATCTTGTTGGTCCCTAGTGCAAGATGATGTTCTGGATGCTGTGAAAGATTTTTTCAGTGCATCTGAATTACCAAGGTACTACTCAGCCTCTTATATTGTGCTAATTCCAAAAATTCAAAACCCAACGTCATTTGGGAATTTTAGACCAATTAGTCTTTGTTCTGTAATTTATAAAATGTTTTCTAAGATTCTTGTCAATCGTTTTACTTCAATATTTAGTAGAATCATTTCTAAGGAACAAGGAGCTTTTCTGCCGGGGAGAAGTATTTTTGAAAATATTAGCCTTACTCAGGACCTTATTCATGACATTAATAAGCCGGCCCGAGGAGGAAACATCATGATAAAAATTGATTTTGCAAAAGCATATGATACAATCGATTGGAAATTTTTATTCCATGTGTTGGAAGCATTTGGTTTTTCTCTGCAAGTTTGTCAAGTGCTTATGAAATGTGTTACTACTCCCTGGTTTTCTATTGTTATGAATGGTACGGCAAAAGGATTCTTTAAGGGGGGAAGAGGTCTTCGACAAGGAGATCCTCTATCACCATATCTATTCATTTTAGTGGAGGAAGTACTATCCCGCATGATTAAGAAGAAATTTGAGGATAAAAGAATTACAGCCTATTCTCATCCTAGACATGGTCCTCTTATATCCCACCTTTTATACGCTGATGATATGGTAATTTTTCTAAATGGAGGAAGATCTTCTATTTTGGAGATTGTTGATACCTTAAGCACATATGCGGAGTGGTCGGGCCAGAAGGTAAATAGTTCCAAATCTCATATTTTTTTCTCCAAAAAAATTACTAACGTTAGACGGAGGAATTTGTTATTACTTACTATGTTTTCAGAAGGAGTTTTCCTGGTCAAATATTTAGGGGTGCCTATTGTTTTTGGAAGATTGAAGACAGTACATCTTCAGGATATTATTCAAAGGATTCGTAATAAGGTTGAAGGCTGGAAAATAAAATTACTTTCTGCTGGGGCAAGATTGATTCTTTTGAAACAAGTGTTGTTGAGTATACCTATCCATTTCCTCTCGATATTGCATGCTCCGAAAATGGTTTATGCACAGATTAATAAAATATTTAGCACTTTTTTTTGGGGCTCATTTAATGGCAGTCCAAAGAAAAAATGGGTTAAATGGGATAAAATTTGTAAACCAGTGGATAAAGGAGGGATTGGTTTGAGGAGCCTGGTTGATGTTCAAAGATCACTTTATCTTAAGTTTGCCTGGAATTTGCTGGTTTCAGATTCTTTGTGGCAGAATTTTTTCTGTGCAAAGTATATGTATGGGGTGCATCCGTTGGAGGTAAATACTGCTAGAGGTTCCAGGTTTTGGAAATCAGTTGCTAGTGAAATTCCAATTGTCCTAGAGCATTCTAAGTGGAGGATCCGTGATGGGAATTTTTTTTCTGGAAGGATAAGTGGCTGGATTCGGGTCTTCTAATGGGGCAACATTTGATAATGGGAGATTCTGATTTGAAGGTGAACCAAATAATAAGGAATAACAACTGGGACATGGACAGGCTGGTGCAGTTAGTTGGGCAGGAAAAATTGGAAGCCATAGCAGGTGAGGTTAAGTGTCGAAATGGGGAAGACCAGCTTCTTTGGTTGGGTAATCCAGATGGGAAGTTCACGACTAGGAGTGCTTGGAACTTGATTCGGGTTAGTAGTCAAAAAAGTCCATGGACAGATTGGGTATGGAATGTGGCTCTTTCTAAAAAGTGTTCTGTTATAATGTGGAAGGCAATTAACTCAGCTTTAAGTGTGGATGAACACATAAGGAAACTGGGTATACCCTTAGTTTCCAAGTGCTAGTGTTGTCAAGAAGGGGCATTGGAGGATATTAATCATGTTCTATATGGAGGGAATATTGCAAAGATAATCTGGAAATTTATTTCAAATCTGCTAAGCATCCCGTTTGTTCCTATTTGATCTTGGATAACCACAGTGGAAGCATGGATTAGACGAGCAAAGAAATCAACTCAGTTAGGCTGTCTTATTGGTTTGGTGCCTGGGATAATTTCATGGAATCTATGGATGTGGAGGTGTAGAGCAAGAATGGAAGGTATAAAGCAGAATGTTCAGGCTTTATGGAGTTCAATTAAATATTGGATCCATTGGGTGGGGATTAAGCTTCACAAGGCATCTCGGCTAGTAGAGAAGGATTTCAAGGTCCTAAATATTCTGAATATTCCAATAAAGGTTAAGAGAAAGGAGAAGTTAATTGCAGTTAGATGGGAAAAACCAAAGAGGGAGTGGCTGAAGTTAAACGTGGACGGAAGTTGTTTTAATAATCCTGGGAACTTGGGTACAGGAGGTATTGTTAGAGATGAGTTTGGGAAGGTTCTACATGCATTTTCTGATTCAAATGGATATGGCAGCAGCATTTGTGCAAAAGTTAGGGCCCTGTGGTTAGATCTTAAACATTGCACATGACTGGGCTTCAATAACCTGATGATTGAGATGGATTCTATAATAGTGAACTTTTTTGCAAGAGTAAAAAAGATTGCATCTTGGAAAATATCTTGCCTTACAGATTCTGTGTAGCATAGAGTTTTCTTCCCACAAGATCCTCCATCCCTACTTAGCTAATAAGACCAGAGTGAAAATATGTAAATCCTTAAAGCCTAAATCACGTTCGGAATTTGGTTCACACAATTTTTCTCAACTGATCCATATATCTTACTCTCATCCTTTCTCTGACCCCACGAAAATCTTGCCATCATAGATTCCAATTCTGTGCATAAAGTATCAAGTAATAAAAAGTAGATCATTGAGTATGTAGGGATGGAGAGGGCTATTACTTTGATAAGTATTTCCTTACTCCCTTGAGATGGCATTTGGTCCTTCCAACTCTGCAACTTCTGCCACACTTCATGTTTTATCTCTAAGAAAGCCTTTGTTTTGGATCGACCTACCACTGGAGGCCTAAATTCTTCTCATACTGTTGAGCACTGGTAACCCCCCACAAATGCAAGATCCCATCCAAAAACCAATTCTGTCCATGCGAAGAAGGCTTCTTAACTAACTAGACAAGGTACCCCTATCATCAATCTAGTCTGTATTTAGACCCTTAATGCCCTATTTAGCAAGAAAATCAGCCACAACATTACCTTCACGATAGATGTGAGTAATTTTATAGTCCATGCAAAGAAGGCAAGCTTGGATCTCATCCCAAAAATCCTTTAGATACAAAATATTACAAATACCCCTAATAACCTAGTTCACTAGAAGTTGAGAGTCTGTCTCAATATGAACCTGATAAAGGCCAAGCCAACACCATCTCTTAACTCCTTCCAGTAAACTTCTCATTTCGGCAAAATTATTAGAACCCTAGCCTAAGAACACAGAGTAAGCCACACGCAACTTACCACTAGCATCCCGAATAACGCCCCCAGCACTGGCCAGACCTGGATTACCCAAACTATTGCCATCAGTATTAAACTTCACCCAATCATGCTGAGGCCGAATCCACTTCACCAGAGTAACCTTCTTAGCTTTAGGAGTTAAAATCGGAATATCCAACCTCTTTAAAATAGTAACATCCTGCTTGGGGAGCCTAAAATCGGAATCCTTACCAGCTTACAAATCTTTGTTATGTAATTAACAATCTTGTACTTCTTGAAGACTCATCTAATTAATACAGAAATATCTAACTGCCTTTTGCAATTAAATTAAAAATAAAAATAAACTTGAAAAACAAAGAAAATGGTGAAAATGCACTCTCTTATTTCATTCAAGAATCTTAAATGTAAGTGATATAAACATTCTTTCTGCTTGGATATGCTAATAGTGATCAATGTGCTTTTAAATGATTAGTTAGGCTACATTTGGATGTTAAGATGAGTTGTAAATAATAATATTTTATGAGTTTCATTGAGATGAGTTTAACTTTTTAAAGTAGAAATATGTTTAACTTTTTCGCTTAAAATTGATGAAGTAGATTAAGATAAGTTTAGCTTTTTTATAAAAAAAAATAAAAAAATACTAAATCCCATTAATAATTAGTTTAAGATAAATTGAAATAAATTTGATTTAATTCAATAACCAAACACAGCCGTAAATTTCTAATCTACCTGCAATATGAATAGAAAATTGACTTTTGTGGCACACAAGTAGTTGGTGTCTTATCATTGTCGTTTATAGACATTCTTTTTAAAATTTGAAATGCATCTCTTAATATTCCGAAAAATGATACTTTTTCTCAAACTTAGTTATGAATTTATTTGAGATTAAAAAGTATTTTAATATGTAATACCCAAACAATCTAATGTTTTCATTAAAGATTTTTTAAGACTCTTAATGCAACCCCAAACAAGCCCTTAATCAATTATGGTAGTTAAAATTGGCTTGAAAGTGGTAATTATAGTTTGGGTAGTAATGAATCAGATTTTTAAATTGTCGTAAGAGATTAGAGTACTTCTACAGTTATCTAGCTTTTGTCCCGATTAACGTGGCATGCCACGTAATTTATTTAATTAAAAAGAAAAAAGAAAATCGTTCTGAAATCATAAATATCCTCTCACATTACAGATGACCTAACCCAAAACCCATACCTCCCTCTCCCTCTCCCTACAGCAGCCCTCAATTGCTAGCGTCATCTTCCGACTCCCCTCCATCCGGCCTCGCTTCCCCAAGAATTCGAACGGTATATTTTAACCTCCCGCACTGTCCTTAAATTTCAGCTACTCTGTTTTGTTTTTGATGATATCAGTGTCTTAATGCTTACAACTCCAACGTATTTCAATGCAACTTGTTTTTGTAAAGAGGATATTTTAATTCTTGATGGTCTTTGTTCTTTCTCTTTTTTTCGTTCCACACCTTTTACCTTTATGGGATCTGCAATGCTGTTATGGGATATTTCATTACAAATCTGAAGATGGATGCATGAGAAAAGTGTTTGTCCTTAGCCCTAAGCTATACAAGTCCAGAGTAAAAAAACACATAGCCAGCGTTAGGGTCAATATGGGCGACTAACTTGCATCTTTCTTTCTTGTGGTTTCCATTCTCTCTCTCTCTCTCTCTCTCTCTCTCTCTCTCTCTCTCTCTCTCTCTCTTCCTTCCTCTTGTGGTCGCTCTAAGAAGTTATTACCAAACTTAATGCATAGTAGAATATTGAAGATAAAGATTTACCAAACAATCAATTGATGCAGTAGCCATTGCTAGAGGGGATCTCCCAGTATGTATGAACTACATAACAAACATGGATTTCTTTCTTTGGAAATTGTTGTTAGAAGTACTCTTTGATATTTATTTGATATCTCTCGGGTAACATGGTATAAAGGTAACTCCATGAGAGATTTGGGCTCTTCATAGTTCAACTCATGTGGTGTAATAAAACCATTTGGTGGAACTTTGCATCCATCTGAGTTGGGATGTTCTCAAAGGTTTCTGATCTTTATTGCCAATACGACCTCATTTACAATCATGAAAGTTCGTAAGCATTTGATATGAAATCTTTGAAACTGCATGTACGAGAGTATAAGCATTTGACATTTATTTGATAAGGCAGCATCACACCTACTTTGATCATCCAGTTGATCATTTATGGGTGTAATGCTGTTGGTGGTCTTAATCATCTTAATCATAGAAAATAAATAATGCATTCTTTGCAATGAATCTTTATTTAATATTACCGAAAACATGTAAAAATTTAAATGAGTTGTAATGATTGCTTGGTTTTGTCTATGCACACTATTGTCAGGCCTTGAAAAAGATGGTCCAATATGGCTACATTTGCAATTTCAAATCTAGAATTATTTTTAATCTTTAATTGAATCTGGTTGCAATATCAAACCCATAATTTTTTTAAATCCTTATTTGAATCTGGTTGCATCTTCTTAGATAATTTAAAGGTTGGACTTGCAATGGATTTTGACATGAGACATGCAAATTACGAGGGTGATGAGGTAGGACATGCAGATGATAAGTATGATACATGCAGAAAATGAGTGTGATGAAACCATTGAAAAGCCAAATGTTGGAATGAAATTTTCATCGACAGAAGAAGTTTAGTCTTACTATATGAAGTATGGTAAGCAGAAAGGGTTTAAGGTGTGTAAAAGGAATTCTAAACCAGAAGAAAAACCTAAGGGTTTGAGGTTTTCTTTAGGAAACTAGAAAGAAAACCTGAAGAAATTCTAAATTTAGAGAATATTCATGTGCTTAAACTTGCATTCCTGTAACTTAATTCATGTAATTCTAGATATGTATTACTTTTTTTTTTTTTTTGTAAGAAGAGCCGATGATCAGCTGTCCAAGAGTGATCACTTCCCAATTTTATTAATATTGCCTCACTTGTGGCAGAGGAAAGCCGTGGTTACAGACCGACACCTGGGGTTACAAGATAAACAAGAAAGTTCTGAAACCAAGTGTAAAAAGGGCCTAGAAGCCTCTGACCAAAAGCAAACCAAGGTGAACAAAAATACGAGCACAAAACCACACCTACAAAAATAACGTTAACACAACAAAATCGAAAATAAAATCTTACCAAACCAGCACGACGAACAAATGCCACATGAGGGATGATGCTAACAATAACGCAAAGATGGGAAACCCAGTATATCCAAGCGAATTAATCCTCTAAGAATTCTAGGTGCCTCCCCGATAATATTCCATTCTGTGTTAAGACTAGCCGCACCACTCCGAGCCAACCAGTTAGCAACTTTATTTCCCTCCTTATAAACATGCCGAACTACGCAAACCATAGAATCTATAAGGGCAAGAATATCCTCGCAAAAATCCTCCAAGTACCAAACGCCACATCTCTACCTATTCCACCACGAGATCACCACTTGGGAATCTAATTCAATTTTCACAAAATTAATCCCCAGATATTTACAGGCTTTGAGACCCTGCATAAGAGCTAACAACTCAACTCTATTATTTGAACTGAAACCAATATGAGAACTAAAAGTGTGAACCAAATGTCCTCGATCATTTTTAATAATACCACCCACCCCTGAAGAGCCCGGGTTGCCAAGACTGCTTCCATCTGTATTCAACTTAAACCACCCTTGAGCGGGCTTTTGCCAAGCCACCAACTTTAAATGCTGCCTAGTAGGAACCAAAGCCGGAATTTGCAAAGCCTCTAAAATCTGCGAATCATGCATAGAACATTTAGCAACCTTATTCATGTCTTGACGTACTAAACCCATCCAAAGCTTAATATTATGCCAAACTGAACTGATAGACTGAATACGACCCTCCATATAGGCAGTGCATCTTCTACACCAAAGATGCCAAGTAATAATAGAAGGGAGAAGCCCCACAATAATCCCCACTTGAGAATAGGATGACGCACGTTGAAACCAAGGCGTCACCGTCTCCACCCAAGTACGAACAAGAGGAAGACCAAAGATAGCACCACAATAAAGCTATATCTTAGCTGCAAAATCTCTTCCAAACAGTACATGATTTTGGTCTTCATACTTACCTACATCACAACAATCGCAAAAAGAAACTATTGGTATCCCAATACGTCGAAGACGATCATCAATGCTCAAAGCCATATTCCATGCTTTCCACATAGAAACCAAAATTTTAAGAGGAAGCAACTTATGCCACATCCAAGGATGCCATTCCATACTTGAACCTCGTATGCGAATGCAATCCCAAGCTAATTTAGTAAAAAAAACTTCCACTCTCATGCTTAGTCCAGATCAACACATCATATCCCCCCTTACAACGGGCCAAAGCCTCAATAATGTCATCCACATTAATCCTGTCCCACTAACATAGTCAACAGCTCCACATCTCAAATATTAGACAGCTTGCAGTCTTTAACTTTAAGCAACGGGTTACCCACAATTTGGAAATCGTCAATTAACGGACCCCTATCCCTCCATTTATCATACCAAAATAAAATTTTCTCATCTGTAACTCGCCACTTTGAATTATTAAGGACACTAGGAATACTTTTAACGATTATTTTCCAAAACCTCATTCCTTTTTTCATGTCAATGAGAGACCAAGGGGAAGAATCCACATATTTTCCCTTAAAGAACGTAGCCCATAAGGACTTACCTTAAATTAAGTTCCATGCAAACCGCATGTGCAAGGCTTTTTACATATAATCCAAATTGCACAAACCCAGACCACCTTCCTCTTTTGGCTTGCAGATACTGTCCCATGCCACCAACTTTTTTTTTCCTTTACCATTCACTTCACCCCAAAAAAAATGTGATCATCATACAGTTTAAAGCTTTGATAATAGATTGGGGAACCTGCAAAACAGAAAATAGATGTAAAGCCATGCTAGAGAGCACATACCAAAGAAGTATCAGATGACCACCCGAAGAAAGCATCTTCATTTTCCAACTGCTGATTTTGTTCAAGAGTTTATTAGCCATCTCTTCCAAATGCACATGCTTGAGCCTCCCCAAGACAATCAGAACCCCTAGACATTTAAGGGGAAAAGAACCTTCCAATGTTAGCCTTTTGAGAGCTCTCTTACGGACAAAAGAAATTTTTGGAGAAACAAATATGGCAGTTTTTTCTTTATTAATCATCTGGTCTGACCAAGCTTCATACTTTTCAAACACCAATATAAGTTCCCTAATAGACTTCTTACTACTGTTCAGAAAAATCACAATGTCATCGTCATACATAAGATGAGAAATCTGAGGAGTACCTCGAGCTTGGGAAAATTGCCCAATCTTGTTCACCACCACGCTATGTTTCAAAAGTCTATAAAGTACCTCCTGAAGAATAAAAAAAAAAAAAAAAGCGAGAGGGGATCCCCCTGGTGTAACCCACAAACACCTTGAAAAAAACCTTTCGTCGTTCCATTTAGCATCACAGAATACCAAATAGTCGAGATGCAAGCATGAATTAATTCACAAAAAGGAGGAGGAAAGCCAAAACAATGGAGGACCTCCAACAAAAATTCCAATCCACCCGATCATATGCTTTGGCCATGTCAACTTTAATCATGATATTGCCACCATGGGATGTCTTATTTAGGGAATGAACCATTTTCTGAGTAAAACTAATATTCTCAAATATGCTCCGCCCAGGAATAAAAGCTCCTTGCTCAAGAGATATTAATTTTGGGAGAAGACCTGTCATATGATTGACAATAATTTTGGAACAAATTTTATAGAAAACTGAACAAAGACTTATCGGCCTAAATTTATCAAATCCCGAAGGCACATCTATCTTCAGAATAAGCAAAATGAAAGAAACCGAATAAAACCTTGGAAGATTTTTTGAGAGAAAAAATTCCAAGATAGTTGTCAAGACATCCATCTTAACCATCTCCTATCATCTCTTGAAAAAACCCGCACCAGAATCATCTGGCCCCAGAGAACTGTTTATAGGAATAGAAGAGAGCATCTTTAACTTCATCCAAAGAAGGGGTGCAACAAAAACAGACACAATCACCTTCTTCAATAACCGGCGAGATTAAATAAGATAAATCTGGAAGTTCTCTTGATTGATTTTTATTTTGGAGAAAACCAGAAAAATAATCGACAGCACCATGATGAATTGCTTCCGGTGAATTAAACACAATCCCGTCCGGAATTGTCATCTCTTGAATTCTTTTATGCCTTTTATTAGCTAAACAGACATGGAAGAATTTATAGTTACAATCGCCTATCTTCCACTTTATTTTTGCCATTTGAGCCAATCTGATATCTTCCCTATGCCTCCAAGAAGACAACTAAGCAAAGGACAACACAAGCTCCCTTTCGGAATCTGCATCCCATTCTCTTTGCAGACGAACTTCAAGTCCCTCTACCTTCTCTTCAAGAATAGCAATCTGGTAATTGGTCCGCCCAAATACCCGCTTATTCCATTCACAAAGAGCCAGCTTAACCTTTTTAAGCTTACTAGCAAGTTTAACAAGCCCCGTACCTACTATTGGTTCAGACCACACATACTGGAGAAAATCCATAAAATCTGAGTGCTCAATCCACATTTGCTGAAACCGAAATGGAGAAGGGCCATAGGAAAAAGGATCCTTAAGGAACTCTATGAACATGGGACAATGATCCGAAGTCGTTCTCGGCAAATACGAACAAGTTGCATTAGGAAAACATTAGATTAGCATCAAGGAACACTCTATCCAGTTTAGCCCAAGCTCTATATAATCCATGCTGCCCATTACACCAAGAGAACTTTCTTCCCTGTGAATTCACGTCAATCAACCCCCTAGTGAATCCATCGGTTGAAATCATCCATAACAGCTCTTGGCCTTGGTCTACCACCCCTCCTTTCCAAATCCGAGCGAATAATATTGAAATCTCCAGCAAACAAACAAAAATCCGCACCCATGCTACTCGAGCTCAACTCTTCCCATAAAATCTACCTCTCAATCATATTACATTTGGTGTAATATTACGTAACAACAAAAACCGCGATCCCATTCGGACAACCTACACATTCATTTCATTCTTCCAAAAGACCCAGATGTTTCCACCAACTTCCTCATTGGTTATTACATTATCAAAATGAAGAATCCACATATACCTTTGAGCTTTATCAAGATTCTAGAATGGTTCCATTAACACTGCCATCTTCGGTTTTAACTTTTTGAGCAAATTCTTTAAACGTCTCTTAGAAGTTCCGATCCCCCTGATATTCCAAACAAATATGGGACCTGTCATAGAGAGAATTTTGTGGCTTGAGTGAGCACCCACTTGGAACTCCTGACTATCTCAAAATGCCTTTTATCGTTTTTCCGCTTCCCGCTTCACCTTTTGTTTCCGTATGATATTCTTTGTCCTGAAGAAAAACTTCAACATGTAAATCAGGTTCTGGGTCCGACATCAGCCCCTCTTCCAAAAAGAAAGCATCCTTCTAAAAGTGGTCATCATCCCTCTACTCTGTGTGCTTATTGTGTACAAGAACATCCACAACCTCCAGCCTATCTATGTCCACCTTAGCTTCTCTCAACAAACGAAAAGTATCTTGTATCACTTCATTTTTCTCAGGTGGAACCTTAGTCTTCCTCTCCTTGGCAGAACGCTCAATAACAAGAGCCTCACCGTGTTCTTTATCTGCTTCCAACTCTTCAATCAACAAAGGTCACGAAAATTCCCTTATTTCCAGATTTGCCGCAGGGTCTATATTCTCTGCATTCTCTTTTCCCGCAGTAATAGAAGGAAATGTTGTATGTTTCGGTTCTTCAACCACAGGCTCTTGTTGCCGAACCCATACTTTATTTTCAAGCTTGTTTTTTCCAGTGCAGAAAGTATGCACATTATGTCCCTAAATTTTGCATTTAGAGCAGAATGCGAGAAGAGTTTCATATACAATTTCTTGCTTACGGCTAGACCCCATCCCAGGAATCCCAATCCAAAAATGAGATAGAGGCTCCTTGGCAGCATCCATCTCCACACAGATACGTGCACCATTAGTGCGAGTCGCACAACGCGTGGGGTTATCACTCCTGATAAATCTACCTATCGGAGCTATATGAATTTTTAGAAAAGATTCATGGTAATAGTTTGGAGGCAAGCTTGGCAAGACTATCCAGACTGGAACAATTGATGGCTCTTCTTCTTCCTTAAATTCTGGTGTCCAATGGAATGGACAATATGGAACCCCATCAATGTTGCAAGTTTCATGTGGCAGCGCCTTCATGCAATCTTCCTCCGAGGACATACGTATAAAAACATTCCCAGGACGCCTCATTGTAGAAACAACCGGAGTGCCATCAAGACTCCAGCGATTACGAATGAAAGCCTGAATGGCATGCAAAAAGGGAAGATTTCGAAGAAATTGCAGAACGATAGAGAACCTAAAGGCTACCGAACAATATATTTTCTCCTTTGAGAACTGAAAGAAAAGTTCCCCATCCTTAATTTTCGACACTCTATGTGACATAGACAACTCGGGAAGAGGCTGGGGCACCATTGATACGAGATCCACGAACAATCTTCTACCTTCATTTTCAACAGCTACCATGCAGCCTTATGTGAATCTGGAACAAACCTAGTAGAGAACAAAGGCTCAAGAAGAGCTCTCAAGAAGACCCATTGTTCTTGGAGTGTCAAGAAGTTCTTCGCGTCTTTATTTATAGATATGTATTTCTTAAAAATTAAATATGTAAAGTTTTTACTGTGTAAAATTGAGGTTTATAGGTAATAATTGTGAAGTAAAATGAGAAGTAAAGGAAAACACTTGATTATTCCAACCAAGGCACAACATTCTAAGCAGATATACCTTTCTTAATATTTTGTATGAACCATATTCATGTAACACAACATTCAAAAACATAAAGTTGTTTGAACAAAAACCTGTTTATGTGACATCTGGAATAGAGGGCACAATAGTTGTTTCATACAAAGGGTGACATGCGAGTAAAATTAAAAGGCTGAAAATTAAGCGAAAAGAAAAAACTTCATACAAAATCATAAACAAATTACATCTTGGTCACATTGTTTTCACAGAATTTCTCAACATTGAAATTACTATAACTAAACTAACACTCTCAAGTTGTCTCTTGCACCTCTCATTTTCTATTTTTAGTCAATGTCGAGTTGTTTTAATATCCATTGCTAGTTGTATCTTTTAAAGTTCTGTTTTTAGTCGATTGATTCTCTTTTAACCGTACCGTGGTATTTTCATGTCATACCAACAAAAAAACCTGTAAGAATGCCCAGCCTACAAAATCGAAAGGCACATATTAGCAAACCAAGATTATCAATAACTGCTTAGCAAACAAGAGTACCAATAAATAACATACCACAAAGTTTTGGCAACTGAAAAATCGACGCCCCTCATTATCGTCCGTATGAGCAGTTCATCGACATACTTTAATACCACAATAACATATTGTGTATTCATTTTGATCAGAGTTTCTTGAGCGTTAGATATTGCTAGTGCTACTACGTGCCTCAGACATTGTGTCAATATGAACTACAAAAATCTTTCACCCACAGTGATATTTTTAGAACTATCAACCCAGCAATTACACCCGAGCAATATTTTGTCAAAGGAAAAAAAGGCATGAATACAATATATAAACTTTATGTTAGCTTTTTAATAATCTGCTTTATGTTTATTAATACAATTCAGTTCTTGCCAACTGGCATCTTGTGTTTGAAAGTAGAAACTTGGCAAGTCGACATTGATTACAATTGTAGAAGATTAACCCTTCATTTGATTTTGAAGACATTTATAGCAAGAGTTGTGGCATTTTGTGCATTATAAAACTCATAGCACATACAACATGTCTAATCTCACCAAATGGCATTAACTCTATGGTTGCAAACCGGCTGACTTTGAATAAATTGAAATCAAGTTAGCCCCAAACCAAATTCCAGAGACCAAAAGCTAGCCCAAGTTGGCCCCAAATTCGCACTATAAAAAGTTAAAAAGTCTATACACTTGCTTCTTTCTTAGTAAAAATACACTCGTTTTGCTTCTTCTTCTAATGAAAAGTGAATACGCAGTAATATAATACACATATTCTATGATTCATGTTTCCTAAATTAAACTATTTTTCTCCACTTGAAGTACATCCTATAACTTCCTAAATGCGAGATTGCCAATGTATTTCAAGTTAAATATTTTCCTAAATTTTAATCCAATTTTATAAAACTAAACTGTTTTTCTCCACTGCAAATACATTCTATAATTTCCTAAATGCCAAATTGCCAATGGCACAAGTTGAATACTTTACAAAATTTTAATCCAATTTTAGAAAACTAAACTATTTTTTCCTCTTTATATACATTCTATAATTTTATAAACTACTATAATCCTAAGGCCATTTCAGCAAACAATTTCATAAACTAGTTTGCATTTCAGTTGGATTTTGGAGGCTCGATTTAGCTATCGCGTTGGGCAGGATTCATATCTAGGCAAACATAAATCCATAGAGTGATTCAAGGGAAAATTCATGCAAAAAAATTTAAAACAAAGAAGAAATTACATGAGAGCTAGATACAGAGTGACAACCTCGGTTTTTATGTGAGGGAACCCATACTACGACGTAAATGTAGATATGCACCACAGTAACAACCAGCGGCGACTGTAGGCTCAGTGGTGAGGGGGTTGGCCTCAACCTTCGAGGAGTCCAGCAGAGGGGAGGTGGCAAAGCTCTTAGGATTTCAAATTTGGGAGAGGACGCCGGAGGGGTTTCAGGCTTTGGGATGGAGCGATGGTGGCTCAATGGTGAGATTATGGTCACGAATCCGAGGGATGGAGGCGACGGTGGCAACGGTTCAACTCAATGGTGACACTCTAAGCCTTGGGGAGTCGACATGTTTTTGATTTGTCATGGCCAGGAGTGAGGGAGGGACGGATGGAACGGGATGTACAGAGGAGATCTGATAGGAGTATTAGGGTTTTTGGTTTGGGAGGGATGGTGGATTCATGGACAGGAGGGATTGATGGAACAGGATCTACAGAGGAGTATTAGGGTTTTTGATTTGGGAGGGACGGTGGATTCATGGACGGGAGGGAAGGAGATTTATGAAAGAGGATTTCATTTTTTGTTTTTAAATTCAACTCAGGTATTTTGTAATTAAGGGAGCCACGTCAGTCGGGATGTAAGGCTCGGGAAATTTCTTTGAGGGGTCTAGCATTTATCAAGAGATTAGGATAGGTTTAGATAGTGAGATGAGAATTTTTAGTTTTAGATGAAAGTTTAAAATATTATTTTTAAATATTATTATTGTTTTGGAATTTGAAAAAATTGAATTGAGATTTGAAAATTTTGAATTGCTTATTATATTTTGTGTGAAAATTTAAAAAAGTTGTAATGATGAGATGAGATGAGATGAGAATTTTATGTTTCATCTCACATTCCAAACCTATCCTAAGTACCACGTGGACTCATGAAATTTTACGTGGAATCTGGAGGTAGTTACCAGCCCCCATTTTTATTGGGCTGATAACCCAATTATCCACCGACCCATATGAAGGAGTGGATATAGATACACGAGACAAGTATTGAATTTGAAAACCGATATCATCTAAAACCCAGTATCTGTAAATTGAGTTTACATTTTTAAAAAAAAGTTATACCCAAGTACAAATCGAGTACAATCCAAAAAATTAAAAAGAAAAAAAAAAAGAGAATTGATTTTTTCAAAACACACGTATCTGGATTTTCAAGTTTCAAAAATTCAAATTCTTCTAAATATCGGTCTGGGTTAATCTGGACAAATACCGGCTGGACAAATACAGCCGGACAGTCTTACGAGAAACACAAAAGGTTTTATCTTTAGAGAAATTCTATTTGCAGTCCTCACTTGAAGACTGTATATGCAGGCTCTTTATTAAATGAGAAAAAGCATCATTTTAGGAGGAATGTTTTTGTAATTTTAAAATATTGTAAAGATAAAATTGCTCAGGCCTGCATTGTAATCCCCAAATGGGGAATGTACGTAGCATTACTCTTACCTTTAATTCTTACACCATTGAGGTTTCACTTGGCTGATGCGATATGCATTAGCCAAGCATGCTTGCCATACGTGTTAGGCGCCAACACCATTTGTGCCTAACTATTTGCTGCTGATGCCCCACTGTACCTATTAAAGAATAGTTTTTTTTTTTTTTGGTTTTTATCATTATACATATGTATATTTACTATGTATATCAAAGGCCATATATTGTAATTGATTTTACTTTGGTTTCAATACTATTTTCACTTTCCCTTTTCACATGGTATCTGACGTTTCTCGAACTTAGCTTTTCTCTCAAACATGGCTTCTTCTGTTTCCATCTCTTCTACTGGGGATGATTATTCAAACCCTTACTTCCTCACCAATTCAAATGGCTTTGGTTCTATCCTTGTTACGCAATCTCTCACAGGTGACAATTATCCTACATGGTCCCGTTTGATGCTTATGGTTTTACATACCAAGATTAAACTAGGGTTTGTCACCGGTTCGATTTCACAACCTCTACCTACTGATCCGATGTTTGGACCTTGGGAGTGATGCGACAATACTTTGCTGTCATGGATTTTGAATTCCGTTTTGAAGGAGATGCAGCCAGCGTTATTTACGCCTCTTCTGCCTCTGAAGTTTGGTCAGATCTTCAAGAGCATTTTGATCAAGGTAATGGCCCTCACATCTATCAATTGGAGAAAGAATTTTTGCCTCTCACTCAAGGTCAGATCTCTGTAAGTTCCTATATACTCGTATGAAGGGGATTTGGGCTGAATTGGCCAATTATTCCTCTGTTTCTTGTTGTTCATGTGGTGCTTTAAAAACATTACTAGATTATCAACAACGCTAGTATGTTTTTCATTTTCTTATGGGAGTTAATGAGAATTGTTCAAACCTTCATAGTCAAATTCTGTTAATGGAACCCTTGCCATCCATTAACAAGGTAATTTCTCTTGTTTTACAAGAAGAAAAACAACAATAGTTATCTGTCTCTATGCTTACCAAAGCTAATGTCTCTATGATTACTTTTGGTAAAGGGTGTTGGCGAAGGAGCATGCGGTGGGGGGTGGTTGTGTTAGATGGAGGCTGGCGGTTTGAGGAGAGTATAAGAGGATGTGGAAATAAAAATTGAGAGAGAGAGAGAGAGAGAGAGAGAGAGAGACCAAGAGGAAGAAAACAGGGGAGAGGGAGTTGAGATTTGGGATGGAAATTAGCATGGCAGGCGTTACTCGGTGTTGTGGCTACATGAAACATGGGGAAGTTTGAAGGAGATTGGGAGTTATCGGGGGTTGGTAGGAAAAATAACATTAAAGGGGCCCGGGTGTGGCACATTACCTAATGGTTCCAGTGTCAATGTGACTCATGTTGGTAGTGTAAAACTCTCAGAATCTTTGATTCTTACAAATATTTTACGTGTACCCTCTTTTAGCTTCAATTTACAGTCTGCTTGTAAACTCACAACTACATCCTCTTGTTTCTTCCTTTTTCTTTCCAATTGTTATTTTATTCAGGACCTCATCCATTGGAGGACGATTGGCTTGGGTAGCAAAAGAGGTAATCTGTATGTTCTGCAACAATCATCTCATTCTTCTATACCTGTTGTTTCTACTGTTTCCAATCACTTGTTGCCATTAATAAAGACTCTTGTTGATCTTTGGCATGTTAGATTAGGTCATCCTTCTTTTTCTAAGTTGGATGTTTTACACAAATTTGTATCTGAAATTCCTTCATCTAATAATAAAACATTTCATTGTCTTGTATGTCCTATTGCCAAACAGAAACATTTACCTTTTCCTCACAGTACACATACTACTACATCTATTTTTGCCTTAATTCATTGTGATATTTGGGGTCCATTTTCTACTTTACATTTGATGGTTTCAATTATTTCTTGTCCATTGTTGATAATTACTCCCGAGCTACTTGGGTATACTTGATGAAACAAAAATCAGATACTCGATCCCTAGTACAATCTTTTTTTACTCTTGTTCAAACTCAATTCAATACAAAAAAATCAGATCATTCAAACAGACAATGGTAAAGAGTTTGATATGTCCAATTTTTTCACTCTCAAAGGTGTAATCCATCATCGTAGTTGTGTTGCCACCCCTAACAAAATTCTATGGTTGATAGAAGACATCAACATCTTCTTAATGTTGCTCGATCATTGAGATTCCAGGCTAATCTTTCTCTTTCCTTTTGGGGTGAGTGTGTTTTACATGCTGCTCATCTCATCCATAGACTTCCAACACCTGTTTTATCTAACAAATCTCCTTATGAAATGTTAGACAATAAAATTCCTTGTCATTCTCATCTTAAAGTGTTTGGATGTTTATGCTATGCATTTACTCTTTCTCATCTTCGATCTAAATTTGCTGCTCGAGCTACACCTTGTCCCTTTATTGGATATCCTTATGGTGTCAAGGGTTATAAGTTGTATGATCTAATCCATAAATCTGTTTTTGTTTCCTGAGATGTTACATTCCATGAAGACATTTTCCCTTATCATGATTTTCACAGTCAAATTTCTTCCCCTTCTTCTGATCATCATGTTTTTACCTTGCCCTCTTGTTGACATCCCCACTCCTAATCCTTCTAGCCCTAATCCTTCTTCATTTGTTCCTACCCTCCCTAGAAGCACTTCCAGAACACATCAACCACCTGGCTACTTGCAAAATTATTACTGCCATAATATATCGAATTCTACCTCAGCTTGTGGTTCTCCTTTGTCTGCAAGTCCAAGTAAACCTTATCCTATTTCTCATTCCCTTTCATATTCAAAATTTTCTTCTGCACACAAACATTATATTCTTACCCTTTCAAACAACTCAGAACCCACCTCTTTTACTCAAGCAATGAAACTCTCTCATTGGAGAGAGGCCATGGCAACTAAAATATTTGCTCTAGAGGAGAATAATACTTGGTCTATTACTCCTTTGCCTCCTGGTAAGCATCATATAGGCTATAAATGGGTCTATAAGATTAAATATAAGTCGAATGGTTCTCTTGAGCAATATAAGGTGAGGCTAGTTGCAAAAGATTATACACAAAGGGAAGGTTTTGATTATCTTGAAACCTTTTCCCCTGTAGCCAAAATGGTCACTGTTCGTTGTCTTCTTGCCCTTGTTGCCATTCATGGTTGGTCTCTTATTCAATTAGATGTTAATAAGGCTTTTTTGCATGGTTCCTTAGATGAGGAGGTTTATATGAAATTACCTCCTGGATTCACTTGTAAGGGGGAGAATCTTGTATGCAAAGTGAACAAATCTCTTTATGGCTTGAAACAAGCCTCTCAGCAGTGGTTTTTGAAATTTTCTGCCACCTTACTTGCTCATAGGTTCTCTCAATCCAAAAATGATGGCTCCCTGTTTAAAAGAACTCAAGGTTCTTCATTCATTGCCCTTCTAGTTTATGTGGATGATATAGTCATTGCCAGTAATGATGATGTTGTTGTTTCGGCTTTAAAGGATTTTCTGCATTCTCAGTTCAAGCTTAAGGACTTAGGTCCTCTCAAGTATTTCTTAGGACTTGAGATTGAACGTTCCACCAAAGGTACTACTATTTGTTAACGCAAATATGCAGTGGATATTCTTAATGACACTAGTTTTCTTGGGGCCAAACCAGTCTCTTTTCCAATGGAACAAAATCTACATCTTAGTAAAATTGATGGTGAATTACTTCTTGATCCGAGTGTGTTTCGTTGACTCATTGCGAGACTCTTGTATTTGACTCTTACTAGACCTGATCTCACATATTCAGTCAACACTTTGAGTCAGTTTCTTGATTAGCCACGTGACTCTCATTTATATGTAGCTCATCGCATTTTAGGATACATCAAGGCTTCTCCTGGTTTAGGCCTATTTTTTTCATCAAAGTCAGCCATTCGTCTTAAGAGTTTTACAGACTCAAATTAGGCAGCTTGTCCTGATTCTAGCCATTCTATTACAGGCTTTTGGGTGTTTCTTGGTGACTCACTTTTGGGTCAGAAATTAAATAAATAAAAAAAATACAGAATACGATATCTCGTTCTTTTGCCGAAGCCGAGTATCGAGCAATGGCATTTGCAGTTTGTGAGTTATCTTGGCTTCATTCTCTTTTACTTGACTTCTCTATTTCACATCCGCAACCTGCACTCTTATTTTGTGACAATAAAGTTGCTCCCCACATAGCTACAAATTCTGTGTTTCATGAGGGAATGAAACACATCGAAATTGATTGTCATCTTGTTCGTGATAAGCTTCAAGCTGGTCTCAAACGTACATTGCATGTCTCTTCCACTAATCAGCTGACATATATTCTTACTAAGTCTCTTGGGTTTACAACATTTTTTGCTTTGATATGCAAGATGGGTCTCCTCAACATTTATTCATCATCTTGAGGGGGAGTATTAAAGACTAGCTATTTTTTTTAATTTTTGGTTTGTATCATTATACACGTATATTTACTGTGCATATAAAAGGTCATATATTGTAATTGACTTTAATTTCAATAATATTTTCACTTTCCCTTTTCACAGCACTAGGCGGATTCCACCCATTTGGCATTATATCTAGATAAAGAAAGCTAAATTGGTCTGGCAATGAGGAAATATAAGATTATTCTAACAAGCCTAGTGAGTTAATTTGACTGTCCGAACTCCGAAGAACAACGTGAGGTGACACCTCAATATTGCTACAGTCCAAAGTATATTTTCACACGACAGCTAACGGATTACATCATCAGTGGGCATGTCACCCATTTTCTCAGCATGACGATATGAAACAGAAAATTATATCACTTAAACATTTTGTTTTGGATGAGTGGTCCATCCACATGGGACCTGGTCGATCGAACAGTGAATGGGGATAAATTAGAAGCAATGCCTCGATCACCAGTTCTTGACCAAACTCATATATAAATTATTATCGATTGGAGTTCCTGTTATTTTATTTACATTCACATATGATTTTGGACATCACGATGCAACCATGTATTACAAAAATCTTTGTACATTAGTATTTAATCAATTTGAACGTGAAACTTTCGGTATAAAATATGGTCATAGACTCATATATATAGGATAATGTCATAGACAATTGCTTTCATCCTATCTTCATTACCACCATCTGCGCGCATCTGCATTTTCATCCACTCATTCCAAAAATTCAACAATGATAGTATATAATTTTTGTCACTCACTCTACAAGAGAATTGACTTTTAGGGATGAAATTTGTTAGGGATGAATTAAATTTCGTTCCTAAAAGTCATTTTCGGAGGCAAGATTCCAAAAATGCCTAAGCTCCTAAATTAGTTCAAATGGATAAATTTCCATTTGAACAACATATTTTGAGACGAATAAAATCGTCTCAAAAAAGAAAAACGGTTCGAATGGAACAAAATAGATTCAAATAGGAAATTAATGTCTGTTTGAACAATATATAATCTGCTCAAATAATAATCTTGGCAGGAAATTAATTTATGTTATATCAATGTTAGATAGCAAAAAAACTATTTTAGTGGTATGAAATTCGTAGATATATAGTTAGACATTTTTATGTTAATACCGTTTGTTCAAGCGATGAGGCGAACTCATCTTCGTGCTTCTTTTCTACGTCAGTTATACCATCCAGGTGAAGTAGTTTTATATGGAATCAGTTTTTGCTGGAAGAGTAGCCATAGTGTTTGGAGTTGAGTTAGCTTCTGTGGATATGTTGTGCTCTTGAGTAGGAGTCATTGTGGTCTGAGTAGTGATGATAGGAGAAGTGGTGGGCATGCTTTGTGAAGTTGTAGCTGAAGAATTTGTGTCAAAATATGAAATTGGAGGTGCAACGGGTAGTATTGCAGCAGGAGAAGGTATGCCAAAAGAGGAAATTGGAGGTGCAGCAGGTGGTAGATCTGTTGAGGGCTCCTAATACGAGAAGGTGCAAAGATCCCCTTCAATAGGAATATGATCATGCAACTGAGTGGGCTGTTTATATGGGAGAATGGCTTCATCGAAAACCATATGTCTTGATATATATACTCTACGAGTCGGTGGATATAAACACTTGTAACCTTTGTGTCCTGCACCATACCCAAGGAAAACACATGGTAGAGACTTGGGTCAAGTTTGTGACTTCTATAATCTCCAAGATATGGAAAACACTTAGAGCCAAGGACTCTGAAGGTGGAATAATCTGGATGTTTTCCATAGGCAAAAGAAATGTGATTTCATCCCAAGTGTAGCAGATGGAAGTCGATTTAATAGAAAGACAGCTGTAGCAAAGCTATCAACCCAGAACCGAGAAGGCAATTTAGCATGAAACATCATAGTGAAACCAACCTGTGTGATTCTATCATGTGATTTAATATAAGGAAAAATGAATAGTTGTCATATTGCTTAAATAGATCTCTTATACCAAATCTATGTCAACTCATGTCCAGGTCCTATTTCTAATTATTATCTTTTCAAAAATGAGAGGTTCCAAATCTTTGAACACGAGGAAAGTCTTGAGCACTGTTGTTTTAGTCCAATATCTGCCAAGAGCTCTTCGTGTCTACCGGTCATGGACAGAAGTAATCATCCACAAGAATATTATGATTAAGCCATCTAAAGGCGTCATAGCAGTGAAAGCTGTATTCAACTTGTGTCTATTCATTATTGCCAGTCATGTAAGTTTGACCCTCAATTTGCATCGATAAGTGTCTGAATATATATCTTTATGGAGGTTTATTGATTTGTTTAGGTTTCAGGCGAATAAACTTTGACAAATCATAAGATCAATCACAGCAATCCATATGTCACTTGAACTGATTCAGAAATTATTCCTTTCGGGACAATTTTCTGGATCAATGGGAAAAAGAAAAGGATAGCATGAGTACCAAACCAACTTGTTGGCTCCCTTTTTTGTTTTATTATTTTTACAATTCTTTTATGCACTACGATTATTACTATCACGTGATGTTTGTAGAGATTTTCATCCGTATGTAGTAATGCATGTGAACTTTCTTAGGAAAACTTTTGCTACTAATCATTAAGTGGTTAATGGTCTTTTAGAGGATCAAAACCATGTACTTGCCACATGGATGGTTGCAGCGGAAATGTGGCGTCGAGCTTCCCCTCAGCTTGGTATTCCGTATGACTCTCAACGATCTTGGAAGGACAAGGTGGAGTTATGGTTTCGATGTGCAAACAGCTCCACTCAAAGAGGTAATTTAATTGGTCGTATACTTGCAATTCTAACATGGTCTCTTTGGGTTTGGAGGTGCAGAGCCCGTATGGAAGGTAGAGTTGGGTGAGGCGCACGGTTGAAGGGGGAAAGAGGAGAGAGAGGAAAAGTGGAGGAATGAGGGGCTAGGCAAAATGAACACGTGGCACACTAATAGTGTGTCATATTAGTGTATGGGATCCCTTTGTGTCTCTAACAACTCTCAAGAAATAATTCCTTTCTTCTTTCTGCGAAAGAGAGTGAGTCCCCCCTTTTTTGTACCTCCTTTTGGATATATGGAACGAAAAAATAGGACAATTGAAAATTAAAATAATTTTTCTCTATAACAAATGCGATAAATATGAAATGAGATGTTGAAAATAGTATTAGCAAGTATACAAATCTATAGGTAATTAACACGATCCGAGTTCTAAATTAATGGAATTAATATTAAGGTGCAATGGTCTAGTTAGAACATAATTTAATTTTATGAATAATTACAAGTTGTTTTAATCCTAGACTCTGAATATATGTTTCCATACATACTCATATAGTAATAAATTTTTTATATATTGGCATGGACTTCTCCTCATCAGTCATCCTTCTCAATTATTCATTTGTTTATGATCAACACTTAGGTGACACTTCTTCAAAATGAGAGTGAAGATGTGTTGAAATTGATTAGCAGAAACTTTCTCAAGCAAGTGCACTACAATGAGAATAGTTACATTGCTCGGGAGGGAGAACCACTTGATGCGTTGCTCTTCATCACCCAAGGCATCGTATGGACCTATACAACTAGTCCTAATAATTGTCAAACTGGGTTTATTACAACCAATGACTTCTATGGAGTTGAACTGCTAGAATGGATATTCAAGTCCCTGCAAGGATCATGAAGTTGTAAGAGTGCAGTAGATAAAAGAAACAAAAAAGTGGCTAAGTGTAGAATTGAGAAGCATGGTCGTGGGAACTAAAAATCGAAACGATGTGTTGAGGTTTTAATGAAACGGTGTGCAGCAGTGGAAGGAAAGGCATTAAGTGAAACGGTGTGCATCATCAACGAATTCATGTGAAGAGGGAGCATGTAACAGAATAACAGATTACTTGTAATAGAAATAACAGATTGAAGGCCACGGTTCTATTTCAATACGGTGTCATTTTATTCATCTTCTCAGTCTATAAATACAGTGAAACTCATCAGTAGAATTCATCCAGAAATTAGTTTGAAGTTGATTCATTTATTGTAAGGAGGTTCAAGGTTCCTCGAAAACCTTACTCAAGAATCAATAAAGTCGGTTCTTGGTTTCTATCCTTGTTTGGTGTGTTGCGTAATTCTGGAACCTATGTATCGGTATCTTATAGGTACCTTACAATTGGTATCAAATTGGACGATCCTCTCTTGAAGTATTCTTGGACGGCTAAAGGCACACTAGGGGCTATCAACGCCCAGGGCGAAGCGAAATAGCAAGAAGTAGTTCAAAGGCAGCTAGATGACCACAACAATGCAATCCATGGCATTGCTGATAGGTTAGAACAATTGTTTGATATGATTAAAACTTTGGTTGAAACTCGACCAGTAGTTCAAAATTTCGATGTGCATGGTAGTGGGGAAGATAGATTGGTTTTACCTCAAGGAGTGAGGCTATTATTTTCTCATTTTGATGGCACTGATCCCTCGGGGTGGGTCTTTAAAGCAACTCAGTTTTTTGATTACCATCAAACACCTTTGAATCAAAGGTTAGTGATAGCAGGGTATCACATGGTGGGAAAGGCTTTGGTTTGGTACCAAGATGTCTTAGATTGGGGAATCTTTAATAGTTGGGATACTTTCATTAAGGCATTACAAATCAAATTCGGACCCACTGCCTATGATGATCCTATGGAGGCCTTAATTAACTTGCCTCAAACAAACCAGTACAGTTACCATTTATAAGGCTCAATTTGAGGTTTTGTCTAATAGACTTAAGAGTCTTTTTGAAAGACATAAACTAAGCTGTTTTTTGAGTGGGTTGAGGGATGAAGTTTGATTGCCAGTTAGAATGCTTAATCATGTTAAGCTTAATGCTGCATTTGGATTAGCTAAGATCCAAGAAGAATATGTGATGGCTTCAAGAAAATCAACCAGATTTATGGGCAGTAATTTTGATAAAATGCATTCAGAAATGCCTAGTGATCAAGGTCAGAAGTTTGTAGGACCTGCTAAGAGAGTTTTCTCTTCACAAATGGATGAGAAAAAGAAGAAAGGGTTGTGCTACCATTGTGATGAAAAATAGAGCCCAGCTTATGTCTGCAAAAAGCCTAGAGTGTATTTGTTACATGGGGAGGGGCGTGAAGATCCTATGTTACAAGAATCTAATGATCAAGAAGAAGAATCAGAAGCAAATGTTGATAGTAATGAAGGAGGGATGGAAATTTCTATACATGCATTGTCAGGGTGCATAAATAGTAATTCATTAAAGTTGTTGGGAAGAATAAGACGTGTAGGTGTTGAAATATTAGTGAATTCTGGATCCACTCATAATTTTTTGGATCCTCTTGTTGTTGAAACAGCCAACCTAAAAGTTAAGAAGGACACTAGCTTGCAAGTTCAAGTTGCAGATGGAGGTACTCTTTTTAGTCAAGGCAGATGTGAGGAAGTTCTTAAGTTTCAAAACTCTAAATTTCTAATTCCCTTCCATTTGCTCAGTTTGGGAGGATGTGATGTGGTCCTAGGAGTTTAGTGGTTGAAGACTTTGGGGCCCATTATTTGTGATTTTTCTACTATGTCAATGAGCGTCAAGATTGGTCAGTCTGAGGTGAAATTGAGTGGTATTTTGAATGCAGAATTGAAGTTGTGTGAGGGGACAGGATACTTGAAATTTCTTTTGTTAACCAACAAGGTTGGTTTCTCCAATTGGTGGCATGAGATTCTGCTTAGTTAGTGAGTAATTGTGTGGAAGAAGTGACTGCAGTTGTTGATGAATTTGCAAACATCTTTGCTGAACTAGTAGGGTTACCTCCTAAGAGGAGTTTTGATCATCAAATTCTCTTGAACGATAATACTATACTTGTCTCAGTTTGACCCTACAGATACCCCCATTATCAAAAGTCAGAAATAGAGAACATTGTTAAAGATTTACTGAAATCTTCAGTTGTGAGGCCTAGTCAAAGCCCTTTTTCTTCATCTGTTCTTTTGGTGAAAAAGGTTGATGGATCATGGAGAATGTGCATTAATTATTGTGCACTTAATCAAGTTACTATCAAGGATAAGTTTCCTATCCCTATTATTGATGAGTTACTTGATGAACTATTTGGTGCACATTTTTTTTCAAAGCTGGACCTTAGATCTGGATACCACCAGATTAGGGTTAAGGAATGGGACATTTAAAAGACAGCCTTTCGAACTCATGACGATCACTATGAGTTCTTAGTAATGCCTTTTGGGCTTACTAATGCACCTGCAACTTTCCAAGGCATGATGAATGACATATTCAAGCCTTTTCTCGAAACATTTGTCTTGGTGTTTTTTGATGACATCCTTATTTACAGTTCTTCTTTAACTGATCATTTGCAACATTTGAGGATGGTTTTGGTGATCTTGAGATAGCACACTTTGTTTGCAAAGAGGTCTAAATACAAGTTTGGCTTACAAGAGGATGATTATTTAGGCCATTTAATTTCAATTAAAGGGGTAAGAGCAAACCCCTCTAAGCTGACTACAATGGTTGATTGGCCCATACCTGGTTCCTTAAAACCTTTGAGGGGCTTCCTAGGGTTGACTGGATACTATAGGAAGTTCATAAGGAATTATGGTACAATAGCAGCCCTTTTGACAGATTTGCTTAAGAAGAATGCATTTCACTTGTCTGAATCTGCAACTCAAGCTTTCCAGAAATTGAAAGAAGCAGTGACTCAACCTCCTGTGTTGAGGTTACCTGATTTTTCGAAGGTTTTTACTATAGAATGTGATGCTTTCAGGTATTGGACTTGGAGCTGTGCTCATGCAGGAAGGGCAACCTATTGCTTTTTATAGCAAATCATTAAAGGGAAAAGCATTATTGTTATGAACCTATGAAAAGGAGCTTCTAGCTCTTGTGTCAGCAGTGCATAAATGGAGGCCTTATCTGTTAGGGCAATCTTTCAGGATTAAAATAGATCAACAAGCCTTGAAGTATCTTTTTGAGCAAAGAATTGGTACTGACTTCCAGTAGAAGTGGCTGTCTAAATTGTTGGGGTATGATTTCACAATCGAGTACAAAAAGGGCAAGGAGAATGTAGTTGTTGATGGGTTGTCAAGGAAGAATGAAGAAGATTCTGCTGTGTTGGCCTTAATTACATTTCCTCCTCTTTTATGGATTGAGGAATTGAAGGCTAGTTATAAACTATCTCCTGAGTTAGATGAGATTGTGCAAAAACTCACGGGCGGATTGTTAGGACCTAAAAATTATAGATTGCAGCAAGGGTTATTGTTAAAAAGGGAGAAACTGGTCTTGGTTCCTAATTCTCCTTTCAAAACAAAAATGCTTGATTATATCCATTATAGCCCTAAGGCTAGGCATGTTGGTTATAAGAAGACACTTCAGAAAGCAATAAGGGAATCTTACTGGCAAGGGATGAAGATGACATTCGAGCCTTGGTCAAAGAATGTGTAGTCTGCCAAACTAGCAAGCATGAGACAGTGAAGCCAGCAGGACTTTTGCAACCTCTTCCAATTCCTCAGTTTCCATGGTTGGACATATCCATGGATTTTGTCGAAGGCCTTCCCAATTCCAATGGTTTTTCTGTCATTTTTTTTGTGTTTGACAGATTAACTAAATTTAATTTGCCCATTTTTTTTCCTTGTCTCATCCATTCACAGCAGCTAAAGTGGCTCAGATTTTCTTCTCAGGAATGTTCTAGCTTCATGGAATGCCTAAGTCCATTGTCTCTGACAGAGATCCTTTGTTCACAAGCTCTTTTTGGAAAGAGATGTTTAAATTGCAAGGGGTCTCACTTCACAACAGTTCAGCCTATCATCCACAATTGGAAGGGCGGACTAACAGTCTAAACAAGAATGTGGAGTGTTATTTGAGGTGTTATGCAAGTGAAAAATTAAAAGAATTGAGTGGTTGGTTGACTATGGCAAAATGGTGTTACAACACCTCCTGCCATTCTTCAATTAGAATTTCTCCTTTTGAAGCTTTTACGGATATGCTCCTCCTAAGCTGATGAATTATGTACCTGGAATCACTGCTAATGCAGTTGTAGACTAGCAACAAAGATCCAGAGATGAGTTGTTGTCATTGTTAAAAGAAAATATTCAAAAAGCTCAACACAGAATGAAGTTCTTTGTTGATTTGAAGAGAGTGAAAGGGAATTCCAGGTAGGGGATTGGGTCTTCCTAAGGCTCCAATCCTATAGGCAAAAAATAGTGGCTTTCAGACACAATTTGAAGCTGTCTCCAAGATTCTATGGTCCATTTCAGATAATTGAGAGAATTAGATCAATGGCTTACAAGTTGGATCTACCTAATTCATCAAGGATCCATTCGGTTTATCATGTTTCTTGTCTTAAAAAGAAATTAGGCCAAGGTGTTTTTCCATTACCAATTCTTCCTCCAGTGGACATACAAGGTCAAGTGCAACCAGAACCTGAAGCAGTCTTGGAAAGAAGAATGAAGAGAGTTGGCAATCAAGCAGCAACTGAGGTACTAATCAAATAGGTGGGTGCTCCACTTGAAGATAGTTCGTGGGAGATTTTATGGAAGTTGAGGAACTTGTATCCACACCTTATTGGAAAGTATCTCTAAGAAGAAGGGATGTGTTAGGACCTTGTGGACAAGGTCCTTAAAGGGATGGAGAATGTAAGGATCATGAAGTTGTGAGAGTGTAGCAGATAAAAGAAACAGAAAAGTGGCTAAGTGTAGAATTGAGAAGCATGGTCGTGGGAACTAAACATTGAAGCGGTGCGCTGAGGTTTTAATGAAACGGTGTGCATCAACAACGAATTCATGTGAGGTGGGAACATGTAACAGAATAACAAATTACGTGTAACAGAAATAACAAATTGAAGGCAACGGTTCTATTTCAATACAATGTCATTTTATTCATCTTTTTAGTCTATAAATAAAATGTAACGGATCAGTAAAATTCATCCAAAAATTAGTTTGAATGTTGATTCATTTCTTGTAAGGAGGTTCAAGGTTCCTTGAAAACCTTGCTCAAGAATCAATAAAGTCGATTCTTGATTTCTATCATTGTTTGGTATGTTGCGTAATTCTGGAACCTATGTATCGGTATTGTACAGGTACCTTACAATTGGTATCAGATTGGACGATCCTCTCTTGAAGTATTCTTGGATGGCTGAAGTCACGCGAAGGACTACCAAGGCCCAAGAAAAAGGGCTAAATGATAATATATTTGTGTATATACTTTTTCAAGGATGACTTTGAACTAAATTTTGGTCGGAGAGAGGAGTGTAAGACTGTCATTAAGATGATGTGTAATGTATTCCGCAAGTATAAAGTGAGGTGTCACAGCATTACAAAAAGTACAAAATCAAGGAAGATGCACGCCAGCATCCTTTTCAAGATGTTCGATCTGAAGATTGGAAAAAACTTTGCTACATGTTTGAAAATCCATCATATAAGGTAAATTAAATGAATTCTTTATGTGTCCTATTTATAATTTTCACTTATTAATTTTTACAACTTCTGTGCAAGAGGGAAGTTCTCTAAACAAAACAAATAGATCGAAGTTGAAGATTCATCATCATGTAGGCTCAAGATCTTTCCATCTAGATGAGATGAATTTTTCTATTATTCATTGTTGTAGGGAAGGTAATAAAGTTGCTGATTTTTTGTAAAAAATGTGCTTTAGGGGAGAATAAGATGTATAGAGAGGTCGGTCAATTTCGAAGTGAGTTAAAAGGATTGTATAGGTTGGATAAGTTGGGTTTGGCTTCGATTCGTAGTAGCTAAAGTGCTGAAGGTCATAGACAAGGGAGGTTGTTTGTTGAGGGTTATTATTTGTGAAGGTTTTCCTCTGTCATAAGTGATGGCTAATAATGAATAAGAGGATTCGTCCACTTTTTTTTTTTTTTAAATATATATATACTTGCTTTGGAATTAAAAAAAAAATGTCTCTTGTACCAAGAGTCAGACACCCAATTATGATCTGACAAAATTATATGCTACATCACATACTAATAATAATAGAGAGTGGACTCATCCGGATGCTCGTTGATTGAGCTGCATAATTGCATATTTTATCTATTTAAAATCAATAATTTTTAATTGTTTTATTATTTTATCATTGGTTTTAGATGGATAAAATGATTAAGAGGCATAAATCCAAGTTGTGAATTAAATTGATTAAAAGCATAGTTTATGCTTGATTTTATAACTTGTGATTTATTTGGACAATAATTTCTCATGCACAACACACTCTTAATATTTTATTTTTCATCTCTTGTTTAATTTTATTTATTTTAGTTTCTTTATTTTATTTTATTTTATTTTGTTTTATTTTATTTTATCTTATTTTATTTTATTTTTATTTTATTTTATTTTATTTTATTTTTATTTTATTTTATTTTATTTTTCTTTTATTTTTTTATTTTATTTTCTGCACTGGCTAAACGACATGTCGTTTGGTCAGCAGACCAAAACGACATGTCGTTTTGCACTAACTTTGTTTCTGCCGTCTGAGCTAAACGACATGCCGTTTTGTCTAAAACCAAAACGACATGTCGTTTTGCTCTGAGTTGATTTCACCGTTTACGACTAAACGACGTGCCGTTTTGTCAACAGACGAAAACGACACGTCGTCGACTTCATCTTCAACCTCCCAAGCTGTGTTTCAATGAACAGTGCCACCGTGCTTCTCCGCAGCTCCTCCGCTCCACCATGTTCCTCCGCTGGCCACCTGAAGCCCACCATCAATCTCAGACGACGCCGGCGATCACCATGCACGGTAGAACCTCCACGTCCAGCACCAGCCACTGCCCAGTGGCAGCACCTTCTCCAAGCTGCAGCATTGCCTTCCGCTTCCAACGAACCACCAGCAGCTCCTCCAGCAACTCCACTGGCCCTCCTCAGCCATCCCCGAAGCCACGAACGTCATGCATGCAGCCTATCCGGAGACAAAGCCGTGCATGTGGACGACGCATGCGGACGACGCATAAACAGAACGTGGCCGACTGCAAAAGAGAAGAAACGAAAACAGAAATAAAAGAAAACAGAAAGGAGCTGGCGGACGGGCTGGGTGCTGAGCGGAAGAAAAGAAAAAAAAAAAGAAAAAAGAAGAGAAAGAGATGCTACCGAACGTGGGACGCGGGAAGAAAAGAAAAAAAAAAGAAAAAGAAGAAGAAGAAGCACGGCTGGAAAGGCAGAAAAAAAGAAAAGAAAAAAGAAAGAAAAAAAAGAAAGAGAAGAGAAGGCAGTGCACGCTGGCGACGCACGAAGAAGAAGAGGAAGAAAAAGAAAAAGAAAGAAAGAAAAGAAGAGGGCCGGACAGCGAGAAACCAGAAGAAAGAAAAGAAAAAGAAAGAAGAAAAGAAAGAGGAAGCTGGCCGAGCACGCGGGGAGAAGAAAAAGAAAGAAAAAAAAAGAAGAAGAAAGATGCAGACAGCGAACGTGCAGACAGCGAGGAAGAAGAAAAGAAAAGAAAAGAAACATGCATATGGGACAGCTCAAATGCAAGCGATGCAGTGGCTTTCTGAAGCCTATAAATAGGACTTGTAGATGAATGAAGAGGGGAGGCTGAGGTTAGATGCCCAGTAGTGTAGTATAGGAGTAGTGCAGATTTTAGGAGAAAACGCAGATGAAGTGAGGGAGTTTGGTGATGCAGTTGAGAGCCTAATGGACCAACTGTGTTATCAAACTGTTTTCCTTTATCTGCAGTCTCCATTTTTTTTTTTTTTTATTTTAATTTATGTTATTTATTTTTCTGCACTTTAAATTAATGTCATTTATTTTTCAGCACTTTTATTTCACTGCACTTTTATTTCACAGTCCTTTATTTTACTGTCCTTTATTTTCTGCAATTTACTTTTTTGCACCTTAATTTCCAGCACCTTTATTTTAATGTCATGTAATTTTCTGTTATTTATTTTCTGCAATTTATTTGATGCCATTTAATTTTCCAATGAATTTAAATTCCAGTCCTTTAATTTCCAGCAATTTAAATTCACTGTCTCGCACTTTAATTTCTTAAATTCTCAATGCAATCTCAAACAATCAAATCAACAAAATGAATCTGGTTTGCGACCAGTAAATCTTTTTTTTTTTCACTGCACTCTTCCATCCATTGTAAATATCATCACTTTTTATTTTTATTTTTCCATCGTAAATATTCCTACCATTTTTCACGAGTTTATTTTTAGCACTTTCCCTGTGGAGACGATCTAGGAATTCGTTCCTAATTACTACGCGACACGCTCCTGCACTTGGGATAGCCTTTTGTGCTGCTCATTTCCGAACGAGTCAAGTTTTTGGCGCCGTTGCCGGGGAAAGTTGTTTAACTTTAAACTCGTGGTTTTTATCTTTATTTATAAAAATAAAAATAAAAAAATAAAAAAAAATACCATGTCAGCGTCCAGGATTTCCTGGCATGATGAAGTGATACCGACGCGCGATTGCACAATGATCGCAAG